>VYZP01041999.1:132230-445888 GCA_013400635.1 Hypocryptadius cinnamomeus | reverse complement strand
TTTTTTTTTTTTTTTTTTTTTTTTTATCTTGCTTATTCTCAGTGGAGGGGGTTGGATGTTTTCTGAAGGCAATGGTTACTGTGAGGATGTGAAATAAAGACCCCACAATGGTTTAACCATTAAGGCCTGGAGTTTCAGTTTTGGGGTTCTGCAACATTATTATTTTCTTTTCAGTGAAGAATATCTCTATTAAATCCATCTAAGTAGGCAAATGAGGAAATAACCATTTTTTTTCTTAGACAAATACTCTTGATTTTGATGTTTATTAGAGTTTTGTGTTGAGTTTCAATCTGCAACTTCATTTAAAGTTGCTATGAACTCTCTGAAGCATTACCTGTGTGCTTTCTGTCAGAGGATCCCCACTGTTTATTTTATCATGTTAAGGAAAGACAGTTTAAAATTGTATCTTACACGAGATCAGTGAACAATTTTAGGCAGGATCACTGATTAACTGGGTGGTCTGCTCTTCTAAGCTCTTGCTAGTACTGACTTGAAGTTTATGTAGTTCTAGCTTCTGGGTCAGTATGCAAAGGTCAGAGATTTATAAATATTCATCTAACCATGTTTATATTACACCAACCCAGCCCACATTCCTAGTGAGAACCCTGCCTTTCTCCATGGGCCAGGCCTGGCCATAGTTTATAAGAGAAATATTGTTAAATAATTTAAATGATTTTGATCTCACCAGGTTGATAGATTACATATTGCAGTGTTGACTGTGCAGCATAGCTGAGCTACCAGCAGATGCTGTTCTCATGTTCATATTGCATATATGAATAAATGTGTATTAAATATATATACACAAACATATGTTTTTATTATATGAATATATATATTTTATATGTACACACATATATTTTTATTCTATGTTCTATTTATGCATGCTGTGTTCTCATATTTTGCTCATTCCTTTTTGGTTAATTATATGGCTGTTGCATTATAGTGAACTTGTGTTCTGGCATTTTTTACAAGAACACATTTCTTGTGCAGTTGTTTCTCTAAAGGTTAGAACTCCTAAATCTTATTTTTCACGTCCAGTGTTCTGAATTCAGATGTACAGAGAAATACATCTCTGCTGGAGAAACATTTTAGCCATGATTTTCAGTTTTCACCTTTCTATTATTTGTCTGCTCTCACTGACACTCAGAGGCATGGCTGGAATATCTGGCATAAACAGAACAGCAGCCCCCCTGAAGTCTTTATCTTTGTTCTCTCTCTCTCTACCTTCAGCATTTTGATCGAGCCAGTTTATGCATCCTGAAGGCAGAAATCCCTTATGGAAACATTTCACTTCAGCTCATTCATAATAGGTATTGATGAAACCTCTGGTTGCCTCTCCCAGGACTCAGAGCCCCTGCCATCCATCCCCCAGCACATCTGCACCAGCTCCCCTCTCCCCCACATCTGGGGTGTGCTGGGTGGTGCAGAATGCAGGAGTGGAGCTGGCTCTGCACTGAGACCTCACAGGTGCCCAGGGCAGCCCTGGGAATCCATTAGGCAGCTGCCTGGTTTATCACTTTAGAAACATTTTAGGAGGGTTTAATATCCTGAAATCAAACCTCGCTTGCTGCTCGCTGCAGTCTCATTCTCCAAGAAACTCCACTGCAGTGGGAAATCCTAATAAATGCAAGTAGCAGGAATCTCCTTTCCCTGGAGTAGGCAGTCTCTGTACCTGTGCAGCTCTGGAGAGCTTTGTGGGCTCAGTTTCACTGAGCTACATCAGCACTTCATCCCCTTCGTGTTTCTGTTGTTCCAGTCTGGCATGCAAATACTTCTTCCAGCAGATTAATTACACAGGACCTATCAAAAAGATTCCTCTAAATCCAGAGTACATGTTTGAACCTAAAGTGAATACATCACATTCCTGCTGTGTTTCTTTCTGTATACAAATGTGCTTCCTACTCAGAAGGATTTTAATAGGTATAGTTGTGTTTATCATGCCAGTGCAAAATTTTGATTTGGAAAAGTACATTTATACCTTCAAGTTCAAGTTTTTTGTTGAGATAAACACAAGATGTAATAACATCAAAGCAACTTACACAAGAAGAACTTCACTGGATTCCTCTCTGGAGAATAAAGGGTGCCAGGAAGTGGTTTCAGTCTGATTTAGTGAAAGGTCATACTTGTTCTTTTCTGACAAGCAGAGATTTAAACTCAATACAGAAAATTATCTCCATCGCTCACACTAAAAACCCCTCATGCCTGAAGATGTCTGGAAATCTGAATAAAAGCACAATCCACCAAAGACTGGAGCTGAAAACTAAACCAAACATCTAGAACTGAAGGACTATTCCCATCATCTTGTCTGCAAAACCCTGTTCTCTCCTTTATTCCTAAGCCACCCAGGGACTTCAAAAACGTCTCCCATGATTGCCCCAAAGAGAATCTGCCTGTTTGAAGGCTGGCACATTTTGGGTCTCTGCAAACTGTGGCAGTGAACTCACAGACCCCACTCCCCTTTCTCTTCCCATCCCTTCTTAAACCATGGCCCCAGTTCAGGGTATTGACTTTGGTTTGATTCAACACAGACTAAAGGGAAGCCTGAACAGGTCAGACAACACCATCAGGATTGCAAAAGCATCATCATTAAGCAAATCCCAGTTTTGCAAAGTCTGCTTATCCCCTTGCTGGGTCCTTGTTTTCCCCTGGAGTGTCTCTGGATCTCACAAGACCACAGTCCTCATGCCAAATGCTTTCTGCCTCACGTAGCTCCTCCTGTAACATTTTTTCTTGTACCACAGGAATGCAGCTGCTCATGAATTAAACAGCTGCATTGTGGGTGAAGGGGGAGATTGCTCTGATACCACATCTACAGTGCTGAAGTTCAAGTGAGATAACTAGAGGTCTTCCTGATTTACCATGCTGCACATAAGGGCTAAACCTGAAAGAACTAGGGGTTTGTTTCTGACATGGGAAAGACACAGTCTTAAAATAATAAAAATGAATCTTGCCAAACAACCTCTAGATGGCTCTTGAGGCTTGCTTTGTCAATTAGCAAGTACCTGAAATGAGTCTGCATCAGTCTAGAAAAATACTTTCCTATTAATGTATTACTTCTTCTTGCAAGGGATGAAACCCTGGAGTTTTTTGAACACAGTGGGAAAACCTCATTTGGTTTTATCAAAAGCAGCGAGACCCCCTCAGCTGAAGAGAGGAAAAATTCTTCTTGCCTTTCTACCCAGAGAGTCCTGATTGTGGATTCCACCTGGGCATATTCTGCTGTAGTTGCTTCATATTTATTCTCTCAGGTGTGCAAATTACCACTCTTGATTGAAGCTCCTCAGGTAAAAAAAAGGAGCAGCCACCCATTTCCCTAAGCAGAACTGCTTGGAAGCATCCAATTTACCTGGATTTCAGAAATTCCTTTTAGAGGGGTACATCCCTTTTTCATATTTCAGAGGGCATCTGGTGTTTGTTGATGACTCACAAAGGAGTGGGGAAGAAGGGTGAGGAGGGAAGGAGGAAAAACTTGTCCATACTTTTGAGGCAAATCATCAATCCATGCTTCATCTGAAACAAATCCTGGGGGTTACTTGCTGCTCAAAGTATTCTGAGCAGATCATACTGATACTTGTGATATTTGTAACCCAAAGGGCCACAAAGCAAACTGGGGGGTAAAATGTGTTAGGAACTTGGATCTGTCAGACAAAAAAATACTTGTACCAAAAAGTGCAATGCACAACTGAGAGCTCCTATGCTTCCTATAGTGTTTGCTCCAGCACAGGAATTAGGAATTTCTATAAGATAGATGTGATAAGAATTAGATACTTAACTTCAACACTAACTGCTTGTAATTAATTTATCTTCTGGATTAAAATTTCATTATTAACATTTCTTCCTCCCCATATCAGATAAATGGTCAAAATATTAAAAAAAATAAACCAAGCATACTTGCACAGATTTGTAACATTTAGTTGGAAAACCTAATGGTACTTTCAATATAAAGAAAATTTAAAAGATGATGCCTGCAATGAAAATATATATGTGCTTCTTCCCTTATGTACTGAGAAATTATACATTGTTTACTAACACACTGAAGTTCTCCAGAACTAAAAAACAATGGGTGGCGTTAACATTAATCAAATATCATGCAGCAAAGAATTCAATGCATTCTTTGTTGTAAAGGTTAATATCTCAGTGGGTTTTATATTAAGAAAACCTGTAAAATATTTGTAAGGTTAAATACAATACAGAAGTGGCCAGCAGTGGCAGTTACAGTAATTTCCTATAGTTTTGGGGGAAAAAAAATTTAGAAAAGCTCTTTATAAGTTAAATGTTCCACTTCAATCAGAGGGACAGATCTTTGCCTGCAACTCAGCTGCTGCCCACCGTGGTGGAATGTGTCTCTGGACAATAAAGAGGGACACACTTTTCCCTAGGAATAAACCTACACACTGTTTGGCACAAAATCCATGTACAGAACTCTTCTTTTTTGGAAAATTTTGATGAGAGAGCTATTTTTCAACAAAGAAGGATGCAGCAGTTGACCACCTTTCTATGCTTGGACTTCATCTCTCATCCACCAAACAGCCTGGGTCTGTTGTTATTTAGGGCTGAGTATGCTGAATGCAAGGAAATATCACAAAAGATACTGATAAACTACTGCTCAAACTCATAATCTGCATGTACCTTTTGAGATAAACTTGTTCTGGATTACCTCCAACTAGGAATACCACCCAAGCTGATCTGGGAGCAGCTATCTGTGCTTAGAGCTGAAATTCATGTTGGCATCAATATTTTGGCTTTATCTAAAAAGCATTGTGCCTTGCTAAAACCTGAGTTTCATTCTTAAAACAGCATACAGGATTAGCCAGCAGATGCTCACTGAGATCAGAATCTCATTTTTTCAAACACTGGGAGAACAGTGTGTCTGGGACCAATTTATAGAAATTCACTCTAATGTCACATTTTTTTATAGGTTATATAAATAGGTATGAAGAAAAAAAAAAAGATAATCATGTAACCACAGAGTAATAACATGACCTGCAGATTACAAGGTAATTAAATTTGAGGCTACCAAGTGCAATGCTCCAGGAATAATTTACCTCGTGGTGTGGGGAGCTGAGATGTTCTGATGTTTCTTGCTAATGCAAAATGAATAAGCATTGGGAGATCCAGCCTGCCAGAGCTAAGGAATTAAGGAGTTCCCCACCTGTATCTTTCACTCCTGAACACTTGTGATGACAATCCAATTTGGAAAGCAGCAATAACCATGTGGTAACTGTCTTTAAGAGGCACTTACTGTGTCATTTTATGGTCAGTGAAATGATGGTGGAACTGATTTGAGGCAAACTGCCTTCATTAGGTGGCTGTCACCTCCACAGAGAGGTGCATTTTGCTGCTCATTGGTGCAGTTGGTTCCTGCCTTGAGCCAGGTGTAAAAGAAATGTGAAGAGATATTTGATAAAGGGTTTAGACAAGGTTTAGCCTGTGCTGTTAATTTCTAGGTGAGTAATCCAATCCCTTCCTCTCGTTGCCCCAGGTGAAAAGATACTGGAAGTGAGTGTTTTAGAACATAAAGATGTGCTCCCACAAAAGGAGAGCTGGATCAACATAGATACATCACGCCAGCTGGTAAACGATACTTCTTGTTTTTTCACTTCTGATTTGCCTCTGGTCAGGGGCTGAATGGAGAGATGAGTCCGGTTAAAGCAAAATGAAGATGAAGGTGATTACACTGATTTGCTGTGATGTGCTCCTAGCTCCACTACATTTCATTGATTAACTGACAATTTAAATAAACAGCAGTGCAAGCAGATGCATTTAAATAGGAAATGTTTTTTTAAACTTAAAAATGTGGAGTCTTTTTGATTGTAAATTGCTGATACCATGTGTTTGCTCAGGCTAGAGCAGTTGGTGCTGAAGTCACTGCTTTATGTCCATAAAACAAACAAATTGATGTTGTCTCTGACAAGAACAGCCAGTGGCCAGGTTTTTAACTCTTCCCCAAACTCAATGAGACTTAAATGAGCTTTAAGTGCTCTGCTGGCTGCAGGTGTTTCCTGTATCTGGGGCAATGGATATTTTTAGCTTTTTCATTGTTTATGTCTCTGCCAATGTGTCCCTGAGAAGAGATGAGAGCATTCAGAGCACTTCCCTCTGTGCAATCCTAAGGATACATTTAAGGGAGTGCTCATGAACTCCTCCCCAAAGATGAAGTGGGGTTTTTGCACATTGCAATTATTAATCTTCCACAGCTGGATGGTTTCTGCCTAGCTTTGAGCTATCACTCAGCTGTGCTGGTGAAGGCTGAGTGCCTTTCCCTAAACCTTGCAGCTGTAAATGTCAAGAATGTATAAATCTAGGCTGCAATCTGCAGTTACTTGACAACTCTTACAATTAAAACGCAAAATAATTTTTACATAAGTGTATCAGAAGTTCCTAGCCTGAATGAGACTATCATTATTGGGAAAATCAGGCAGTCTGCATTTTGAAACCTGTTCCTAGACTCTATTTAACACTGGCACCTCCAATCCTATCAGCTCAAGTTCAATGATAGCTGGACATGAGCATGTGTGAGTTCCTCTTGTCATGAAAAACAAGAAAATCAGGCAGTCTGCATTTTGAAACCTGTTCCTAGACTCTATTTAACACTGGCACCTCCAATCCTATCAGCTCAAGTTCAATGATAGCTGGACATGAGCATGTGTGAGTTCCTCTTGTCATGAAAAACAATACAGAGAACTCCTAGAGGTAAAACTGACCCTCATTTCACTGTATGCAAGACACACAGAAGCACTGAGAAACCTAAAAATACTGATTGAATTATTGCAATCTTCTTGCATTTCTTCTAGTCTCCTGGAAAACAAGTAAACAGTGCTGTGAGAAACAAAAATAGTGTTTCCAGAGGCACTAAGCTGTTCTTCCATGTCCAATGACAGAAATTTGACACATACTTTATATATATGTATAAATATCAATGTACACATCATACCTTTTTTATTGTGATGTTTGAGATTTCAAGACTTTTTTTTGTAGTGCTGCTAGAAAAATCCAGCAGCTGGCCAGCTGTCTCTTCAATGTTCTGAAGATTCCCAGCTGATCCTGGAAAGGTGAGATAAAGGGAAGATAAGGCAATGTGAAACTCAGCACTGCATCCCACTGTTCCCTGCTGGTTTCTGTTTGAGGCCACATATTGAAAGACAAAAACATTGTTGTCTTCCTTTCCTGAAATGGGAAATCCTTTGGTTTACTTCTGATTTACAGATGAGCCTGGAGCAAACCTCCTGATCAGAGGAGTCCCACAGATCAGCCTGGGAAGTTGCACCAGGGCAGAGATCAATCCCATCAAGGGGGACAGGTCTGCAGTAGCCAATGCTATTTGCTTAATTTAATTAGACTTGTGGCTTAGTGAACGTGAATTTGGGCCACTGGACAAAAGGAAAAGGAATGTTATGGCAAGGGAAGGACTTCCTCTCCAGGAATACCAGGTCTGATTTGCTCCCCAGTAACACCACTCCTAAACATGGTGTCAGGAATTAAAGGAAGGATTCAGCAGGAGGCAAAGGTAAGACAGAGGGTCCCTGGGACGGGGTGAGCTGGGCACTCCCACTGCTGCAGGGCTGCAATTTCCATCTCTGCTTTCTTTTCCCACCCCCAACCTCAGGCCCAGCTGGCAGGTACTGACAGCATGCCAGAGGACTGGTTCTTCCCTCCCTGAGGTCAGCACAAAATGCTTCCTCAACACAAACAAGGGCAGGTCCAGCCTCCTGAACGAGTTGTGCTGCCTGCAGCTGGCACTGCCAGCAGAGCTGATCCTGCTCCAGGCCAGGCAAAGGCAATGCTGCCACACACATCTCCCTGCCCCCTCTTCTGTTGTTTTTTTTGTTTTGAAAAATGGCAATGAATTCACACAAAGCCTCAATTACAGAAGATTATGGGCTTCAATTTAGTGTGTGCTGTAAAGTTGTACTAAACGATCAAACGCTAATGAGGAGAAAGGTTCTTCTAGAGAAATAAGGAATTAGCATAAATTAATAGAGTTCCACATGTGCAAGTTTTATGGGGTAACAAAGTATCTCATCACCAAAGCATAAATATTTAATTTCATTCTTGCTGGGGCCAGTACACAGCATTACAGTCAGCACAGAAATATGAATTAAAGCGTGGGAGGGAGCAAAGTGCTACCCAATTCAGGTTCACAGAGAGGTCACTGCCATGGCTCTGCTGCTCTTTTGCTCTGTTTTCCAGCTTCAGTTTGAAGCCAGGTCCAAATGGCAAAGCAACATATACATGGCCTTGGCTGCAGTCTGGGGAGTCTTTTGTTGGCTTCCCTTGGTGTGTTACCGCATTCCCCAGCTCTACCCAAGAGTAAATCTGCTGGTTGACACTGGATCCTCCTGCTCCTACAGCTGAGAGAAAAGGCTTCAGAGGCATTCTTGTGGTGCTTTTACAGCACCTTCCCCAACCATGTGGAAAACAGCTGCTGCAGGTATAAATTGAGTTGAATTTGTGATTTACATTCAGCCTTACAGTGTATTTCACATTAATGCCGTGAATGAATTGCTATAATTAAGATTAATTTTACTGAGGTAAAAAGCAAGCTCAGTCCTATCTGTTACCCTCCTGAACAGCTGTGGCACTGATTAGCATAGGCTGCTCCAGCCATGCTCTGCACACACAGGGAAGGGTCTTTGTACCACTGAAACAAACAAATGGGACTCCTGGGCTGGATTTTTCTTGTACAACACAATTTGTGGGACTCAGGAGAAAAACATGTTCCAGTCCTGCTGTATTTCTCATGTTCTAGTGTTGCATTGCTAGAAGCACCTCTCTCCAACAGTTCACGTGTGTTCATGGTGTGTTCATGGTGTGTTTAGTGTCTTTGCTTTCCCTCCTAAAATTGTGTAAATATGGAGGTGTAGAAAGGGGTAAGTTCATTTTTACCCAACATTTGGATATATGCATTGTGCTGTGTTCTATAATTAGAAACTGTAACTCTAATCTGAAACTGTACATGTGAGTGCTTGACACTTGAGATAGAGAATTGGTGTTTTGAGAGGAGTTTCATCTGATTATCCTCTTACATTTTGCAGTAGAAATATGCAGCAAATTGTTTAAATCCATGACCACAGATAGATATGCCACTTTCCAAGTCTTTTAGGTCATTAGGTCTTACTTAACCATTTTGTTATAGGGTTTTTACCAGTTTCCTCTATGCTGGGCTTTAGGAAATAAGGGATTTTCCTAAATGTTCCATTTTGAATTCACTTCTTCATTAACATGGCACTCCAGGGCAAGGACCCCATCAGGCTAAAGGCAAACTGGAGACCTGTCCAGCAGGGAGAAAAGGCAATTTCTTTTGGAGCACAGAGCTGTTGTATAACTGGTGGATATGGATCTAAAAATCCCACTCAAACCTCACTGCTCTGGTGCATATTACATCAAGGAGAGCAGGAGATCAGTTCTGGTATTTCTGGTGGCAACACAGAGAGCACAGCTTCTGTCTGATGATATTTTGATTGAACTGAGTTGCTGCACGTGGCTTCAAAGGAAGGGCTGGTTTTGACTTAGCAGAAGAGAAACCAGGTCTGATATTACTGCCAATTACACCATGTGTACCTGCTCACTGTCCATTGGTTTTCTATTTTGTTTTGGCTTTTTTGAGCCAGCCCTGGACCAGGAGTGTCAGTGCTGTGTCAGTGATACCGCAGTGATCTCATCACAGTTGAACACACAGAGGTCCAGGAGAGCAGGTTTCTCTTTGGGGACTGGCGATGAACTTGCTGCCAACAGGCTGTTCATGTTTGCATCTTTGCCTTGCACCAGCTGAAACTAATTCAAATTAGTCCCTTTTGAGAATCATTATGTCAAGAGATCTGTCTTGATGGCAGAGCCTGGGAGGGCAGAGGAAATGTCAGTCCTGCTTGGAGCACAGTGCTGACACTGGGTGACTCTGCCAGGTGACGTGTTTGACAGCTGTTCTGGGGTGTGTGCTCCCAGCCACTGCCCTGACAACCATCATGAAGCCAATTACACTCACAGGCAATTAATGTTCCCCTCCTCAGGTTCTCGTGGAGATGATGGCATAATGCAGAGGATCAGCAGGAAATCTGTGACCTTTGGAAACAGAAGCCTGAGATGGGGGCTGGGCTTGTGTCTACATCAACTGTGTCCAATTAAGGCATGGAAGGGAGATGGAAAATTACATGTTTCATAAAAGCAACAAGAACAATTTTTTCCTCTCGCTTCCAAACACAATAGCTTCTAGCTGACCTGAAAATACCTGCCCTTTCCCCACGCTCTCCCTGCATCAGTTACTCAAATCTTGTGGTCTCCTCTAACAACAGCTGCAAATTGATACAGATTTTCTGTGGTGCTGTTGTGCACAGCCCTGAGTGCATCACTCCTCCTGCTCTGAGCCCTGTGCCTGGGCAGCTCCTCCCATGGTGCAAACCAATGTAAGCCACTGAAATGGAGAGAGAACTTTACCTGCTGCCTTTGAGCTCCTTCCCCAACACGAATTTCAGCCTAACAAGGGAAGAAGAGATCCTCCCCAGGGTGATATAGCCAATTAACACATGCACAACTATCCCAGAGTGGGGTTTTTTTGGGATCTACACTCTAGAGAGAGACTGAAAACAAACAATGAGCGCTTTCAGTTTAATTACTGGGTGACACGACTTCAACTTTAGTTTTCCTCTCCTTCCCAGCTGCACCAAAATCAGGGATGTTGTTCTCATCCAAGCTGAAGCAGAAGCATTTCTTTCTGTCCTGGTCACAGTGGGTCATGTTTTTTTTTATTTTCCTCTGTATATGTGTGTGAATGGCCCAATTCTGCTGTGGGCAGGAGCAGAATCCATGTGCAGAGGTCCAGTTTACCATGCAGAAAGCCAACAAAGAGAGGCTTGAGCAAATAGCTTGGAATTCAGGGAGTTCTTAGCAAAGAAATTGTGTGACAGCAACACCTAGAGTTCAGATGTTTCATCTGCCTTACTCCACATGCAGAGAAATTGTTTATTTACTTTGAGAATTGTAGGAAGTTGCCATGAAGCCAACTGGGATTTTAGGCCAAAATATTTTCAGGATAACTGGTCTAAAATGATGTTGTCTGGATAAAGCAGCCTGGAGCCTTGCCTGTGTAGTTTTAAGGTTTTTCCCATCAGGTCTCACAATAAAATATGCAAATGGAGAAAAGAGAAATTTCAAAGTATTTTCTAAATGTCACAGCTTTCAGTTCAGCTCTGCTATTCTTAAGAATCATAGTTTTAATTTGTTGGGTTGGGTTTTTATTGCTTAGCATTTGCCATAGGATGTATTGGTCTGATCCAGCCTGTTCCTAAATTAACCTCTGGATTGTCAGGACATAAAAGGCCAGGATGAGAGTTGCAAAGTAGATATTTCTGAACAGTTACCAGTGTCTTTTTGAACATGAGTGTGTATTTTTGGGGGGAATCTCTGATGTTAAATGGTTTAACCTTCCCAAAAGCATTTCCTGTGGTGAGTAAGGCATTGCCTGCCCAGTGCAGGAGGTTTGTAGTACTTTAGGCTTCAGCATGAGCCTGTTTGAGCCAAATGCACAGTTGGTTGGCTGCTTCTAGCAGCCTTATGCTGGAATATTTCTCCTCTTTAATAATAAAAGCGATTCCATGAGAAGGAATCTGAGCTACCAGAAAGGGCTGTGTGGGGACTAACTGCAGAGTGACACATGACCCAAAAGAGACTGCCAAGAAATCCCCTCTGCACATTTCCACAAATTTAGGGTACAGTGAAACATTTTCCCTTAAACCCAAGCCCACCCTAACTTGGCAAGTCAGTTTTGTGCTGATGTTAACTGAGAAGGAAGGGGGGCGAGTGAGGAAGGGAAGTTTATTTTGGTGTGCCCCTAATGCTGGGATCAATGAGGCTGCAGATATTTGGAGCATGGATGTCCCCACTGGTACAACACTGGTGGCTGCTTGGTGCCCTTGGGCCACAGATGTTGGGTCCTGGTGCTGATGTCCAATATGTCCAGCTATTGAGGCAGATGGTGAGCAGCAAAATATTCCTGAACTTTTGGAAATATACCACCCTGGAGCCCAGCAAGGGAGGCAGCTGAAACTGGAAAATAATGTAATAGAATATTTTATTTTTCACAAAAGGCTTTAAGGCTGGGAAGACTGCCATTTCTGAAAAAGGGCACTTTGGCTGACTTCCCCATGTTCTGCACTGCTTTCCCTTTGCACCCCTTTCCTCTTTTAGACTGAGACAGAGGTCTGCACTTCATTTTATACACAAACACACACTCACAAGCCAGCAGCCACTGATATTGAGTTTGTAGCTTTATTAAATGAAAAATTTTAATGGAGAATTTAGCTCAGTATTTCTGTAGCAAAGGACAAAAATAACTATCTGCCAGAGTGAAATATCTGCTTTCTTTGGAGGTGTGTCCAGTCAGGGACCCATTCAGACCCCCATTCAGGGACCCCTCTGTCCTCTCTCCAACAGCAGAGGAGAAAAAAGATGAGGGAAGAACTGTAACAATCTTGATTCATCAGAAAAATCAAAGATTTTATTAAATTCATGAAACTACATGGAAATCAACAGGATTGGTTTCCATTTATTGGTAGGAAAACTGGGTTGCCCCTATACTATATTTGTGCCTCACAGTTTTCTTCAGGGCAAATATAATGGCATTTCAATACACTTATTTGTTTTGTGATTAATAGCTTTCTGGAGGGATTGAGCTTGTGCTGTGTGTTGGGAGTGGTGGGGCTGCACTTCCTTCTCCCCCCTGAAATGATGTAATTATAGTGCCACTGGAAGGAGCTGAATTGCTTGCAGGATTTTCCCAATGAAAAAACAAAAAACATACCAAAAAAACCCAAAACCAAAACCAACAAAAAACCCCAAAAACAAAACAAAACAAACAAAAAAAACCCAAAACAAAACAAAACAAAACAACCCCCCCCCCCAAAAAAAAACCCCCAAAAAAACCAAAACAAAAAACACCAAACAAAAAAACCACAAAAACCTTTTCTGTTTCAGTGTTATGGATTCACTTTGAGGCAAATTCTTTCCTGAAAGACCAGGCCAGGTCTTTGTCTTCTGAAGAGAATAATGGAGGGAGAATCACTGTTCCTATAATTTCTGCTCCTTTTGGTTCCTGAGAGTCAGTGGTCAGGTGGGATGGAAAGGGAGCTCCAGGCAAAGCAATGATGATGAACAACCTCAGTGGGCTTGGTACCCTTGGCAGGTGAATTTTCTGAGCTCTGTCCAGAGATGCTGCCAATGGGAACTTGAGGATAAGTAGCACCAATGAACTAATGCAAAGTTCATGTGCAAAATGTATTTACCAGTTCTGTTGCCAACAAAAGTCAAGTAAAAAGCATTCTAGATAATTTCTATGACTTGGATTTTCTGAGGTCAGTTTGGGCATAGATTTAATACGAAATTTTGGGTAAATTCTCCCAGATAGTTTAATTCATTTCAATGTAGGAAAATTCTGTAGTACAGTGAATGATAGATAACTAAATGCTGTTTGGAAAGACAACAACAAAAAAATAAAATTAATAAATGAGGAAAATAAATAATTTCATTGGAGTCGTTCTAGGCACACTCCAAAAAAACACCTCCTAGTTTCTAGAAAGCTATGAAACACTGCTCAGAACAGGTGTTTAAATATTTTACCTCTGGAGTTTTGATTTGTTAGTTTTCCCTGCAAGACAGACTTCTCTTGAGACAGAGAATCGTTGCTTGAGCAGTCACACAACCGGTTTGAAATGTGTCTTAGACCTTTTTCACCTGGAACTGCAGTGATGTTTTTAAGTTTTACAGACTTAAAAAAAAAAACTACTAGGGAAAATATAGGCATGCAGATCCCTAAGATATTAGCACAATTGTGAACTATATTCAAGCAGACCAATGCCTTCAAAGTGCATCCTGAACATTAAAGTTTTATTGGGGGCTCACTGACATACATACAACTGGGCTTTCCTATTTGTGTCTGGGAAGGTGTTCCTGACATGAAATGTGTTGCTCAAATAAAATGCAGAACATATAAAATTCCTGCTTTATGTTCAAATTAGACCCAACAGTTTCTAACTGCAATGACTATCAGCTGTTCTTGCTACTTATTGTAATGCACAGAAGTGCTTTGCATTAGAGGATATGCTCAGCCCAGGACAGAGGGATTTACATGTGTTTGGAAACTTCCAATAAAAGTTAATATGCATTTGTAGAAATCCCTTTGCATAGGGATGAGACTATATTTTGAGCCTTCACCATCTGGTCTGTCCTCTAATGATGAACTCAGCATCATAATATTCAAAATCCACTTCTTCAAATACAGCTCTACCTGCATTTCTCCTCTGTAGAGAAACTTGCCTCTGTCTTGTTTACTGAGAGCAAGGTACCCTGAACAACACTGAGAATTGCTATTTTCCAAAGCCACTCCAATCCCAGGAAGCCCAAGAACTGTTGATGCAGCTGCAATATCAAAATTTAAGCTTAGTGCCCCTCAAAAATGGAGCATGAGTATTCACTGAGCTGTGTCATGAGCAGGGCTCTGTTAATGATGTGCATTTTGCTCTGATGCTGTCAGCCTCATTTCCTTACAGAATTATAGAACCTGCTCTGTTTTGCTGTGATTCTGATGATAAGTTTAATGGCCATCATTAAAGGGTAAGAAAGGGGAGATTTGTTTAGCTCCTGAAGCCTTATAGCCCAATATTACTCCTGATGCTGTGCAAGAAGCAAGGAGCTAAGCAGCAAATGAAAGTGCCTGCAACTCTAACACACAGTGACAGAAATGCTTAAATATGTATGCCCACGTCAGAGAGAGCTCATTTCATTTTTACCTCTTGCTCAGATTTTTATCAAGGGTGGCAAAATTGTCGGGAGGGAACAATAGTGACAACCAGAGCTGGAGCAAGGCTGCTGCTGGTAGAGCTCTCCCAGAGGAGCAGCGTTCCCTGCTCCCCTGGGTGAGGCAGTGCCACAGCAGAGTGGGATTGCTGGCAGAGGGAAGTGTGTTTTTGATGTGTTCAGAGCTGTCTGGAGGCTGTTATCTGTCATGCTGACACAGACAGAGTGATCTCCCAAAGCTGCACTGAGCACCTTTCCGAGCACATCACTCCTGTCCTGCACGGTGATGTGGCACTTACAAGAAGTCTGGTGCTGTTCCTTCCCCCTTGCAGTGGGTTTAGGAGATTTGGAGATGAGAAGTGAAGAGTAGGTGGCTCAGACTGGCTTTAAACTCCCTGTTTGCCCTTCCCCACTGACCCTGGCCAAAAGCAAGGGCATCACTGCAAATCTCAGGAGCACAAACTCAGGCTGGAGCAGTGGGGATGGAAGAGATAGATGGCATATTGCATGCAAGGAAGGTGCTATTTCTCCTTTTTAATCTTCTTTTCTTTGCCTCATCAGTTAATCTCCAGAATCCAGGGGAGGCAAAAGTCACCCAGCCCTGTAGGGACATATTGGTGGATTCCCAGTGTCTTCCCACAGGACTGAACAAAAGCAGCCAGTGACCAGCAAAGCTGCTCAGCTGAGTTAGAGCTCTCCACCCAAGAGCACCCAATCTCCTCTTGATTTCTGTCCCCTGTCTGCTGGATGCAGAGACCACCCTGCCAATTGCCTGGCTTGGAATTTAAATATTCAAGCTAAGAATTTTCTGGGAGCGCTAAGGGATTTAGACACACACTTTGCATTAATTTTAATGGACAATACACCTAAATTACCTGCTGTGCTTGGAAGAGTCTCAGCTCGAGGTTTTATTTATTATTTATTGAATATTCCCTGAGTAAACAGAACTTAGTAGCACAAAGATGATCTGGCAGGAAGAACAGTCTTAAAATGTAAGCTATTATTCATGCAATTATACTGCATCACTCATTCTTTTTTATTTTGTTTGTATTACTGTAGCACCTTGAGCCTCACAACAGAGACAAAAGCCTCTCCATCTCAGCTTCTGTTTGAACACACATTAGGAGCCAAACCCCACCCTAAGAGGTTCCAATTTAAATGGATAAGGAAAAACAAACTGTGAGAAGGGGAGTGTGGAACAAAGACGTTTGCTTGTCCAAGGTCATCCAAAAGATTGTCAGTAGAAACAGCCCTAAACCCCAGGTATCTCAAACTCTTTGGACAGTTAGACCCCACTGCTTCTCTTCTTCAAATAACACAGACATGCACTAAGTCCTGCTCTCTGATTTTTCCCTGCTGGGTTTCACTAGTTCTAGTAAAACCATTCTCTTTTTTGCCTCTTCAGCAATCTCATTTCCAAACTATCAGTTTCATTTTGGCAGGCCTAACTCTACAGGAGAAGAAATATGTTCAGGTTCCCAGCACAAAACTCACATGTTGTTGGATTTCCTTAACTGGACCCATGAAACAGAGTGCAGCCTGACTTTTATAAATCATTAATTTTTCGCCACCTCTGCAAAGAACCAAATAAAGAATGAAAGCCCAAAATACAGTATAGCAAAAATGAATATTGCATTCAATTTGGATCTGGTTAGTGGTTTAATTGCTTCTTTCTCACCCATGTTAGTGGTGTGGGGATAGTGGGTGTCATCTCTTCCTCCAGATAGAACTTTTGTTGTTCTTACAGAATCCCTGTACAAACAATATCATCCTCAATCAGGCAATGAAACTCTTGGGGGAGAGACCATTAACTGAGACAGGAGGAATTGTTCCCTATATTCTCTTACAGGGCAGTCAGAAAAGAAAAATCATCCTTCCTGAGGTTCTTGCCTGCTGGTTCCTACCCAGAGAGCCCTAACCTGGTTCTGGCTCTGTGGATATATGCTGCACATCAGGGTTTGCTGCACCTCCCTGCAGGATGAGAGCCCTGCCTGGTTATTGCCCTCCCTTTGCAAATGGAGCCCTGCTGAGGAGGAGGAGGCTTGGCTTGTGTCCCCTCACCCCTCACAGTGCTTCATCCCCTTCCCAGATGGCTCAGTGATAAAGAAACTTGTCACATCCCCCTGCCACAGAGGGGGCTGTGGGCTGGGCACCTCTGCAGGCACAGCCTGGGTAAGGAGCAGAGCCAAAAAGCAGCTCAGAACAACTAAGTGTGCAGGAACCTTTTGCTCATTTACTTGTATTTATTCCTTCTGCTGCACCCACCAGTGCAGATGTGGCTGTGTTTGCACAGGATGTGCCTCAGCAGGGTGGTGATTTGGCTGCCACAATGTCAATTAATGTGTGCACTTGGGTCAGGAGCCTTGTGCTCCTCCTGGGTGAAGACAAGTTCTCTCTTCTGTACAACATAAATAAAGGTTGCCCATGGGCTTTTTCCTGCTCACTGGATAATGTACCCCAGGAAACAGAGGTGGTCTGATCTCTCTCTTAGGTTTCTGGCATGATACCAGTCTTTGAGAATTCTCTGTGAGCTCTGTCCCAGCCTTTCTCATGGCCACAAAGGACAGCTGTACTTGGGGAGAGCTGTGCAGCACCTTCCAAGTGCAGAACAGTGCCCTTTAACCCATCCTTTTGCTGCAGAGCTAAATGATGTCTCAAAAGGTCACACTCAAAACCTCCCTTCCATCAGCCACCTGTGCTACAGAGTTTTCAGGGCTTTGGCCAGTGCTTTCTGATGTTATCCCTTAGGAATCATGAATAACTGCCTGCTGGACAGGACAGATGTAATTCTTCTCACATCCACGTGCCAGAGACGAGTGCACATCAACAACACAGTTATTATTTTCTGTTTCCTTGTCTGCAGATTTGGGCTGGATAGTTGAGCATGTAATTCTTTGGCATCATTTTCATGTGTGTGTGTCAGGATAAGATTTGGTACCTGAAGTTGCTTTGTTCTGTCCACTCTTTCCCACACATCCTCCTGCTGGAATCCAGTTGTGGGATGGCCCTGCAGCCCCTGTTTCATTTGCTGTGAGTGTGTTACATCTCTCAAGGACTGAAAGGGATGAGATGCAGTTCTCCTGCCTCCTGTCTTCATTGTTTATTAATAAGAAGACAATGTATTCTTAATTTCAGTTTTAAGAAGGGGGTGATTCATACAAAGCCTGTTTATACATCAGTGTGGAGCTGAAGGAACTAAATTAGGTAGAAGAGCTGGAAGAGAAGGAAAGAAGAAAAGCATTGCTAGAGGAAAAGAGGTGCCAGAGGCAAACCAGGCTCTTCCACCCCTTGGCAAGGCAGAGCATAACCCTGGTAAGCCATTTCTGAAGCCTCCTTTGCTTTTAGCTGGCCTCTAATGTGTCTACCCTGCAGGAGACACGAAAGCAGAGGGTGTTATTACTATTCCTGAAGGCACTGGGAGATCTCAGTGCTGCACTGCAGAAACTTAATAATATATTTCCAAATATCAGTCACTGAGATCTCATTAAAGTCATTCTTTCCCAGGTCTCCACCCCATTTTCTATCAAATAGTTATTTCTTGAATTGAACAATTAATAAGTAATGGTGAGGTCTGGGCTGATCTCATAATACTCCGTAAACTTTTGAAGACTATTTCAATTTATATTTCAACAGTGCCTTGGGAGAAGGTTTGGTCCTACATAGAGACAGCCTTTTGATATGAGCAGAGTCTCATCATCAGGCAATTAAATTAGATGACTAGTGAGAGGCAGGAAAAGGACAGGGGCTGAAACAGGCACTAGAGGATCAAATCAAACTAAATCAATGTGGGCCCTTTGCAGAACTGCTGCTGGATTAAATGGGGATCTGCAGATCCCAGAAATCTGGCAGAGCTATAAGTGTTTAAAAAACCTTCAATACCTGTCCCTGGTCCAGGTCAGAGGAGACATTTAGGAACAGTTCAAAACAAAAAGCTTTTTGAATGGGAGAAGTCCATAAACTGCTTAAATCCTTCCAGCAGTCTTTTTGCCTTTTCCCACAATGGTCCAGCAGTAACAGGGAGAGCCTGGAAGCCAAAGTGCAGTGCTGGGCTCCCACCCTCCTCTCCAACTTGCCCTCCAGCTGATGGCTCAGAGGCAGCCTGGCTTTCAGCTCTGCTGCCAGTCTCCCTCTTTGGGGACTCTAATGATGCCCAAAAGCAGTCCCCAGTCCCCAAGTTTACTTATGCTGTTTTCCCAGCTGTCCAGAATAAGCTCTCATTCCTCAGGGGGTTGTTTCCATTGCCTAAGTCTGGTGGAACCCCACAATACCTGCCAGCAACAGCTGTGCCCTTTCCAGGACAGCTCTGAGGACACTGAGGAAGGAATCCTGAGCCAGAGCATCCTGTGGGCACCTACTGCCTCACCAGCCCAGATTTCTGCCCAGCTTTACACAGGGAGAGATTCAAAATAATTACACTGAAAGGCCCACTGAACTTCTTCCTTTCCAAACAACAGCTCACTATTCAGGCAACCTCAGCATGAGGAATGGGACACTCTTTCCTACTGTCTTTTTTTTTTTTTTTTGGCTGTCCCCACAAAGCACCCATGTCACAGGGATAATCTCTCTCCCGTGGTAAGAGAATAATGCTTGGTGTCATTTCTCTCATATGCCCTGCAGGAAGCAAGAGCAGGATTTGACTCAGATAAAAGTCTCAAATGACCCTTGTAAAAGCAGGGAACCATGCTGGCTTTCAGAGTAACAGCAGGATGGATAAAATGCATGTCAATACACCAGGCCTGTGGATTTCAGTATTCCTCTCTGACTTACAAATCACTTTTCAGGTAGGCTCAGCACTCTAGTATAGGGCAGAAATCACAGTGAGGTCATAGAAGCCACCAATTACAAAACCTCTCTGAACTCCTGGATGGAAAAACCTACTCCTTTTAAAATGTGCATGCTCAGAATGCCCTGAGTGGAAGTCCTGTTTCACTTCACTGCTCTGCAGTACACAGGAGGCAAAATATTGCTTTGTGTGAAATGTCTCTTTTGGAGGCTTTGTGTTCCAGGGGGTGACCATCCCCAAATACTCTGGGTTTGAAAATTAACCCCTCCTGGTTTGTGTGTGCATGTCTTTGCTGTTTCTTTTACATGGAATGGAGAAATGTCTGTGCTTAATCCAAATCTCACATCAAGCCTCAGAGAAGAAGGCATAAATCCTTTAGCAGTGGTAAAGAAGCCAAAATAAATGGAGTTCTAGAGAGAACACCCTGGGATTGGGGTGAGTGGGACAAGGCTCACTGCTGGGACTGCTGGCCCACAGCATAAATTATGAAAGCTGTGCTCTTCCTCTACCATGCACTAGATCCCACATTCTTTTTATTGTGTCTATTGTTCTCTTCATGTCTTGTCCTGCCCTATTTTTTTTTCCTTTTTTTCTAAAGCCTTGCTAAAAAAAAATTCTCAATTTTATAAGGGAAAGCAATATATGACAGTTCTATTCCAACCATTATCTCCCAAAATAAATTAGAAAAAAAAATGCCTCCCTTCTGTCACACAGCAACTTCCAAACTGTTACTAACAGCAGACAGAGTCCATAAATCATTCCTAAATTGCCTATCAGGCCACAGTTGGGTTTTTATCTACAAAATAAAGTAGGGCAAATATATAAGGTCTATAAAGTTTAAGGACATAGTATTTACCATTGGTAATTAAAACCAAGTGCTCTACAAGCAGCACACTGTCACAGTGGACTCCAGGCTGATGTGAATGGGCACAGCTCCATTAGGCACAATGAGGCAAATCACATTAATTTTAGCTGAAGATCCGTTTCTTGCACATCTTATTTTGCTACCAAAAGACCAGGTGGTTCTTTCCTTCCTTGCATTCTGTAATCCCAAATTGATTTCAGTGGGACTATTTGAGTTACAAGGTACTGCTCAGCATGAGTGGGGATGGTTGTACTCAGGGCCTTTGTGTGCAATAGATTTGTTTTTAAAGCCTATAAAAACAGGCACTTTTCTTTACATATTCCCTTCAAAGACTATAATGCAAATAGTTATAACTCTTCACATCGTTTGTTGTTCTTTTATTTCAGTGATAATGGAAACAAACTGAAATAGTCCTGATCATGGAATGAGATAGTGCAGTTGGCTTCCTCAGGCATTCATCCCACAGAAGGGTTAAGAGGCTGTGGTGATCCCTGTCCCTTGCTGGGACACATAGCGTGCTAATGTTGGATTTCTGAAGTCACACTGCTCTGTCAGCTCTCTGCCTGTCAAGCAGGTGCTGAGTGAAAAGTTATTCAAGGATGGTGTTATGTACCCTTCATGAATTATGCATCTTAAACAAACTTACATGATCTGAAGCACTCAAGTGGAAGCCTTTTAGCTGGAAGCAGGCCACTGGAGAGCTTAGCTACAGATCTCCAATAATGGTTTAAAACAGCTCTCTGTAGCACACTGCTCCCCTTCCCTCTTGGACTCAGTGGCCCATGCTTCACTCTGTTGGCTTCTGCGTCTGCACTGGGGCTTCTGAAATCCCTGTAGGAAAAGTCCATCTTAAACATCTTCAGTGGTTAAAAAGGCTGTGTGCTTTGTCTTCTGATGGGCTTGGGGGAGAAGTGCTGCCTTGGCTGAGTTTTATTCTGAAAGACTGAGAAGGAGAGACAAACTCTGCCAAGGTCACTGTTTTCTTTCCCTTTCATGAAAAGATAATGAATGTTGTTTTAATATTTGCTTTCAGTGAAAGGGAACCTTGCTGTGTCTTCATTGCAGCTCTGAGCTGGTTGGGGAAATGTACTGTGTCACCTAATCAGCCTGTGACAATATTACCTGGCACTAATTAATTGTTTCCTCTTCAGAATGGGTTACTTGGGTGCAAGATATGGCATTTCATTTCTGATCCTCTCATGATATTAATCTGGTGGGAAGATGGGTGGAGTGCCTACTTACACTCCATAAATTACAGACATTCAGCACTCCTCAAGCAGAGAGAAAATTTAACTTTTACTTATTTAATTCAATTTGACCTTGTCACCTGTGAATCCATGCTGGAAAAGGGCTGCTTTGTCTAGACACTAAGTTATGATTTTTTATTGTGGATACACCACCAAACTTGCATTGGATGGGGCTTTATTCCACTCAGAGTTCCTCAGCCTGAGATAAGGTGCTGCACAGAGAGCAGCAGCACACAAAGCAAGATGTTATAAATCTTATTACAGCCTGGCTCCAGGAGCTCCAGTCACTGGGACTCAGGCTGTGCTGGTGGTGTTAACCCTGCGTCTGGCTTCTCCCTGGTTCTCATGTGTTCCTTCACCCATCCCCCTGTGCAGAGAACAGCAGCACCTGTTAACCAGGACAGTGTTTGTCCCAGCTGTCCCCATCCTGGGCAGCCACAGGCAGGGGAACACTGCTGCTGATTTTTGGGGGTAGAAGCAAGTCCATGTGCATCGATCCCACAGTGGCAACAAGGGGGCAATCCCTCCTCCTCAGCTGCTGGTGTTCAGCCTGGAGAAAAGGAGACTCAGAGGTGACCTCATCAATCTCTACAGCTCCTGAAAGGTGGCTGTGGCCAGGTGGGGTTGGTTTCTTTCTCCAGGCAGCACTGACAGAACCAGAGCACACAGCCTCAAGCTGCACCAAGGGAAATACAGGTTGGATATCAGGAAAAATTTTTTCATGGAAAGAGTGATAAAGCTCTGGAATGGCTGCCCAGGGAGGTGGTGGAGTCACCATCCCTGGATGTGTTCAACAAAACCTGGATGTAGCACTGGGTGCCAGGGTTTAGTTGAGATGTCAGGGAACGGGTTGGACTCGATGATCTTGGAGGTCTCTTCCAACCTTGTGATTCTGTGTTAGGGAGTGATCTGGGGTCTGACCAATCCTGTGTGCCAAATCCCCCTGTTCCTGCCCACCCTGTACCCTATAAAGGCTAAAAATGGTGTGGGCACTTTCCTTTTGCTTTCAGTTGCCTTCTCTGACCTGGGGCTTGTCCATATCTGTGTCTTCTGGCCTTGCTTCTTCCTGCACAGCAGAGCAAGAGGCAAGCTCTGGTGTAAAAGGTCCGATTTTTATTGGGTCCAGTAGTGCTGTGGTTGAAGTTCTTTGGGATCCATGAGGCTTTCAGTGGTGAGCAGTCAATAACCCTTGGGCAGTGGCTTCCTTGAAGGAGCAGCTTTGTGGGGCCTTGAGAATACAAGTTGGAGATGTGAAACTTCATGCAAACAGCTTTGCACATGTTTGGGGACAGGGATATGTTGAGAATAATTATATTCTTTTGTCACTGCTTTTGAGGAACTGGTACTAGTAGGTTAAATTGTTATGAAGAGTTTTTGAAGGAGCATCATTTCTGTCTTGTCAAGCATTTTGTGAACAAAGTCTTCATTGCTTGTTTTGAAATTAACACATAATTTTAAAAATTTTGTTTCCACACTGTGGTGGGTTTTTTTGGTGTTGTTTTTTTATTTTTTTTTTCCTTTAATTTTTGAGTAAAACCACAGAGCAAGGGAAAAAATGCATTTTCTTTAATGGTTTGTATTGCAGTGGGTAATGGGCCTTTTCCACATTTTATGCTGTCTATGCTGTGTTTGTGTAAATCTGACAAAAAAAGCAAGAAAAGGGAAAAAAACAGAGAAATTTGAGATACCTTAGTGCAGAAAGAATTGCTTGGTTACATCTTGCAAAACACATTGTTAATACTCACAAAATATACAAAATATTTGTATGTCTGTCTGTAGGGACTTTGTACTGTGCTCTATGACAGGACTTCAGAGTAAGCAAGGCTTGTCAGCCCTGTGAGAAAGATTTGTCTTTGGGAATCCTGGTGAAGAAAGGGGGTTTGTGCCTGAGTTTCTGCCTCCTGTATCCAACTTCTGACTGCTTGGGGCAGGCTAGGTGGAGCAGGGCAGCAAAATAAGATTGACAAGGCTTAGGTGAGTTGATTCAAAGGATGTTGCTACAGCTCAGCAATATTAAGGTTCTGGTTTGAGAAACAAAAGCTTTGGAAAATAGGATTCATTTTTTATGCTGTACATTTGCTGGACTGGATTGTGCTTTTCCTTTTATCCTCAGGGAGATGCAGTGGTTAAATGATGAGGACTGCACTTAAAAACTGGCATTACTTATGAAAATCACAGCTTATTCCCTGCCTGTGTGCACATTTAACAGACTTGGTTTTATCTTTAGAGTTTGTATAGTCATAAAAAGTATTTTCCCTTCTAGCCAAACTTCCTTGAAGTCAAGTTTTTTTTGTGGGTGCTGCACCCTCAAGTGTGATTGGGGACTGCTGCATTTCTGGTGTAATTAGCCTTTGTTATTGCAGTTTTGACTGAAGGGCATAAAGAAATTGTCTAAATGTTTGTAATGAGTGTGCTGAGTGGCTGAGGAAACACATTCTTTCATCGGCTTAACTGCATATCCAGCCTTTATGGAAACTGATTTAAAATGAAACTTCAACAGCTTGGAAAAAAGTGAAAGACATGGAGAGAATTCAGGTTATGAGACTCAAGATGCACCCCTTCCCTCTGCATTTCTAAAGTAAATCTGAGCTGGTCCAGCTAGCCAAGCAAGGGTTTAATTGCCAACCTGTCCTTAAGAGGAGAGTGAGCTTTATTGAGTGCTAATGTTTTTTAGAACAGTCAGAAGAACAAAGGAGCTCAGTTTGACCCTGTGAGACCCCCCTTTAATCAGAGCTTTGATCAGCCTTTCCCCACAGAGCTGGAAAACATCCTCCCTGGCACGCAAGCAGGCTCTGTTGGACTGGAGCACAGCACAGACACCCAGGGAGCAGCAGCTCTGGGGGGCTCCCACTGCACCAGCCCTGCCCTTTGCTCACCCCCATTGCCATTTCTGAGCATTCACATCCTCAGACAGGGATTACAGCTGGAAAATCTGTGTGAACCAAACCATTTGGATAATGAGCCTGTGAGTAGAATCCAGGGGACTTTTTTGAAGTGGATTTGAAAAGTCTGGTTTTCTCAACAGTGGTTGTAGTAAAAATACAAATAAGAATTTTGGGAAGCAATTACTGCAATTATTTAAGAGTGGCAGTAAGCTGGCAAGCCTTGACTTTTTTGGGAGGAATCTGCTACCCATATTGTTAAAAAGTCTGTTTACTTATAGAAGGGGGAGACAAAGAAATGGCAGTGTTTGTCATTGTGAGTGTGACTTGGCCCTGATGTCCCTCCCTGACTCCCCCCCTGCTCACAGCTGTTCTGCTTTGACATTTTGCCTTGGATGCTGTTCATATCTGCTTAGCACTGGACACTTACTAAAAGGTTAAAGTCATTTCTCCAGCTGCACTTTGACCAGATTCTGTTTGGAGGCTCCATGAGCCAGGCTGTGGCCAGAGCCCCTGGTGGGGAGTTTGCACCCAGGTGGGAACCTCAGCATCTGATGGCTTTGCTGAGGCCACAGTTTGACCTTTTAGCTGAATATATTGTGTCTGTTCTTATTTCATCCTGCTCGTGCTCCCAGAGCTAGTTAAGTCATTATGAAAGCATTAGAAAGCCAACCTACAGCTAAATCATCACAGCAAATAAAGGGAAATTTTAATTACATAATGAAATTAAGTCCCAGTCCCCAGTTACCTGGCTAATCCCATGGAGCAGCGTGGGGCTGCTCCTCCCATCTCCTTTGGACATTACTGGGAGCAAGCCTGCAGTATTCTTCCGAGTGTTTAATTGGGCTTTTTCCTTCAGATAAAATTCTAATTTAAAACCAGCTATTCTAGGTTTATATGGTAAGAAAAAAAGAAAAAAAAAGACAAAAAATGTACCCATAAGTTCAAAAAATTATTCTTAATTGTCACAAACGTGCTTAAGTAAATTTTAAGTATGTGTGGCGTTTCTGGTCTAACTTGGAGGCCCTCAGTAAACCATTCCAAAGTATATTTTAAAACCAACTCACTGAATAGCATTAAATCTCTGAAAAGACAGTCTTATACAGAATTAGGCTAGATTTAATTGAGCTTACCTTAATTCACTTTGGAAACAAAAATCAAATTATTGCTCTTTTAGTCATGAATAATGATCCCTACAAAAAAGTAAGTATGATTCAACAAATTCATTTTATGCTGGTGTCTACTTTTAATGTGGATACATCTCCCCAGTTTTGCTATGTAGACAAGCTCTACACCAAGGTAAATTTGGAATAAATCAGAAGTTATTTCATGATTTCAAGATTCAGGAAGACAAACACAGCTGACCTGAGCTATGCATGTTGGCTCCTGCATGGAGCAGGAGTTTGCTCCAAATGACCTTAAAAAAATCAGTCCCTCTCCAAAATACTGATGTGCACTGATGTAACTGAGCATCTTGTGCTGTTTTTTCTCACTGTCAGCTTATTTTTAGAGCAGAATTTTTATAATGGGGCTCTTAATATTTAAATATAAGTACAATATTTAAATACAAGTACAGATACTTTTTTTTTGTTTCCAGAACTATTTTTTAATAGAGGGATAGAAACCACATATTTATGGAGCTAAACTGGCATCCTATCATATGATGATATCTCATCTAGGTTTTTGAAGTCCTGAACTTTGTTTTAAATTTAAGCAAACTTAATCTGTCAGAATAAATCTGCTTCATTATGTATAATGTTAAAGCCTTGGCTCTATTTGGCATGTACAAATAAAAAACTGAAAATAAATTTTGATAAGACCTTTAAGGTGCTCTGGGGATAACACAGTCCATTTAAATCAATAGGAAAAGAGTCAGAAAATCTGGTTTTTAGAGGTTTTGGATTTACAAGAACCCTTAGGGAAGAATTTTTGGTAGCACTGTGTTGCTGAATTACAGAAGTGCTTTATAAATCTCTGCTGTTA
This sequence comes from Hypocryptadius cinnamomeus, assembly GCA_013400635.1. Taxonomy (NCBI): domain Eukaryota; kingdom Metazoa; phylum Chordata; class Aves; order Passeriformes; family Zosteropidae; genus Hypocryptadius; species Hypocryptadius cinnamomeus. The sequence continues at coordinate 419,344 of VYZP01041999.1, read as the reverse complement.
TCTCCAGTAAGGTCTCACAAATGCAGGCTGCTGGGTTTGATTTACCCAGACTGGCTGGATTTTACATGGATTTTTCAGAGACATTTCCTAGGAAAGGTGCTGAGCCCTGCCCTGTTTCACAGGCTCTCCTGGAAGGTGATGGCTTTTAGCTGCTGCTTCTCAGCTGGGCTGCCTTCCCATCCTCTGTCTAAACCTTTAAACCTCTTCAGAGTTACACCTGCTTACCCTCATCAGACACTGAAAAAATTGATTCTTTTTGAGGTAGAAGCCTGGTTTCCATTCACCCCACATTGAGATGTCCTTGGGTGTCAGCCCAGGCCAACTCTCGCCTGGACAAGGCCCTACAATGCCTCCAAACTCTGCTCTGGCCACAGGACCTGCCAGTTAAATGTGAAAGTTGAACAAAATCATCAGCATTTCACTGAAACACTTCATATCACCTAGGGAAAAATAATTAGGTTGGCTTTCAGGTCTTTTATTGCTGTCTGCAAAATGCCTTGAGTTCAAGTGTAAGGTACTGGTTGCAAACAAAAAGAATTTAAAAAATAGCCAGTTTGGGACCATGTGAGTTCTTCCTGGGAGTGCACAGAGCTTGAAGGAGCCAGAGCAACCTCCCTGGTGAAAATCCTGTAGTCCAACCCTTTGACCAGGACCATTCCTGGTTTGCGACCTTTGGGAAAGGAGCCATCTTAAACAGCACATGGAGCAACCAAGAAAATGAAGAGGACATAATTTCCTTTACTCTGCTGAAAATTACCCTTCTGTGCATCCTAGAGGATCCAGGGGGAACCAATCTCCCCCTAGAAAAATCATTAAATGGTGGCTGACCTGAATGAAATAGGACGCTTGATTTTTACAAGCTGAGAATTCTTTAGATGAAGGAGAAATCTGTGCTTACAACAGTCTTCCCACCAGACCTCATTTATTCCTCTCAGGGCACACCACACCCATTTTTAGATGCATTGGGCTGATTGTCTATTTTTTAATTGCATCAGTAATATTTAATATGTGGTGAAGCAGTATTAAAATTTAAATTATTTCCACAAGCTAGCAATTTATTTTCCACCTGGCAGACAGACAGTCTCTCATCCATAAGAGTAGACAAGAAGGGTGAGAGAGGCTGTATTGGATGTACTTTAAGACTAAAGCACCTTCTGCAGTCCTGGAGGGTGAAGAACAGACACTTTGATGTAGTCATTGTGGTTTATTGATCCTATTAACATTATCTTGTGGTAAAATCAATGCTGGAGTTTGTCTTGCAGGAGACATGTAAATGAGAAGATGAAAAAGCATGCCAAGGCAAATGGTTTCCTGATGGAAAAGGAGATATGAAAAGAAATAATGGGAGGAAAGGGTGTGTTAAGCAAAGACAGAACCTGGGGACAGGGGAGTGAGCACAGGACCTTGCCAGGAGTTGTCCTTGCAGTTGAAATGTGCTGTGCCTCCCTGTCCTGTGTCTGGTGAGTCCCTCAGTCACACAGAGCATTGAGAAAACCCAAACACCTTGGACAGAAGAGAAAAAACATTAAATTAAAATCTAGAGAATACCTTGCACTCCTTTCAAAGGGTTTTAAAGGATTTTTAGAGTCAGATTTTCAAGCTGAAATTACAGCATTAACTTGGAATAAAATAGTAAATTTCTTTCCCCCATCGCAATAATTGAATATTTTCTTTCTTAATATGACCAGCTCTTTGCAATCACCACGAATTCATGCAGTCATTTGGCTGAAGGATGCACATTTTTCAAGGGAGCTTTAAGAACTTTAAAGGAGCACAGGAGGTACCCAGGGAATGAGATCTGGAGGTAACTCTAATAGCATCTTTATCTTTGTGTGTGGCTGCAGTGGGGCAGCATCACTCACAGACAGCAGTGGAGGCTCAGGGATGCACCCAAGCTGACAGGGCCAAAATAAATCTGAGTTCTGTGATAGCTGAGACTGAACACAATGGAACATCAATGTCCTCTGCATTCATTTGGAGAGAATCGTGGCTCCTTTCTTTCAGAAGTTTGGGAGCTTTGTTCTTCACACACCAAGAAGTCCACCTCTATAACAATGTGTTCTTAATGGCCAATTAGTGAGTTTCCAAGCCACAAGCCATATTACAGAATGACAAATTAGAAGTTTGGTGTGAGATCATTTTCTTTCTGCAGTACATTTAAATTAGTGTGGCTTCATTTGCTGGGCAGCTTGGTCAGATGAGCTGTCTTTGCATGAGTGAGTATATAACTATGTTAGTTTTTTAAAGTTCATTTGATCTGTAAAATATGAACTTATCTGCTCTACCAGTTCATCCAGGTTATTAATGAAAGGTAAAATAATATTTCTGGTAGAAATTTCAGTGATGACACACAAATTGCACATTAAATGCTCATCCCCCCCACATCTCATCAATATTTACCAAACCATCACCTAAAAAATAACCAAGGAAGAAGAAAACAGCTGTACTGTGTGAAAAGTGTCCTGTCCCTGACAGCAACCAGGTTCCAATGGCGAAGATCACAAGGATGGGCAGGTCTGGGTGGTCTCTGGTGTCTTTGGGCCATCCCTGTGTTACAGCTTCACCAAACTGGCATCTGGACCTCTAGGAGAAAACCTGCCTGTCAGTGAGTTCCCTCTTCCCTTTTTGAATCTGTTTATGTTCCTGATCTTTAAAATATACTTTTGTCAGAACCTTTTGTGGGCATGTTTCTTGAGGTTCTATTTATTTTGGTTACTTTCATACCTGCTTCCTGGTACATTCACCAGGCAATCTAGAGCTCCTGCTCTAGAGAAATTAAAAAGGTTATTCCTGAGAAATAGGGAATAATCTTTCCTGCCTAGCTTTCATTCACCATTCATTGTGGATTTGTATTGTGTCCTCGCTCAGTTATTTTATTTTTAATTTTAGTACATAAGCAAGGGAGCCCTTGTGCAGACCTTCTGCCTATGGCTCCTGGAGGTGCTGATGGTCTCCAAGGTGTGTATTGAGGACCTGGAGCTGTAGGATTTTGATCTTGGAGCAAACCTTGCTCACTCTGTCCTCTGAACTCAGGCAGGATGAGGCCATGAGTACATCGGTGTTCTGCATCTTTCCAATAAAAGACCCACAAAACCCCATAGCTCAAAAACCCTGAAATGACTAAACAAATAGATGGACTCATTAGTAAGCACAGAACTCCATTGCCAGTTTAACATGAGGAGCAATTTAATTGGGGCCTAGACTGCTTTGTGTAGCTTCGTTAATGTAATTGAGTAATGCATATTGATTTTTCATGGGGCCCAAATCTTCTTTTCTTCATCTTGTCTAAGAAAGCCTGTTAAGGAATTATTAATCACATTATAATTGCTTTAAGATCTATGCTCTAATTAAAACCATAAATTCTTTATTACATCTTTATTTTAATTAGACATCCAGAAAGACAATAATTTTTACAAGAAAACTCGTGCAATCAAATTACCCCACTTAGCAATGCTTCAAAGGGCCTGTGCTTAGGACACACAGACTCCAACAGGACTTTGTAAATGAAGACATGCAGGATTCTAGTCATAATCAGAGTTAGATGTCCCCTGAATATAATTAAGTAACTTTACAAAAAGGTCTTCTCTGTGCAACAAAACTGGGTTCATCCACAGGAGTCAGACTTTACTTTTCTTTTTGTTTTTCTTTTGTCTTTCAAAAATGTAGGCACCGAGAAGCATGTTCTGAAATTTTAAGAGCCTAATGAAAGGTTTAAAATATAATCCTACTGTAATGAAAATAAGCTTATTATCATAACCTCCTTCTGGTATTTTCTTCTGGGTGTCTTTGTTCCAGCTGTGATAGGTATTCTTTAGTTGCCAGAAGGAATTAAAAATAAGCATATTTCCTCATCTATGTGGAAGGACCTGGTGTTTCTCTCATTTATATTGGGAAACTAAATTCTGGAGATCAGAGCCTAGCCAAGAATCGGTGTGGTTGATTTTTTAGTTTTTGAACTATGGATCCTATGTGTCTTTTCTACTAGAATTTGAAGATGCTTTAAAAGCACACTCTTTCACTTTTTTTTTTTTTAGTTTAAAATTATGTCTGTAATGTGAAATAGCATTGTGGTATGAAATACTTGCTAGCCCACAATTTACTTGGTTTGGCGTCCAAAATTCTATCAGAAAGGTTAAAGACTCTGACTGAAACATTTCTTACTGTCCAAGCATGATTGAGAGCTCACCTTATTGCAGCTAGGGATAAAATGCCTCAGAGTGTTCAGAATATTCACAGAGAAAGCCTTCTGGGTCCCCACCTGAAGGTGGTGTTTGTGCCAGAAATCTTTATCAAAATTTTGGAATCTCTACCTGCCATGGGTGATTTAGTCATGGCCAAAGCCTCATTGCAGCCAGGAGAAGAACCTGTACGAAACAAAACATGCTTTTATCCATATTTATGGAGAAATGTGCAGGCTCATTCCTTATTGCCAGGCAGATTTTGAACTGTGGCTGTGAGCAGGGCACCAGGTGTAAACCACAGTGATGTGCTGTAACAGCAGTGAGTGGCCATAACCCATTTTCCTTGAAGGATCTGGAGTGTCTCCCTCCAAATCCCAGAGCAGCACTCCAGAGTGTGCTGCTATTTAGGCTGACAAGGTCTGACTGAAAAGGCAGCTCACAGCCTAGCAGTGGGTAAATGGTAAAAAAATGGGTTTATTTGCCACTAACTCCCCCACTCATCATGGGGGGAAGTCCAAGTACACAGGCAGTGCATTGCCACACACATCACTTGTCAGGTAATGTCTTAATAGCTGCAATAAGGTGCTGCTGGAGGTTTTGTGATAGTGGCAATTGGAAGTGCAGCTCTGGCTCAGCTGTGACCCTCACCTGTGCTGGGCACTGCCTGCCCATCTCAGACAAGTTTGGGGGCTGCAGCCCCAAGCTGCTCTGATGTCAGCTGAGACACAGAAAGAGGGACTTGCACACATTCTGGAGCTGTCTCTCCTCTCTTCTGACTCCCCTTTTGAACACCTATCACTGTTCCCCAACATTTTTTATGGTTCTGTGTAGCTATAACTTTAATTTAACCTCTGCCTATTGTGGGCTAAACTGCTGACGGCTTTCTCATCTCTAAGGCATGGCAGATGGTGACAGAGTAATGAGCTCAGGGTTTAGGTGCCTCATCCTCAAAGTGCTGCCTCCACCTGGAACCTGACAGCAAAGTCACCGTCATGGGGACCTTTCCCTTTGTTTTAGTGCACTTTGAATCAGGAAAGCTTGATACAGTGGAGGGAAAAATGTGAATAGAAATGTTTGAAAAATGTGTACATATTCCCTAGAAACACCTGATCTGGCAATGCAGAGCAGTCCCTCAGAAGGATGATAGTACTGGCTTCCATCTGAGTGAAAATGGAATTACAGGGGTGGGAGGATGCAGGAAAGCCTCTGCTTGAGATGCAGAGGGCTGCCTGGCACAGGCAGATTAGCAAATAGATCTAACAGCCTTTCCAGGAGAGCACTCCTCTGCCTCAAACCTTTGTTGTGAAGTTTGCAAGATAGATCTGCCCTGGCTCCTGCTTTAGAGAGTGGGAACATGATGGGGTTTCTTTTTTTAGACTTCAATTCTGAGGCTTTGCTTGCCTGATCTGTCTTTACTTAGGCTGGAAACAGCTCAGCAAGTCTTCAGTGGGAGTTAAGCAGACTGACTACAAGGCTGGGAGGATGTTTTAAATACTCAAGTTGAACAGCTGTAGTAGGGAGTGGAGGGATGTGCCTCACCCAGAACCCAATTTCAGCTCCATGTCCTCTGTGAGGGAAGATTTGCTAAATATCTGTTTTTATTGTGTCTCCAAAGAACAGAATATGCCAATGTCTGTAGCTTGACTATTCCCCTCACACATCATCTAGTTATTCAAGTAGGGGTATTGTAATTTATGAACCTGGGCTTCATGAGATTTTTCCCCTAAAAAAGGACTGAGAAGGACAAGGTTTATCTTAGAGGCTGCTAACAAACAGAGACAAAAGGCTGAGGATGGAAAATAATAAATATAATTAATTTATGAGTATATTAAAAGTTATTAAATTAATAGTAGTTAATTTGTAGAGACCAAAATACAGTGTGAGACACTTGGGAATTAATGTAGTATCTCTAAAAAGCGTCCTTAAATATGGGAAACTTTAGATGCCTCTATCAAGAGAGCAGATCCCTATTTAATCATGTGCTGCCCAAATAGAAGTCAGAGCAATAAATAGGCTCCCTGTCATGTAGGAAATTTAGTCTATAAATACATTTCAGCAATGAATCAAAAGAGGTTTTAGACATGCCTGGATTTTGAGTTCCACTTAATGCTAAAGACTGTTGTTCATTTCCTGGGAATCTCTGGGTGGATTCAATGGACTCAGAGATTCAATATCTGTTCCTATAACCATCAAAGAACATACATTAAGCATCTATTTATTCAGATAATTTGTACATATTTAGTATCCCTGAGTCACTTATCTTGTGTGTGGAATGTTTCCCCTCTTTGAGAAGCAAATAGCCTTTTTTACTACTGCAAATGTCAGGGAACTTTATTCTCAATTTTTCATGAATGTGACAAAGGGAGGGAGATATCACATGACACTACTGAGCAGATATGTAAAAAAAGGAAATGCCTAAAGAAATTGTGGAACTCATGGCTGCAGGATGCTGCAGGACTGAGAGAATAAAAAAGCAATGAGAAATTTTTTTTTTAAAAAAAGTCCATTGGAGGCCATTTATTAGATCTCTACCTTTTAGATTTCTAGGAACTGGTGGCACTGGATAACTCAAGACCATGCAATTTTTGTAAGAAATAGGGCAGCAGTTACTGGACACTTTGAGAGAGGATATTAGGCTATAAATTCCTGTAAATGAGCAGCAAAGCAAGAAATGTCCAGAGCAATAACTTATTTAAGCATGGCCAGCAGGCCTGGGAACACCAAACCTGGCCAAGGGTCCTGTTCAGACTGAAGAAGAGCATGGTCTTTTTCTCCTTCCTCTCCCATCTCTGCATGTGTGATGGAGTAGAGTTTTTAAAGAAAAACAGGTGATGTTAAGGCCTTTTTGTAGTTCTATTAATTTAAAACTGTTCATGAAAATAAACCCAAATTCCTTGTTTTTAGGTAGTTCCTCTGCTCTGCCTCCACGTGTCCCAAATCCACCCTGGTTGCCCCCAGCCTTGTGGGACCTGTAGAAATAATCTTTGTGCAGCTGCATCCACCTGTCCTGTGATCCTTCAAAGTGGTGACTTCAGACACCCTCCCCCAGCCATGAGTGTAGATTTTAGGGTGATATAAAATGTACCTTTCCACTCCCACAGGGTTACACTGGCTTCCAAACTCCTGACCTGGAGCAATAGCCAAAACTCCCCACTCCCCTCCAGTTTGCTCCAACAGGAGCCAACTTCCTTTTCCATCAGGGACATGAGCCTGTTTCTGTATTTCTTGGGAACAGAAATGTGACAGGGCTGCAGAAGAAATGGACTGAAGACATTTTTCCTCCACTATTACAGTTCCTGTCTGCACTGTGGATCTTTATTGAAGTCCCTGCTTGTTCTGCATTCAAAATGTCTCCATGGATGTGGATGCAAATTCCACACATTAGAGCACTGACAGGTGTTTAATATGAACAGAGAAAGCCAAGAGAAGATTGAAATCTTCAATCCTTCAGGCTTCCACTCTGGCAGTGAAACTGCTAACTGTTACAAATGCCTGTTGACAGTGCAGCTGAATTCCAGGTTTATTCCAGTAAAGAGGCAGGAATTGTATTGCTTCTATGGTCTGAGAACACCCCAAAGACTGCTTGATTAATATGGACTAGAAAAAACTGGGAAGCCCGTGGTCCACCCATCTGCAGTTGGCAGCTTTGGCTCAGGCCTTGCTGCCCACCCTGGGTTTGGGGGGCACACAGATCACACAACTGCTCACACAGGGTAATTTTACCTGCCCACTGATTGTCTTCAGCACCAACAGTGGGACACAGTCAGTGTAGCACTCAGGGATTAAGTTGTTTTAAGTCATTGTGTGTTTCTTACCTCCATGCAAACAGGAGCCAAACTGATGCCAGGGAGTTTCACACACGTCCTCCTCACCACTGACATCTCTCCTCCCTTCCCAGCCTCTGCCTGGCTCTGTGCTCTTCTCCTGACCTGCCACCTGATCAGAGGCAGGATCTGTCCCTTCCTTTCTGTGTTTGGCCCTGGTGAGACAGCAGAGGAGGTGGCCAGTGCTGCTCTGGTGGTGATGCTCAGGGCACTCAGGTACCTGCAGGGAAAGCTGTTTGCCAGTGGGACCAGTCTGTCCAGCCTGCTGCCTCCTGCACTGGAAGAGTTTTTTGGCTGTGAAACCCCAGAATTGAGAACTTTGTGTGTGAACAAGCTCTCAGCTGTCAGTTTTGGGGGGCTTGAGATCCATAACTACAACTTTACCACTGCTGAGATGGGCTGCTCTGTGGAGGCTGTGCTGTAGCTGGATGAGTAACACCCAGTAAAGGCAGCAAGAGGAAGAGGCAGCTAGAGTGCAGCAAGTGTTTCGCCCATCAATTACCCCCAATTCTTCATCCAGAAAGATTAAAGGCTGTTTGTTTGCAGTTATGTGTAATGTCATGCTCTGTTTGTCATCTTATCAGCTCTCCTGGGATCACAAGACAGGTCTGAATGCTACAGTGCCACCTCTCAGAAAACAGCCTACTAAAACTAATTAATAGTGCACCCTAGTTAACACATGCAAACTTGGCATTATTAGTCTAATTAAAAGGATTTTAACAATCTGAGTTTCCTTCTCTCTCCCCCCTCACAAATTCCAACATATGCAAGTCAAGTAAATTAAAGCCATTAATCACCATTGGTGCCAATGATATAGGTGCTTATAATGCAGGCTTGTCTCTGAAGAGAGGCACTAACAGACCTCGTTATGTTTAATTTCACTCCTTAGCAAAGGATAATAAATACAAATTGTAACATCACAATAAAATATTTAATTATTCACGAGTTTGGTAAGAAACATAATTAGCTTACTGGTATGTGTCTTCATTTGGGTGATAATGGATCCAATTTAGGAGCTTAACCATTTCTGGGTAAAGGCTGAAAATGAGAGGTTTGCTGGGACATTATTGCTTAAATAAAGAGAGAATGAGCCCATTTCCACAATCTCCATTACCTCCTGTGCAGAGAGCTGTGTGGACATCCCAGCTCAAACTGGGAAAACTGGAGCTCTCCTGCCTGTGAGCAGGTTTGGGTTGATCTCTTCAGTCTTGTACAGATAAGGAAAGCTGAGGGCTGATAGTGTTTCCACAGATGATACTGCAGTAATCCCAAAGAATAACATTTTAGGCTTAATAATGGTGTATTTTTAATGTGCTGCAGGAAGACTCTGCCTTTGGGTTTTGCAGCTGGTTTGAAATTCGGGTGTTTTCATTCAGCTCCATGAAGGATGAGGCACAGCTGTCACAAGGGGTTTAGGTTTGCCCCATTTGCGAAGGGGAATGGGCTGGATGGAGAGCATGCTTGTCCTTCTCACCCCCATCCCTGGACACAAGGCTGGAAATAATGAAAATACCCTGGGAGCTGCTGTGGATGGGCCTGTGGCTTGCAGAGGTGCTGCTGCTGCTGCAGTGGGGGTGCAGGAGTTAACCTGGTGGAGGAGGCAATTCAGCTGCTGCTGTTTGCATTTATGGGCTCCTAATTTTATTTATTTTATGTTCTCCTTATTGCACGCATTTAGGTGACAGATGTGTGCATTCCTTAATCTCTTTCTCATTACCCTATGAAATTGTAGCTGCATTTTGACAGCTTTCAGACAAAGATAAAAGAGGAGAGAGGAACTTCAAACATATGGAAATTTGCAGCTACCCTGGGCTGACTCCTGGTGAGGAGATCACTGAGCACAGTTAGAGGAATTAGTTAAGACTGGTGGCCTTTGAGTTCCTGGTGTCTGCCTGCAGATGTGAGGGGAAGCACTGCCCCAGCAGCCACGATCCCAGCTTTTGATTATATATCCTGCAGGAGTGAAGGGAGCTTAGGAGTGGATTAATGCTCTGAACAGATTAGTTCAAATTGTGTTTTCAATGCATTTGCCATGCACCCCCACACTGTAACCTTTGCTTAAGAACAGCAAAAACCACCAGGAAACCCAGGATGTCTGAGCACCTGCGTGATGCAGCCAGTACAATTCAAATTTCCTGTGCAAGGTAATTAACAGTGGATTGCTTGGTTTGGCAGAATATTCTGTCTTACCACATAGGGCTAGGGAGCTTTATACCAAAATGAATAAGAACAAGGTAGTGTATTTTTGCTTCATCTGAATTATTTTGCTTTGTTTGCCATACCCATTTTCTTTACCCTATCACCTTTACCCTATGTTTGCCCCCTTCACCATTTCCAATCTAAACAGATTTTCAAAGAAACCCTTAAACCATAAATTTTATTATCTCTCTAAAGAAGACATTCGAATTAGTGCAAGAGAGTGTGAATATAATCTTGCAAGCAACGTAATAAATGTAGTGTGTTATTTCTTTCTCCACTAATTCTTCTGAGCAAGATTTACTGCCTTGGCGAGGTTTTTTAAAATAAATTAAATATAACATGAACTAGATAGTTGTTCACATGGAGCTAGAGCTGGAGAGGCTCATTAATCACTAGTTTAAATCCCAGAGTATCCAGTCATCCTAATTAATGATTCAGTGCTGAACTTTACTCTGGCAGAGGCAGCAGCTCCAGGCTGTTACCCAGCTCAGCTGATGGGGACTGAGTGAGCCAGAGGAAATGCAGCAGCCCTTTGGACTGGAGAGGCTGAGCTGCTACCTGGGCAGCTCTGCACCCCTGTGCCAGGCAGTGCTGGCCACTGGAGGTGCCAGAATCAGCTGTCCCTGTCACCAAACAGCCACGCTGGCAGCAGTTGGCTGGTGCAGGTTTGGGGCTGCTCCTCTGGGGTGAGCTGCACCCACTGCTGCTCCCCAAACAGCAGCAGGCTCCTGAGATGTGGCAGGGAGCATCCTGCAGCCTAACCTGGGCATTCTGTCTCCAGCAGGTGCTCCAGGGGCTGTTGAAGAGGAAAGGAGCAGATTTATAGCGAGAGAGGGTTTCTGGATTCTAGGAATGGAATGGCCAAGGGGCTCCTCTTGGCAGAGGTGCAGGACCTCAGGAGAGAAGCCATGACAATTCATGGTGCCTGAGGTCTCCCCTGAATCCTCTCTGGGGTCCTGGTGCTCCATGCAGGGGAGCAGAACAGCTTTTGTGCAACCAGTGAATAATTAAAATTTGTGGAATTGAAGCTTGCTCTTGCAATAGGAAAATCATAAATTATAATCCCATTATTCAAATTAATTTACCTGCTCTTTAGGGTTCCATTTGTTCTGCATTTTATCTGTGACAAATAATTCACTCTCTTCCAGTGCCTTTTTTTTTAATGTAATGTTTTAGCATGTAAATTTTTTGCATTCCTCACAAATTCCTGGGAAAAGACATTGTCTTTTGGTTTTGTTGTAGGTGTTTATTATATATTGGCAAGAAACTCCACTAGGAAAGTGTTTCATCCTGCCTTGGAGAATGAGGGACCCACTCAGGCCCTAGATTAGCAAAGCAACAAATTACCAACTCCTTTGCTTTTCTGCTACCCTGCTGCCTGGAATTTAATTAATTAGGTGGTCTTGAAGGGCTGAACTTTGCTAACTTTGGGGATAGCAGAGGTTTTGTTCCTCTTTTGCTTTGTTACAGCCAAATTCTTACAGGAAAAAGTGAGCCTGAACTCAGTCTCAGCACATGGAAAATCTGCATTAAAAAAGTTTTGCAGTTGCGTCATTATTTTAGACTTGAAGTTTTTCTCAACTGTTCTTATAATTAATTTAACCACAAGAGCTCTTAGGGCTCTACTTGCCTAATTCTTAACATAGAATCAGGGGTTTACAGCAGCACATAATTTTTATTCTTGTTGATTTCTAGCCTGGCTAGTGGAAGCTGGGAAATTTTAGCATATGTAATTTGAATTATTTCATGAAACATTTAACAAGAGCCTATTTCATTCTTCACTAAGGCAAGTTGATATAAGAAGGATGATGTTATGGTTAATGTAAATCATAATTATTACCAGGTGCATCACTGAACTGGGAAATTGTGCTAAAAATGTAAGTTTTGCTCCATTTCATATTGAAAAATTACTTTGCAGCCTGACAGCCATTAATCTCTGTTACAGGAATGTTATTCTTTATTTTGGTGAATTACAAAGCTAAGGCATAACAAGGCATAAATTATCAGGCCACAGGAGTCCACTTTGCTGAGCTGGGCTCAAGCAAGCCCTGGTGATGAGAAGCAAACCCCCCACCCCAGTGCTCCCCACCCTGGGGACACCTCAGCTCCACCCAGAGCCAAGCCCTCAGCGCCTCTGCTCCCCAAAGATTTTCTTCTGGACTTAAACTTTTCTTTTGGACTTAAATACTTTTAAATACCTAAAATGCTTTGCCAGACCAGCATCCCATCTTTGTAGCTCCCACGAGGCTTTACCCTGGAGAGATTTGTGGGCTGGGTGCTCTTCTTTTGTTTGCTAAATCCTCTCTAAAAATAGGTTTTCCCATAAAAGAGGAAGAATTTAATCCAACAGCTTCACTCTAAAGCAGGATGGGATATCTGTGTTTGGTACTCAGCTCTGAAGGGGGGATGCAGAACTCTGTTCCCAGGGGGTGAATTTGCTATTCCATGGTAGAAGCTTGAAGTACATCCTAACTTGTAATAAAGATGTTTTTCCAGAAGTGATTATCCCTCTTTTGGGCTTGGTGGATGGGGAAGCAGGGCTCTAATAGTGCTGTGTGTAGTAAGGTCTGTCCCACTAACAGGGAGAGTACTTGTACAGGGGAATTTTTATCAGAAAATACCTAAACTTCCTCAGAGCAAAGTGCTGCTCACCTCAGTTTGTGCCATAACATCAGAAATATAGAGTCCTAGTATTTTGTACTTTATAAGCAGCAGAAACAACTAAACATGAGTTTCCAAGCACTGAATTATTCAATAGGAGTGTGTAGGTTTTTGAGATGATTCTCCACAAGGCTTTTCATGTATTTCCACTGAAGCAGTTTTGGTTGACCCTGCTCTGTTTACTGTGAATCCAGCTTCCAGGTTACTGATTCCATGGAAGGTATGAAATTCAGAATACACTTCACTTTTTGATAGTTATGTCTTTCTGCATACAAATGATGACTCTTCTCTTTCTCTCACTTTTGGCAGCTGTTCCAAATCAGTGTAATCACAAGTGTTGTCACTCTTCAGAGCAGCATTTTAAAAAACAGCACAGGGCTGTCCATCAGCACATCAGCACCTGCCACACAACACCTAAACCTAAGGAGGTGAATCTCAGTGCCCCCTCTGAAATGCCTGCATCTCCCACTTTTTTTTGAAGCTCCTTATACTCAAATCACTACCCAAAAGCCCTCCAAAGCTTTTTATTGATTGTGCCAACAACATTTCTCAGAAGAATCTTTATTAAATCCACCCTCACATTTTTTTCTGCACACTTCATCCTTGACAACTTCCCAGGACAGGATGAGCAGTTTTGATAACATAACTGAGGGATAGACCAGAGCAAAGTCTGCCTGCCTTTAGTGACCATTTGTAATTTTGGCTGTCACCCTCAGGCTGCCAGGGAAAGGAGTTGGACTGGACACATGGGCATCTCTGCTCTCCTCACTTGCAAAATGCAATATTGGAAGTGTTAGAAGTGCACAGCAAAGCTGAAGTGCAGCCTGTGAAAATGATGATAACAGCAAATGGGAAACCATTTAATACAGGATGTGTTGGTCAGGTTGACAGCACTGTGAGAGTCTTGGCAAGCCTGAGATGTGTGTCCTGACAGAGCAGAGTCAGCAGGAAAGTCCTGAGACAGCTGATGGGTCTGTTCAAAGAAATGGCTCAACAGATGCAGCTCCTGTTGCATTCAGGGTTTGATGCAAGCATGTGATGCAAGGCAAGAAGTGAAATTAAATACATTTCCCCAAAGTTGGTGCTCAGCCCAAATGGTGCTCACAGGCTCATTAGGAGCTAACCTGATTAAATTTGGTTTGCCTAGGAATGCAGTTCTGGGCAGCTAGCTACAAATGATTGCTGAAAATTTATTGGCATTTTCCATGCCTTAGCATCTGGCATATTGTTCTATAGAAAGCTTATTTGTCCTGGAAAATGCTGAAGTGAAGGTGGTTTTAGTAGGACCATTGCCTGCACCACAAACATTTCTCTATGTGCCATTTTCTGGGCTCTTAAAGGAAATGTAGTGTCTCAGCCAGAAAGAACAGATGTGAGGAAATTGCAAAATGGATGCCAAGCATCATGAATTAACTCTGCTGGTCAGATGTTCAACACCCCTGGATGATTGTGTGCTAATCTAAGAGCAGAGTAAATCAATCATTATCCAGGCTTGGGATATCTAGATAGACCATAGGAATCCTCTTGATTAATATGCACATCCTCACCTAGATGATGGTTAGCTCTGCAATTCATGGTTAAACTGAAGGCAGAAAGAATTGCTTTTTAATAACCTTGATAATAACCCTTCTGATAGCTCCATTTAGGCATCATTATTGAATAATGGCCTGTGCATGTCATCGAGTCACTCTGACATTAGAGCAGAAAACACACAAATATCCTGGTCATGCCACTGATCAAAACAAGAGACATATCCTCTTCTGGGGCACATTAACACAGTTCCCCTGGTATTAACAGAATGGAGTTGAATTTCTAAACAGACACCAAGGCAAAATGATGCTTAAAATTTTGATGCAGTATGTAAAAGATTTTATAGATTCTTTAAAAAGCCTTTATTGCTACTCTGCTGTCATTCTGGCACTGCAGCACCAAAACTTGTGCTCAGTGGGTTTGGGATTGACTCTAAGGTCCAGATGGACGAGCACCAGAGCTGGGGGAAGCTGAGCCACTGCAGATCACCAAGCTATGAGGAGATAATCAGGGCTATTACTGGGTGCTGAACCAAAGTTTCATGTCCCCATGATTTACAGAGCCATCTACCACAGCTGCCTTTGTGGCAAAGGGCAGCAAGTCTGGGGAGGTGTGGTACACACAGACAGTGAACCAAAAGTTGGGGTATTCCTGCACCACTTGGAGCACCTCACAGAGGCAGGAGATGTGCTCATTACTGGAACATGCTGCCTTCAGCTCACAAGTGCCAGCATCAGTGACACCACAGTGAATTACATCAACTGCTCATTATCTGCTGCCTCTGAGCTTGCTCCTATCCTGGAATATCTCTGCTGGTTTCACTGGGAGCAAGGCAGTGTCCAGCACAAAGCACTGGTACTCTGCACAGTTAGCATAACTTCAGCCATGCATGGCATGTGAAATACTCATTTCATCAAGGTTTTTGTTTGTTTTTTCTTCAATTAAACCAATTACTAGCTAATCATTTTGTATAAAATAACACAATATGACACTAAAAGATCTGATCCATGCAAGCCCTTCATGTAGAACAGCTTTGGTTTAATTTCATGTGTAGGATTAACAAACAAACAAACCAACCTAACAGCAAAACTGGGATTAATGAAAACAAAAATGAAGGCAAATCATTGTCACCCATGTTCAAGCAGTGTTAAATTATGTAAGTTTTGCTTAAATTTTCAGCTCTGGTGGCATGAACCTAAGAGGAATCTTCATACCAGTTAGACAGCAAAAGGAGCTAAAATGATACAATCATATTATTGGCTGTTTCTATCAAGTTAACACTCCATGGTCCCTGTCAAACTCCTTTTCCTTATCTTTTTGTGGTAATAATGCATTTGTTATGGTACCAGCCCTCTGTGTGTGCACCCATTCCCCTGAAATTCTCCAGCATGAAGCATTTATTGGCTGGGCAGAGAGAGCCCTGGGTGAACAGTAAAAATCAGTGACAGGACAACAAAGAAGTGGATGTGACTCTAGAGGTACAGGGATGTGACAGCATTCCCACTGCCTTATAATTTGTGGACCCTAAAGGTTACTGCCAAGGAGCTTGTAAACCACATTTCACTGCTTGGAAATTAGTGTCAGCCACTGATAGCAGCTTTCCAAGGAGATCAGGATTGTCCTCCAGTTGCAAATGGGCAGGATGAGGGAGGAGGAGGGGAAGAGTCAATGTGCTGAGGTTGCTCAGCATCTGCAGACCAAGCCCTTCTTTGGGATACCTTGTGCACCAAAGGACTGCTCTGTCCTGCTGCAGGGAGTGAGCAAGAGGTGCCAAACGGAGCCAACAAGGTGGTGATGGAAAGGAGCAATGTTCAAATCACTTGGCCTCTTCCAGATGTATCAATCAGAACAAGAGACACTTTTCCTGGTTTAGGAAATGAAGGACATATTTGCTCAAAGTTCTGTCCTGGGTGGCTTCTTACAGGCTGCAAGATGGCAAAGAAATGCTGCAGAAGAACCAGATTTTTTGAAGGAAGGCTTGAAAGAGCTTTTTCAGGGTAAACATTTCTTATTGCCCTTGTTCAGGGCACTCTGCCTCTGTAAGGTTGTACAGTAACTATTGCTCCTGGGCTGCCAAGTCCTTCACAACTTGCAGTGGTCTGGTGCTTTGCAAATGCCCGTGCAGAACTCCCTAAAGAAGCAAATCCCAGCCTAAGTAAATCAAAGCTGTAAACTGAAAGGTGCCTATAAATCACAGCACACTTTCATAACTCCATTTATATGTGAACAATATCTGAGGGCCCCTATATTAACAAGCTGAGGTGAACAGCTCTGTGGACAAATCTGTATTAGCTGCCAAGAAAATATGATTTATCCAAAAACTCTGCAACACAGAAAACCGATGCTCTCTCCCAGGTGGCTTTTTTTTCCCCATCCCTACTACTTATGGCAGAAAGGAAAATTTAGAACTGCCTGACAAGCCAATTAACTGTCAGTTAGCTGGTCACTGTGCAGCTGCACAGACTGTCACAGGCCTGGAACCAGGAGCTCATTTTCAGCATGTTCCTTCCTGCCCTGCTTCCTTCCAAGTGGGTGTCAGGATTCATCCAGGAGTAAAAACAAATTTTAGTGAAAAAGGCCCCCCTGGGTTTTGCACTTGCACTGTCCCCTCCGCCTTGTATTTGGGTGGATTTAGAAGGATTTTTGCTTCTCTAAGTTTTACTTTGCCAAACTTCAGAACTCGTGGTAGCAAGAGTGAGGAGGATTTCAGCATGAACCCATCACTGCTTACTGAGTTGGGAGATTTTATTCTATTGCCTCTAGTATGCTTAGTTGCAGTTACATTTATTCCCAACAGTGCTGAGGCAAAATAACACAGTTTGCTGTAAAAAACCCCAAGAATTTGTTTGTTTTTTTTTTTAAATAGAGTACCTCAAGTTCTTTATTTATCTTCTCCTGTGAATACACAGTCAGAGCTCTTTCTTATGCATTGGTTGTACATTGCAGATTCCCTGTATCAGTGACTGTTTAATCAGCTACCCTGTTGAAGGAAAAGGGATACAAACCTGCCAGTATTAGCATCACAGGAGCTAAATGTACTCCTTTCTTGCTTCCTCTCTCTCAATGGAAGCTGACTTCTAATTTCCAAGCTTCATGCCTTCAAAAAGCCAGATGATGCCCATTTGTCTGCATGCTGGCATTGTTCAATAGCTAAAATGTTTTTTCTCCTTCTCTAGGACTTGTTCCCCTTATATAATGAGCTTTAAAATTTTCCAGTGGTTTAAAACAGTATTTGCTGCATTATTTTTTTTTCCCACATTTCCTAAAGCTTCTCTTTAAAGATGAAGATAAAAATGAATCCTTCTCAACAGTGAATGGGTCTCTTCTCTCACTTATTAATGTGATGGTTTTGAGGTGCTGATAGAGGGCAGTTAATCCTTATGGAAAAAGGAGAGGGAGACTCCCTCTGCATGTTCCTGGGCCTACTTCAGTTTTCCCTCCCTTTCTGCAGTGTCTGATGGGGCTGTTTTGCAAAGCAGTTGTGCAGTGCCCACAGTAACTGTAAAATGCAGCTGAGTCAACAACTTGAAGCTGTGTCTGTGCATTGTTTTCAAAGCAATATTGGATTTTAAACTCTTATCTCCAGATGTCAATCCTTAATGGGAGCAAAGATGGAGCTTGGCTTCCACAACTCAATTTGTAAAACAGCAGCCACGTGTTCCCTTCATCCCCTCATTGCTTTTATTACATAAAATACAAAATTGCAATTCCCCTGCTTAATTTTTTCTCCTATGCAGAGAATAGACTTGTCATCCAAAAACCCATTAAGTAGTGGGGAGGTCTCTTACATGAAGTCTTACTGCAAAGGGTTACATCTTCCAGATGGTTGAGATGAGGTTCATTAGGAGTTCAAATTTTTGGTCCATTTTGACTTCTAGAACCCAGATTCTTACCTAGCAGAGGCTAGGCCACCTTTCAGTACACCCTGAGGCTGGTGTGGTGTGTGCTGACCATCCACACCTTCTGCCCTGCTGTTTTGGGCAGCAGAAGACAACTTGTAGTCCTACTTGTAGTCATTACATTATGTGTGATTTTTCACATAGCTGCAGAAAGACAAAATCCCTTTTTATTTCCATGCTTTCATTTTAAAGGATTTTCAAGTTTAAATTACTCTATGCAATGAGACATGGGCACCAAGGGATATGCAGGTCTCTAGTTTAGCCCTACAAGGAGGAACACCTAAAGTTCAGCCCCTCATTTGTTTGTGTGTACCTGGGTAAGAATTGCTTTCCTGCCGCAGTGGCAGCTGTTGAATTGGAGGGAAAAAGGATTTATTAAAGGTGGTAAGCAAGAAATGCGGAGAGGATGGAGAAAACTATGCAGCACTCAAGGGGAAACGATTCATCAATGCAGTCTGCAGCTTTTTGGGGCTACAGGGAAGAGCAGTTGGATGAATTTGGTGGATATTTAATCCATTTTCCCTCCGTGGGGCTGGCAGTCCCAGTGGCAGGGTGACAGCGGTGATGGGAGCGCTGCCATCGCAAGCGCGGCTCCTCGCCGTGAGCCAGACGGGACATCTGCTCTGGCTGGAGGAGGCAGAAACCTCTCGCTGCCATTCCTCCTGCTTTGGTTTCCTTTAGGTAAGATCTGAATTTCCCCCAGTTTCTCCAGAGCCTGGGGAAGCTACAGGGAAGGCAGAAGGAGGCACATCTGGAGCGGTGCAGCAGCTGGGAAATGCCCGGTGCTGCAGGGGATGCTGGTATCATGTGAATGGCTGTGACCTTTTCAGTATTCCAGATTTTGATTTATTGGCCATTTCCCTTCTTTCCCATGCTGTAAACAGGGGAGCTGTGAAATAGGTGGCCAAAATAAACACAGACTTACGTAGGCTAAGACAAATTTATATTGAATTTATGAGAGAGAAAATTTTGCTAACTCATTCTACCCATAAAAATTATAAAGAGGAAAGAAAGTGACATAAAATCAATCCATTTCCATGACAAAGCTCATTATGAGAAGAGAAAATATAGTCCCATGCTAACTTGTTCTCATTACTGTTCTAAGATTTATCATGTCAGGTGCAATGTGCAAGGGAGGAAAGAAAAACCTTCCTTGCCCTTAACTTAAAAAAAAAAAACAACAGACAAAATATGCCAAACCATCCTCATCATGTCCAGTGAGCATATATTTTATCAAGCCTCACAAGGGGCACGATTAACTCAAAGGTGGGAGCTTGAGGAGCCCTTCCAGGCTGGATGCTGCAGGGCAGGGCAGGTCACCCTGTCCTGACTGTCACTACCAAACCAGCTCTTCCCTTGGGGTCAGTGAAAACTGGCACTCTGGAAGGAGGATGCTGCTTGAGGGCTTGACCCGATGAAGGAAACCCCAGCTAACACCCCTCAGCTGGTGGGAGCAGGATTTGGAGTGGGAAAGAGCTGATGGGGAAAAAACCCCAGACCTGAGTTGCTGAGAGCTGGGAACGGGAATTGCCACGTTCAGGCCAGCCCCAGGGTCAGTCTGACTGCTGCATTTTACCTGCAGTTCTCATTCTCATCTCAGCTTAAACACAGCAACGAGTCTAGGGTAGAAGCCCAAAGCTGCCTTTGCAGATGGGCTGTGCTGCATTTGCCATGCCAGCCCACGGCCCTGGCTCTGAGGGGCCATTCCAGAGTCTGGTCTCATCCTCTCATGCATTGCTCCTTGTGCACTGCTGAACAGATGCAGTTCATTTTGGAGCTGACATCTGGTGCTGTCAGAGTACATAACTGGTGCTGATTTGCAATGCCAGCTGAATACTCTGACCTTTCTGGTGCATTTATAAGAGATGATGGTCTGTGTGTGCTCTATGGATACACCAGGCAGTGTGTGCTGCGTGTGTTTGTTTGCTGGGATGACAAGGAAGAAGTAAATACACAAAACAAAGCCTGCCAGATCTGGCCAGAGTAAAATCCCACTGGTCAGCTGAAGAAGGGAAGAGCTGACAGATAAATGGAGGGTGTAATGCCCTGATAAACACAGGAATTTCCTCAAATCAGGATTACAAATGTTGCTTCTCAATTCAGTCTTCTCCTCATCCATGCTGATAACATTCCCAGCTGTCTCCTCTTACCTGTGGAAGATGGCACAGAAGTACTGGGATGCTTTAGTTGGATGTTGCCTTCATTGTCCCAAAATCTGGGAGGGCACTATGAGATATCAGTGCAGCTGGAAGAAAAATTCAGGGATAACCATACATCACATCATAAAATGAATTCTGAGCTATTCTTGAAACCTAGCCTAGCATCACTTGAGGAGGAATTTTATTTGGGGCTAGGCAGCACCTTGTAGCAAGAACAGCTCCAGTCTGCAAGTAGGGGCCCTCAGGACAGGTTAGGCTTGCTTTCCCATCCATTTTTCTGGGATTTGTATTGTTGTATGGCTGTAGTTGATTAAGGCTTTTGGTTTGCTTATTTTGTCTCAGTTTTGTGGTGTGGCCAGACTGGGACCTGGGGAATGGAGACAGAGGCTCTTTAGGGATATCCTTTGCTTTACTTGGCTGCTAGCTTCCAGCTCTCTCTCACCCCAAAGCCTGTTGGCACAGGGAAATGTAGGATCTAACAGTGCAGACCCTCAGTTCTCAGCTGAGAAGGGCACCTGGTGCACTTGTGAAGTGTGAAATGAAGAGGCAGAGGGAGGGGGAAGAGGCCAGGACCTCCCCTCGTCAAATCCTTGGTGTCACACCCTGCTGGGAAGGAGTTGTGCATCCTCAGCTGTGCTTTGAACTTTCCCTGTGTTTGGAATTGCATCAAGTGGAAAAGCTGAGTGGTCACAGGGAACAGCAGAGCAGCTTCCAGAGTGTCAGTGCAGATAAAAGTGAGGTGCAAATGTTTAACTGCTAAGAGTCTTGAGCACTAAAGACATGGTTTAGGGAGAATTGAACACAGCTGTCCAAAGCCACAAGTTAGAGCATCCTTCCTCCATACAGAATCAGGGTCTCATACCTGTCTGAAGACCAACACATGCCCACTGAAGGGCAAAACTTTATGATGCTTGGTCCTTCAGATGCTTGGATCCTTGAGCCTAAAACAGACACAGTGTGTTTCTTGCAATGGCCTTGAGATCTGTGTCTAAAAGTCAGAAGTAAAAAGCTCTCTCCTTACAAAACTTGCTCAGAAAAGTAGAATTTTAAATGAGGCATTCCTTCAGCAGTGGGACTAGTAGAAGCTGATTTCTTGCAGTTGTACTCTGCAGTTTGTTTTCTGCTGCCAGGAAGGAGCAGGTGAACATTTTCCTGGGGTTTGGGTGCTGATAACATCTTTTCCTGTGTGGATTCCTCCATGTCTGAGTAAGGATGAGGTCTGGCTGCAGCCTTTCCACCAGTGTGAACAGCAGTGCCTGTTTTCATGACAGCCAGGGGATCTCAGTTGCCTTTAAAACTATTCTTCCTTTTAAAACTTCATGCAGATGGCCCCATGGATTAAAAAATTACCCGTGAGAAACAGACATGGAGGCGTAGAGGTATGTGGAGCACGAGTGTGTGAACCTCCCTTGCTTGGGAAAATGGGCAAAAAAATAATAAAACGTTATTATTATATATAATTATTATATATATAATTATATATTATAATAAGTATATATTATTTCATATAATTATAATGTACAAAATATATTAATATATTATTATATTGTTATTATCCCAGCTGAACAGTCCTCCCTGGCATAGTCTATTAAGTCACTTCTGTTTCACTTAGGTTTTGTGTTGCTGTCTCTCCTTTCCACAAATGGCCTTTTTCATACCAGCCTCTGTAAAACTCTTGCCATTCTTCATTTAGAAATTTGCTAAAGTGTGTTTGCAAAAGCCCTAGACTCTTTTTCTGAGGAATCTTCCCTTTTTGGGGAAAGGAGTAAAAAATTGTTACTGACTTTTCTTCACATTTAACAGGATCTTTTTGCAAGTTGAATATCACATAATTGACTCTAGATAGGAATGGGTCTTCCTGTTCTGTGTCAGTGTTTATCCAGCCATTTCTCAGGTACATCTGTAATGGTATTTATATCACGTGTTTTGTGGGAAAACCTCACTTTATCATTCCACATAAAACATAACTGAGAAACTGAAAGAATATTATTAAAGTATTTAAGAGAACAAGGATAAGTTAATAGAGTGAAGCACTTGGCGTTCTATATTTTGATGAGGGAGAACAAAACCCATCCTTTATTCAGCCATATTGCAGCTGTTTTGCATCTTTTGGGGTTTGTTTGCATGTTTTGTTTTGCATCTACTGAGCTTTACTCTTTCAGGCAGAGCACCCACACAGCAGGGAGTGAGCAGGGCTCTGATGGCCAGCAGTGATGAATTAATTGAGTGTCCTGCTGCTCTACACCACCATGGCCACAGGAGAGAACAGGAAGAAAACAAGATTTAGCTTGACCTCCCTGGTTTTATAAAAGGTTGGTTCAATGTACACAAAACACTTGCTATGTGCAGTTGTTATTTCCTGCCCCAGTAGTGTTATTTATTACGTAGGTCACGAGGACTTTTTGGTGTAGGATTTTAACTGCTGCATGAAAAATCTACTTAAGTTTTCCTTTAAACTGTTTTTTTCAGCCACTCTGTTGCTTACCCTTGCAATGTAGTACCTAAGCCTTGGTAACACATAACATCTGCTGGTGCACTGAGCACTGATGCTCACCAGAGCTTTGTGATCCCATGGTGTGTTCCAAGGGCAGATTAATGGAATCCTGCACCTGCAAGGAGCTCATCCAGCAGCTCCTGTTCAACCCCAGCACAACCTATGTTGTGCCTGTCAAGGATCTGCAAGAGCAAAGCTATAGCTGGTGATTTCCATCTTTCTGAAGTGGCAACATTATAGACTCAGGAGCTCATGTCCAATTTCAACTTGCTTCCTTCTTTAAAACCTGGCTCCTGGAAGTCTCCCCAGTTGTATCTTGTGCTGGGATCATGCCAGACACCTCATGCATGGATTCCCTGCTCCCCATGGCTGTGTACAGACTGTGGAAACATTGCTGGCTGTCCCCATAAATCACTGCTGAGTGAAATCACTGCTGGGTGTGTCCATAGTGGATTTTTGTTCTCCCAGCACCTGGCTCGTGCCTCGCAGCACTGAGCAGAGCCAGGGGACCCTGAGGCACCACATTCAGCTATTCCACCTAATGCTCTACTGTTGCATAAAGGGAAAACCTTACAAAAGGAAGGCCTTGTAAAACCATGGCTCAGGCCTGTTACTTTGGCTAAGTAGAAGAAGACTATGGGAAAGTGACTCAGCTGTATTAGAGGTAGAAAAACAATTTATACAACCATCACAGGTTCACATCATGGTGTGTGGTGGTTGGTTGAATTATGTTTGTTGTGATTTAAAACTGTGTAACTGAGAATGGCACTGACTGCTTAAAAAGGCCTGGTTTTTTGCAATAAAGCAGCTCTCCTTTGCACCTGCTTGGGGACTCTGCATCACTGCAGACCCTCACCCACACCGCACTGTTAAATGTGTCCAGGAGAGAAATACCTTGTGCTGCAGCCCTTTCCTGTGCCACAGCTCCCACCCAGGGCTGGCTTGCAAAGATGCCACTGTTGGTGCCAGCTGATTGAGGACCTCAGCCCAGGAGCAGGGACGTGGCACCAAGAAGCCCCAGTCAGTCCAGCAGCACGTAGGTGTGCAGGCTCAGCCTGGGCTGCCAAAAGCCACAGCTGACTCAAAACAAATCTCTTTTGTTCTCCCTCCTTGTTTCATGCAGTAAATAAAAATAAATCCTCCAAGGAGCAGAGCATTTAGGCTCAGCATGTTCCTGCTTGCTCAGAGCATATCAGTCTGTTGTTCTTCCTGGCTAATCAGATGGAGAGGAAACTAAAACATTCTAAATTTGTTGTTCCGTTTTATTCTATACATAATCACTGCTTCGTGTTTGCTTCTAAATAGCTGCATAAATACACATTAAATGCAGTGACATCTCTTTTGGGACTCAGTCCAGTGTTTCCTGGTTATTTTCTCACTTTTAAAGAGATTGGGTTCTCAGATATTGTCACATTTCTTGTAAAATCCTCTGTACTGTGTATAATGGATATTATAATGCTGGGCTCATTCTTGTCCTCTGCAGGCATAAGGGAGTTGTTGACACTAAATGAATGTGGAAGAATAGCATGTGCCCACATACTATGTGTGAAAGCAAAGAGCTCTCACTCTGGGCAGACATGAAGGTTATTTGGGACTGACACTTCACCCAGCCTTTTCTCCTTCCGCTCTGACTCTCAAGCTCTCACCCCAGTTTGCAGGGATCACTTTGGGTTAGTGGTTTGTGGTTCCTGCAGAGCTGCTGGCTCCTCTTTCAGTCTGGTTTCCATCACCCAGGACATGTGCTGTCACTTTTGGCACTTTTCAAAGAGCCTTCCTGCACATCACAAACCTAATGGCACTTCAGGCTTTCAAGACTGAGGTAGATAGAGGTCTCAGAATCTGAATTTTTGACTGGCCAATAACTCTCCCTCCAGTGCAAAAAGAGATATTTAATGCTGTATACACTGATGGCCACCTCTAGAAAACTCAGCACTGCAATCTTGGCAGAATTCATAAACAAATTTTGGCCACCTTTCAGTGCTTTCTGGATTTGTTTCCCAGAGGTGGGCAGGAGGAGGAATATTCTCAGCCCCTGAGGACAGTGGCCTTCAAATTCACCCATTTAGACATTTGCAGAGCATTATTCCTAGATAGATTCCCATTTTCAGGTTTTTTTTCATTTTAGTGGAGAATCACAAGAGCAGTCTCATCAGTTTAATCCAACCCACAGATAGGTTTTTGCAGCATGGCACAATGAAAACTGATGTACAATTTCCCAGAGAGGGCTGTAATTAGTTAAAAATACCTATTGCAGTTTAACCATTTCACTCTAATAGTGAGGCATATGTCCAAAACACGTGCACATCAGGTGGGATGCACATATGGACATAAACAGCAATCTGGTAAAGAACTGGGACAAATCCTGAGGGTGAACCCAGCTCTGCCTGAGACAAACCTGTAGCTGAGGTGCTGTAACACAGATGGAGGTGGACCCCAGGCCTTGGCATTTTGCATCCTTTGGTATGCCAGGTGCTCCTCACATCTATACCACAATTTGTCACAGCTGGTTACATCCACACATCATGTTCAATACATTTCCCAGGCACAAAATGAAAGATGATCAGAGAAGTTCTGAAATACCTGACACAGGGAAAGTGGGAGATTAATTGCAGTATTAAGGCTGAGCGTGGCACAGAGTGGGAGCTGGAAGAGCTCTGCTCCAGGGGAAGAATCTTGTTGCTCCTTGTGGAATCCACAAGTTGCTCCTTGTGGAGGAGCACTGTGCACCAGTTTGACATTTTGGTTACTGATATCACTGCCCCCAGCATCCCCAGTGTAAAAATGAATGGGTGTGGGCACAAGGTGGGACGGAGGATGGATGCCCACCAGCCCTGCCCTGAGCCCACAGAGAAGTGCTGGGCTTGTCCTGCTGCCCACCGCCTCCAATCTCAGAGACCATGTAGCATGGGATGGGAGAACCCTTGTAGAAAAGCAAAATATCTTTCTCCTTTATCTGTTTTTATCCCCCACTCCCAGATCCGCGTGTATCTTAGGATGGAAAATGTCAGGCATAGCATTAAGACAGTCATCTCTCAGCAGATGGGAGTCGGGGGGAAACAAAACTCTTAAAAGTTTATAGCAGAGGATAGTATAAAAAAGCAGCTAAACCAAAGCAAACAGCCTCGGGGACAGAGGGAGTTCGGCATCTCTGCTGCAGAGAGACGCACACGCTCCCTCTGCAGGAAAATGCACCTCTCGTGCTGCCGGCTGATTAACCACAGCCAAGCCCGAAGTTTCGGAGGGAAGCACGGGGGAGCGTGAAAACGCACAGGGAAGAGAATGAACATTCCAAAGCGAACTCGGCGGGACGAGAGCATCCCGCGGGGCAGGGTGTGAGCATCCCGCTGGGCAGGGTGTGAGCATCCCTCAGGGGAGGGTGTGAGCATCCCACAGGGGAGGGTGTGAGCATCCCGCGGGGGATGGTGTGAGCATCCCGCGGGGGAGGATGGTGTGAGCATCCCGCGGGTGAGGATGGTGTGAGAATCCCGCGGGGGAGGATGGTGTGAGCATCCCGCGGGGGAGGATGGTGTGAGCATCCCTCGGGGGAGGATGGTGTGAGCATCCCACAGGGGAGGGTGTGAGCATCCCGCGGGGAAGGATGGTGTGAGCATCCCGCGGGGCAGGGTGTGAGCATCCCGCGGGGCAGGGTGTGAGCATCCCGCGGGGCAGGGTGTGAGCATCCCGCGGGGAAGGATGGTGTGAGCATCCCACAGGGGAGGGTGTGAGCATCCCGCGGGGAAGGATGGTGTGAGCATCCCGCGGGGCAGGGTGTGAGCATCCCTCAGGGGAGGGTGTGAGCATCCCACAGGGGAGGGTGTGAGCATCCCGCGGGGGATGGTGTGAGCATCCCGCGGGGGAGGATGGTGTGAGCATCCCGCGGGTGAGGATGGTGTGAGAATCCCGCGGGGGAGGATGGTGTGAGCATCCCGCGGGGGAGGATGGTGTGAGCATCCCTCGGGGGAGGATGGTGTGAGCATCCCTCGGGGGAGGATGGTGTGAGCATCCCACAGGGGAGGGTGTGAGCATCCCGCGGGGGATGGTGTGAGCATCCCGCGGGGGAGGGTGTGAGCATCCCGCGGGGGATGGTGTGAGCATCCCCCAGGGGATGGTGTGAGCATCCCGCGGGGGATGGTGTCAGCATCCCGCGGGACAGGGTGTGAGCATCCCGCGGGGGATGGTGTGAGAATCCCGCGGGGGAGGATGGTGTGAGCATCCCGCGGGGAAGGATGGTGTGAGCATCCCGCGGGGAAGGATGGTGTGAGCATCCCGCGGGGGAAGATGGTGTGAGCATCCCACAGGGGAGGGTGTGAGCATCCCTCAGGGGATGGTGTGAGCATCCCGCGGGGGAGGATGAGAGCATCGGGCGGGGCGGGAGGAGCGCAGGGCGGCCGCAAGCGCGGGGCAAGGCTGATCTCTAGCGGTGCGCCGCGGCTGCGGCTGCACCGCTCCAAACGTGCTCAGATTATTTTTTTTTTTTCACTTTTAAGTAACACATCAGAATGTTTTCTCCCGCCAAAGCCGTTTCTGTTTCAGCACTATGTGTATCTCTTGGAGCAGCGGGCTGCTTGACAAAGTTCGTGCGGATAAAAAAGGGAAATGTTGATTTTCCATCTTTCTAGAATTTTTTAAATCATTGTTCAAAGTGATTGCTTCTCTTTATTCTCTGCTGAATACTTGTTTTTTATTTACTTCCCTGTCATGTCCAACCTAGCTCCTCCTATGACGGATGGAAGGAGAAAAGATGGAGAAAGGAAAAGCAAATGCCAGACTTGACATATTTTTCTTTTGTTTTAAATGGTTTTCTTCCTAGTTCCAACAAAAATAAGTGATGACCCTTCATGCATAATATTTGCAGGGAGAGAGGAAAGTGTGCAGGTCTTGCACAATGTAGAAGGTCATGCCTTGAGTTGGTCAGGGCTGGGCTGGGCAGGAGCCTCTGGAATCTTGAGGGCATGGTGTGAAGTCATATTCATGCCAGCACAAGCTGGGAACACAAACACATGTAGAGGAATCTCTCCAATTTTATCCAATCTCCCCAATTTTATCACCTTTCCTGGAGCTCCTTGGTTTGGGTTTTTGTGGGGTACACACTTCTCCAAACTCCTGCCGTGAGGGCACTGTAAAAAGCAAGAATTCAGGGCTCACACCCCAGCATTTCAAAGCAACCCTGAACACTTTCTGCTGCCTTCTGCCTGTTATTCACCTTTTTCCACTGGCTGTCCCTCTCACAGCCCTGGCAGCCAGTCCTGAGAGCATTTGCTGCCCTGTGATGAGGAGCTTGTGACAGCCAACAGGCCATAAAAGTCCTGCAGCGAGCTGCTGCCATCTGTATGGATCCTGAGGCTGATTCATGCCTCTGCCTCTGACACACCCTGCTCCTCCTGGCATAAAGGAGAAGCCAGTGAGCAGCTTTGCAGCTGGAGGAAGCCACACGTAGAAAATGCCTCTCGCTGAGTCTTGCTGGGGAATCCTCCTCATCCAGCTGTGTTCACAGCTCCAGAGGCCAAGGGTCCATTTGGTGGCCTCTCAGGCACAGGCAGGCACAGGAGAAGGAACAAATTGCCCTATTTCCATGCTCTTTTGGGTTCTTCCATGGGATGAGTGATGGTTCCCATGCAGGGTTTGCTTTTCCCCCTGCAGTTCAGGCAGCACAGGCTGTGATTCCCCTTGAAGGGGGCACCAAAGTGGCTCTTTGTCCTCTGTCCCTGATCCAGGTAAGGCTACTGTACTCCCTCATTTGGAGGCCACAGTGGTGGAAGACACACTTAAAAGCCTTCCTGCTTATTTATATAAATATTTATATAGTTGCTGTAGGGCATTGAAGTTTTACTTGTTACAGTCCCCTGCTTTTCTAGGTTTTCCTGCCCATATTGAAGTCATAATGTCATGGCCTGCAAATTAAAGTAGGATGTCTGGGAAGTGCAGAATGCAACCTGTAGATAAGTGTATGAAGGTCCCAAGTGTTCTGTGCAGCTCTAGGAGCACAGAGAGGGTAGGAGCCACCAGCCCAGCAGAGTGTGGGGCTCATGGATGGCAGAAAAGCCACAGCTGAAGCGATAATGAATCAAAAACAAGGACCCAGTGATGTCTCAGCAACAACAGAATGTTGATAGGGACAGTAGAAAGCTCTAGAAACAGCCTGCACAGGCAGGACTGTCTGTCACATACATATATCTATATATCTATATATCTATATATGTATGTATATATATATATATGTATATATATATATATATGAATATATATATATTTTTTTATATATATATAGAGATAGATTTTTTTTTTTAATATATGGTATCTGTTGTCTGCATGCAGCACATGCACAGGTGTGTGTGCAGTGTCCAGACACATCTGCACATCTGGATGTTCTGCACACTGGCCAGAGCTGTCCTAACTGGATACCTGAGGCCTGGGCTCATGGCTTACGATGGCCCTGAAGCAAGAGCTGCTCCAGGCCATGTCCCTGGTGCTTCCTCCAGCTGTCCAGCAGCTTTGTTCCCTCCTGCACTGGCTCTTGGAACCCTCACTCACATTTCTGCTCACACTATGCAAAGCAGGAGCAAAGGCTGCTGCTCTCAGCAGTGCTCACAGAGTGAGAGTGTTGAGGGCAAAGCCCTGCTCTGCTCATGTGCTCACTGTCATTTCTCATAGGTAATGGCTGCTGCTAAATCAGCCCCAAATTGGTTCTCAAACAGTGCTTAACTGCTTACATGCTTAGAAGTAAACCATGTTTAGCTGTCTTTAACGCTTTTCCATCTTTATTTTTATGCATTAAGATCAATTTCATGAACTTTCCTAGGTAAGATGATTGCCATCGGCAGGAAGAATGTAGTAAATTAATTATAGATGTGTGTTAAATTACTTTCATTACCACTCTGAGTTCTGGGAGGGAGTTGTGTGAGCAGGATGACTGATGAAACTGTGTTTTTACATATTCCCCCGGTAATGGATATTTTTACTTGGCTGCCAGTGTTGTTTCTCAGCTCAGAGAAGCTGGAATTACACATTTCAGAAAATGGAGGTTCACTCTCAAATTGATCTCCAAAGATTGCCAGAAAACTGTGGTTGAGACAGACTGGCTGGAACACAAGCTGTCTGTTCAGGGCCTTGGTGATGCACAAAGGGGAACTGAGGGAGGATTCATCCTGTTTACCTCAGACACACCCAAATCCAAGGGAGTCCCTTGCATTTGGGGTGTTGTTCCTGCACGCTGACAAAGGCATAACAGCCAAGACAAAAGTCAACCTGAGTGGAAAGTTATTATCCATATTCACCTTATAACAACCTTGGTGCAAGGTATTTTCTAGGGATTAATGGTCAGGCCAGTTTAATAGCTCTCTGCTGAACTTCAGGCTATCAACTTTCCACAGTGTATCATTAATCCCTGGAAAATATCTAGGTTTATAGCAGATATGAGTGAAAAATAATACACATGTGAAGGTAAGTATAGTGTTATATATACTGGGATTGGTGAAGGTAAGTGTTTAATCATGTGCTGGCCCTAATTGCTAACTCCAGATGCACTTCAGAATACAAGTAAATGAGGTACAGCTTAGTTACACTGTAATTACAAAGCAGCTTCACTGCACTTCTATTTATATGGTGTATAATTACTGTCTTCTCTGGCTGAAAGCTAAAATCATATCATTGTTCCTCATGTGTCATACTGAAATGTGCTACAAAATACTGTATTTTAAAGGATTTCTGTAACAGGTAAGTCAGAGGACAAATAAGTACTCAGTAAGCTAATTCTATTTATTTCTAGCCACTGCACTCATGGTCTTTTTTGATTAAAAACCCCAAAAAGTCTAAAGAAATAAGAAATACAAATCAACATACATCATGTCTCAGGTCATGAGCTGTGAACAAACTTTATTACACATTTTGTCCTCCTTGGAAGAGTGGAAAGTGGAGCCCAGACACAGAGAACAGCCTGTCTTCCCTCCCCAGTCCCTGGCTGTGGTCTGGGTGGTGCTGAAAAGAGCCCCCTCCTCACTTCCCATTGCCACTGGCACCTCTGGGATCAAGGATGCACCATCAAAGATGCTTGAGGATCCCTTCTGATACCAGATTTGAGTGACTCAGTCTTTTAACACATCAATCCAGACATCCCAGAGGAAAGCAGGCCCTGCATGCCAGCCTTCAGCACGTGGGTTTTCCCTTAGATCTGATGGATCTGCTGGCTGTGGGTGTGTGCATGTGCACACAAGGTAGGTAGGGCTATCTCAGAAGTCTGAAGCACATCACAGAGATTTCCCTGCCCACGCTGCCTCTGCAGGAGCAGGGCTGTGGAGGTTTCCATTAGACTTGTAAAAGTGCCAAAAAAACCCCTCCACAGTCTGCTGGGAGAATAATTAGAGTTGGCAAGTTTGCTCAACAAGCATTTCTTATACATAGTATTAATGGGTGATGGGTAGAGTCTGTGGTTTTTTCACTTAATAATGCATGGAACCTCCTAGATATCCTAAGGAACTCTCTCTGGAGTTGTGCTTTGTGATCACAGGCATAACTAATGGTCAGGACTGGTTACATACTGATTAAAACTATTTAAGAATCTCATCTGTCCAGGAAGGGAATGCCAGGCTCTGCAGCAGGAGGCAAGAGCTTGTCCCTATTTCATTTCCGTCATACCCATTCATCTGAAAGACTCTGCTTTGCACATCAAACTGGATCCAGGATTCATAAGGAATCTGATGTGTCAGAATTAGACCTTGAAGCTGCCATCTTTGGTGAATTATCTTCCCCTTCTTGGCAGCCAATGGATTTGACCAGGGAACTGTAGAAGCACATTCTTGTTTGGTGCCTATCCCAAACAGCAATGTTCCCACAGGAGGTGGGAGTTTCTTCCTGTGACACATTTTGTTGGGATACCTTTGCACCCAGCAGACAGAAGTCCAAAACCTCTGGAGAGCCTATGGGAAGCCTGTGTTTCTCTGTGTCTCTCTGGCCATGGATTTAGCCTGATGTGCAAAATGACAAATTCATGGACTGGGGACCATGGGCTGGACCATTCAGAGATGATGATGGTGTGAGGGTGGGCAGGACCAACTGAGGTGTATACACCATTAGACTGTCAGATACTTTATCTGAAGTAGATGCTGACTCTGCAGGGCAAAGGGTTGTACAGTGTATAAAAGGGAATTTTGTGGCGCTGTTACTGGTGATAGCAGGGTCTTGACCACAGTGACACAGAACACCCCATTTACCCATGGATGTTCATTTCTTTGGTGTCAGGATGTAAATGAGCCTCTTTCCAAAACCAAGCTAAGGAACAGCAATACTTTAGTGAGTGTCAGAGAGAACAGCAAATCAAATCTGTGTTCCTGAGCCACGCTGCCATGGTGGGAAGCTTTGCTGACACTTATGAATGTCACTCATCAAAACGCCCTCACACAGTTCTGATAAGTCCAAATAATACTATTTTATAGACAATGTCACTGTCACTGCAGAGGGCACAAAAGTCATCTTTTAAATTCATTTCAGATGTAATCTGAATGCACCTGTGTTGTCTATGAAGTGTTTTCTGAACACAACCAAATAAATTTGGTGTCAGCTGCCATGGGAACTGTCCTCCTGAATGATCTCCTGTGTCGTCTAAAATGATTGCATATTTCAAACACAGAGGTTGGCACTTCATTTGTTTGTTTGCTTGCTTACTAATTTTTAACAGTTACTACCAAGTTGTCTCTAGTCATTTGTGGTTTCAGACTTCTAAAGTTTCCTTGTGTGTTTTGCACTTTCTAGACATGGTTCATTCATTCCATTTAAATGATTTTTTTATGTGGGGCAAAGCAGCACCTGGCCCAAGGTGTGATGGCAGAAAATGTCCCCATCTAGTAGCATGACACTCCATCATGTGGCAGAGTCACTGCTCTAACATTCTTTTAAAAAGGGAGGGAGAAATGTGCACAGATTCTGCCACACCAAAGTAGTGAAATATTTGAATTCTGCCTCCATGCCTTTGAATTTGGAAAGCTAAATATAGAGAGGGCGGAAGT
This sequence comes from Hypocryptadius cinnamomeus, assembly GCA_013400635.1. Taxonomy (NCBI): domain Eukaryota; kingdom Metazoa; phylum Chordata; class Aves; order Passeriformes; family Zosteropidae; genus Hypocryptadius; species Hypocryptadius cinnamomeus. The sequence continues at coordinate 386,399 of VYZP01041999.1, read as the reverse complement.
GAGGAGAACTGTAAACAAAAAATGAGTACATGGGATAAATCTAAATCCAATCTGTGGCACTTGTCACACTTCCCCATCAAACACCACTCTGTCGGCTTCTTTTGTGGTTGTTGGGAATGATGGTCCAGCATCCAAATCAGGCTCTTGATGGGGTCTGAGCAGCCCTGGAAACAATGGCAATTACTTCTAATAAGGTCACAAGCTAATGAAATATGAGAAGAAAAGTCTCATAACTGCACTCCAAAGAAAGTGTTTGCAATCATCCCTGCACATCTGATATCCCAAATATACCCCATGTGCCTAGCACGCATATTTATGGCACAACTCTCACACCTCTTGACTTGCTTACACAGGTGCTTTCCAAACCTAAGTAAATATGAATTTTGTGTTCAATTTGCCACACAAATCACTAAATTAGATGCACAGGCAGCTTCTACTGCGTCACAAGAGCTTTTTGTAATGGTTATTTCATATTGCACTAGTTATTTTTAATAACTGAAAACGTTCTTAGGAAAGTTTGAGAGCTTTCCAAGAAAGGATTAGAGCTTGAGTCTGCAAGGTGTTGAATTCATAGGATTTGAGTCAAGGAAGCATTTCTAGGGCTTATAAGTACAAAATTATTTGGCATTGCTTTGCTGCAGTGATTAGTGGTTTGAGTGTAGGGTGGCAGCAGGAGCAGGTTACAAGGAAGAGTCAGGCCACCCACCTGAACACCAGCCATAACAACAAACATTGCCCTAAAATTGTCTGGCTTCCTACCTGACAGAAATAGTGCCATAAGCTTAAAGGCAGTGTACGTTTCTTTGACAGGAGAGTGAGTAGATTAAATGAAATAGCTGCTTTGTGTTAGAAGAATTCTGAAGCCTTAAAGACCTACTTATCCAATGGAACATTTTTTGCCCTCAGGGGCAGTTTAACAGGTGTCTTTTCCAGAGGATTTTCACAGACAGCTGAACAGAACACCTTTTATTAAAAATATTATCTGTATTAACAAAGTTTTATGACCTAAAAAGCTTGCTTGGGTTTCTGAGAGACGAGGAGCCTGAGCATCAGCTCGTGCCATAAGGACAGCTGGGGATCTGGGTCATTGCACTGAGGATTAATTGGTACAACCTGGTGGAAAAGTATGAAAATCATCTTGTCAGGTCCTTGCCAGGTCATTCTGCACAGCTTTCAGACTCCTGGGCCCACACAACTGGAGGTGTGAGTCAGGCTGGCCCAGACCACCAAGGATATCAAAGGAATCCAAATCAACAAGATGAGGTTGTGACCAAGAGTTGTGTGACCATGTGCACGGAGCCAGGACTAGAAACCCTCAGAGGACAAACTCCTTACTGAATCAAGAAGCTGCATTACACACACAGGAAAATGCAAATTAATTTAATTTTTTTAAATACTTTTATTAGGTATATGACGGTATATGACAGAAGGCATATTGAAAAATATTCATGACCTTCTATTACTGCCTTCTTAAATGAAATATCACAGACATATTTGACAGAAATAAAAGGTATTAAAAACAAGCACTGAAGACCTAATTATTTTTTATAGTTTTTTTTCACAGAAAATAAAAGTTACGACATAAGGCTAAAATTTAAGTCCTACTGAAGTCAAAGACCACCATTCTTCAAAGAAACAAAAGAATTCACAGAAAAAGTTTTGTACAAGAAAACCAGAATGACCTAATTTTAAGAGTAAAGTGTATTTATGAAAATATTTTTACAAGCCTTTCTTCATATCATGTGCACAAGTGACAAGAAAATACAGTTCTTTGAAGACAAAACCATGGAAAAATATGATCTGACCATGTATGGGTACCATTGAAGCAAAAAAAAAGGACAGCTAACTTTTGGACAAGTTTTAGCTTTGGATTTGGGTGATCTGCCTGAAAAGTCCTTGTTTTTATCTAATCAAGTCCATGAAATTCCACAGAAGTCTGATGATTCAACTGCGTGATGCCATGCTCAGCATCCACGGCTCTTGGGCAACAGCTGCTTGGTATAAAACACTTTAGAGTGCAAATCTTCCCAGATCAAAATGATCACCACAGGATGAGAGCCTCCTGCGTGGTCTGAGCTCCACCTCTGCATCACTGACCTGGCAAACTTGACTTTGTGCAGCAGGGTGGCATGAGGCCAGCAGGTATTGCAGTGCCAGCAGCAGGAAGGTGCCCAGTCCAGCCCAAACAAGGGGGAGGCAGCTGGGTTTGGATTCTCTCCAGGATGGATGCAACTAAAGCAGGTTAAAAAAAAAGTCTGGCACAAGGTCCCAGCTCTGACAGTGCTCAAAATCATTAATTGTGATTAGTGTGAGTGGTGTGAGGAACACAGGGAGCAGAGTGCACTGTACACAGGTTTAATGCACTGCTACCCATTGTATTCCCTTTTTCTAGCAAGGGGATACCTGTGCTCAGCAGGGCTTTTAGGCAACTCAGGGCAGTGGATTCCACTTCAGCTCTGGCACACCTAAGTTTTATTCACTGATGCAATGATGCCCAAAGCTCCTCTGTGCCTCAGCTCTCCATTTGTACAATTAATTAATAGTGGCAACACTTACTGTCTCACCAGGGTGTTGCAAAGAAGAAGCTCACTGGAAATGGTAAGGCACTCAGAAATTGGATAATAAGCACTTTGTAACCTCCTAGGGAAAAATTAAATTTGCACTGTTGGAATGTAGGTCAAGGGTTAAGCTTAAGACTAAATTTCTGCCCTGCACAAACAAAGCACTGAAGGACTCCTGTCTCATGCCAGCCTCGTCCTGGCCCCCTGCAAAGCATCACATTTTCCTTTTCTCTGGGAAATGGGGAATATCTAAAGGAAAATCTTGCAGGACCTTTGGTGTGCAAGTGGATACTGCAGTGTCCCAGCAGTTTATGAGAATCAGGACTTGATTCTGTTCTAGTCTTCTCCTACAACAAAGAAGAGGATGCACATGGCAGAGAATAGAGTAAGATTTTAAAACCTAGTGTGATTTCAGAGCTGGTGCTCATTTGAGGAACCCAGAAGTCATTCAGCCCATGAGAACAGGTTTAAACTTCATTTGTGCCATTTATTTCCTTCTTTAATCCTTCTCCCTTCTCTCTCAAAGGTTCCATCTCAGGCCCATCCTGTATGAAGTCTTTGTTCCAGTTTTTTTTGTCTTCATTTTCTGTCCTTACAGATTTAGGATCCTCTTCTTTTGCCTTTCTTTCCTTCTCCTCCTTGGCAAGCATACGATAATTATAATAATTCATGATGAACAGAAAGGTTCCTGCCAGGACCATCACAGCTCCACATTTAATGAACATATATTTATAGTCCCCAAAGGTATCAATAAGAATTCCTGAAAAAAATATATTAAAAAAAAAAAAAGTAAATTTAGAGATGAAGGCAAGGGTATTGTGTTTTCAGATCCTGTATATCAAGGAACACTCTTGTGGTTTTAGGATAAAATATTCTCTGAAATTCTGATCTCTTCCACAAACACTCTGAGCCTGCAAATACTGAACATGTGTTGCACTATACAGCCTGTGGGTAGTTGACATTGGTGCAGGTAATGCTCTGATGATTTGCACAGTTCAATAGAAGGGGACAGGACCTACACAGCAAAGTCTGGACCTTCCCAGCACACCTATTTTTTTCCATGCTCCTCTGATCACAGAGCCTGCAGGCAGCTTTCCTTCTAACTCCAGTGATCAATTACAAGGATGTCCATTTGGCTTGGCAGCAAAAAAGCAGCAGCTTTTGGGAAGACTTTCATGAGAATTCACCTGCCCACTGGGTCTCATCTCAGGCTCTTGGCAAGGACCCTGTGATTTATTCCACCACGGGTCACTCACTAGCATCAGAGGGGGCCCAGCTTTTGGTCACAGCTGCCCTTTCTGCAGTTACACTCATGATCCAAAGAGGAAAAGGCACAGCGTGAAACTGGAAAACATTAGTTCCAGGGAAAGCAGAGATGATGCTGTCAGTGTCAGATAATTTCAATGCCAAGACAAATGTGACAGGTTCCTCTCAAAGGTTAATGCCTCTGCTACGGAGTTACAGAGTAATTGAAGGGAGAGGGCTTAATTGAAATGTCACCGTTCTCCATTATGTCAAAATGTAATGCAAATCTTATTGGGATTATGATCCTGAGCATTAATTCCCATTTACTGGGCAACACAGACCATTCTTAACATCCCAAATCCTAATTAAAGTAAGACCCACTCCTAACCTGGCCTTCACAATACAGACAATCTTCCCTGAAACTGGCTCATCATCCATTAGCTCTCTGATGTTTTGGAATATGTTCTCCTCCTCAGAAAGAGGGACCTTTAATTACATCCCGATTGACCCTTAATGTTGAAAAGCTGATGATTAATTATCCCACTGCATTGCACTAACAAGGGTTTTTATGATCACCAAATAGATTTCCTAATCACAATGATAATAATAATTTTTAACTGGTTTTAGTCAGTGGCTTTTCCTGAATCATCCCTAGCTGACTTGGTACACCATTTTCAATGCACTGTGTTTTTCATACTACTGGTGAAACATCAACCAAACGCTAATTGCAACAATTTTTCCTTTTCTGCTCATCAGGATGACCTAGAGGTCTCCTAAATAGGTTTCAATGAGAGTTTTAATGAGTAGAGTATTGGAAAATTCAACAGTGGGATAGTCTTGCCTCTTTTCCTTTGAGAATAAGATAAAGTCATAAAACACATTGGGAACAATTTACTTAGTTCATTAAAGCAGAACCCTGCAGTAGGTTATTAAAATGCCAAAGAACCAATAAATTTGCTGCCTATTAAAATGGTGGGGAAAACCCTACAAAACTAATATTACTGATTATTACACAGAACTGTTTTAGCCTCATTAGCAGACTCTGGTCATTAACTTAATCTCCCACACAGAAAATTATATAATTCAGAAAATGGCCACTTTAAAATTGTATTTTCTTTTGTTTGTCATTAATTAAATAATGAATCTCTAAGACAGCAAGAGGATGCAGCTGCCTCTGTCACACTGTATGAGCTACCCAGTAATATGAAGAATTAAACAGCTCTGCAGGATGTGTCACATGAAGCATTAGCCAGACCTCAGTTTTGAATCCAGGAAAAGGGTTCAAACTGCAAAAGGAGCACATGCTATAGAGGGAATATTAAGGCTGTTAAATCACAGGAGATCACTGCCCTTACTTATGTTCAGATGACTGAAAGTCCTCCTGGAGACTCAGTGTTGTCCACATGGACCTTTGTGGGCTCTGCCTTTTGATATTTCAAACCATGCCATGCAAAATAAATGGCTTTTAAAATTATTTTTAGAACAGACTTAAATCTTTCAGCTGCACTAATATGACTGAAATTCCTAAGTGGCGTACTCAGAGCCTTAGAGACAAACAGCAAGGTTTGAGTCAACAAGAGGCTTTCATAGAACTGTTGTGTTTTACTTAAATTGTGATGGACTCCAGCCCTTTGCAAAAGGAGGAATGTCCAAGAGGAGCTGTCTGAAGTGCAAGGTTCTTGGTGTTGTAGGAAGTCCCATTCTGCAAGTTCAGTTCAAGGGATCCAGGATTAAAAGATGACTCTCCAAGACTCATTTCAACAGAAAGGAGGAAAGAGGAAATGCTGGAGGAGACATCAAGAACATCCTTTCCTGTCCAGTTACTAGTGGAAAAATGGTGATTGTGAGGCAGAGAAAACACATCTAAAATAATTTCCCACAAGCTGTGCTTGCAAAAGTCTAAATCCAAGTGACAACCCAGAGACAGCAGGGGAGGAAAACACACTCACCTCCAATGGGGGGTCCCAGCAGTATGGTGCAGCACTCGGCGATGGTGACGAGGCCGACGGCGCTCGTGAACCGGGCAGCTCCCACCAGGTCCATCAGCGTCTCGAAGAGCATGGCACACACCATGCCAAAGGCCAGCCCAAAGAAGCTGGAGTACACAATGAGCCCCGTGTAGCTGGAGGCCAGCGGGCACAGGAGGTGGCAGGCGCCGTTGAAGGCGATGGCGAAGCTGAAGAAGTACTGGATCCTTGGCCTCACCCACTTGCTGTTGGCAACGATGCCGGTGGTGGGGCGAGCAACCATGTCCACAATAGCCAGGATGGAAAGCAGGAAAGCAGCTGAATATTCATCAATGCCAGTGTGCTTTGCATAGGGTGCCAGGAAAACGATGGGGGCAAAGAACCCCAGGAACATGAGCACGTTTCCGATCAGGTAAATCAAGAACCCTCTGTGTTTAAAGAGGGAAAAATCAAGGTACTGATTGACTTTTTCAAAGCAGTCCTTTTCTCCTTCCTCTTCTGTTTTGTTCTCCATGGGGCCATCTTCAGTGATCTTTCCTTTCAGAGCATCCTTCCCTTCCTCAGTCACCTCGGTTTTGACCAGTGCTGTGCCTGCCCCGATGGGCCTGAAGAGAGCTCCTGCCACACAGCAGTTTAATAAAATTGCCCCAAGAATTAAAAAGCTGCCCCTCCAGCCAAAATTGTCAAAAAGGAATTGGTTGAGAGGTGCCAGGGTGCAAAGCATCACGGGGCTCCCTGCCATAGCAAGACCATTGGCAATGGGTCTTCTCTTCAAGAAGTATTTCCCTATGATTATCACTGATGGCTGGAGGTTGAGAGCAAGGCCAAATCCTGGAAAACAGTTCAGATAAACAAAGGAAGATTAGAGACCCATTTCTCGTCAGCTCATTGTTTAAGGAAATTCACGGTCAATTGGTTCACTGGTGACTCTTCAACACAACAATCTGGATGAAAATGTTGCTCAGGGTGTCCCTGAGCTCTGGCTGCCACATTTGGGTAACCAGACCCCAGAACCACTCTTTCAGTCAGAGAACCCCCTTCCCTTTGCACTGCAAATCTCTTGGGTGGCAAAACTAGCACCAAGAGTTTGCTTCAGAGTGAACAAAATTATTCCCTCACGGAATGCTGCTGGGTTCTGTCCACACACAGCACCCTTGCTGGGGGAGAGGATCTGTTTCTAAAAAATAGATCTGTTTCTAAAAAATAACAAGTCCCAGTTTGAGGAAGGTTGTTTTGGCTTGGACAGTGTCAACCACCAAAGCTCATCCATCCAGGGCTGGCCTCCCCTTCCATGGGCACCCAACTCTGCTCTGGGCAGTCAGACCTGCACAGAAAATAACATCACCCTCCTCAGCCAGGACCGATTTGGAGCTGTGAGCAGTTCAGGTCTGATGCAAAAGATTAAGAGGTCTGCAAGTACACAGCAAAACAGCTACTGAGGATGCTAATTACACAGGACCCCAGAGTGTTTCTTTTAATTAGAATTTATTTTTATTACATTTAGATATATAAATGCCATTATAAATCTGCATTGCTAATTCAATTGGCCAGCTTCTCCTGCACAGGTGGAATCTGCAGGCAGAGATACCAAATGCTGTGATGGTCTCAATTTTCTGTGGTTCTGTTTGAGATCTCTGCCATATAGAACCATAGAATCACACCATCAGTAGGTGGAAAGGACCCCCAAGACCATGGAGTCCACCCTTTCACCAATCGTCACCTTATGAACTAGACCAGAGCACTGAGTGCCACCTCCAGCTTTTTCTTGAATGCTTCCAAGGATGGTGAACACAACACCCCCCTGGGCAACCCATTCCAAAGCTTAATCACCTTTTCAGTGAAAAAAATTCTTCCTGATGTCCAACAATTCTTCCTGATGCCCAACATCAATAATCAATAGTTAAACATCAATAATATTTTCAAGCATTTCTTTGACATGCAGTATTTTCACAAAAGTTCATTTTTCAGAACTTCATCAAAATGGCATTTAAAAGTCGTACCACATATTTTCCACTCCATCATCCAGGAAAGAATGAGCCACATTAGAACAAAGCAGAAATGTAATCCTTGAAGTGATTATATCAGAGAACATGAGTCCTGAAAATAGGGTCATGCAGATTTTTTCATGTTCATTAGTCGATATAATTAGTTTGTTTAACTGTGCAGTACATAATTAGGCATATTGCTTTACAGAAGAGAATTTACAAAGGTCAAGGTCCTCAAAATTAATTAAGGAACACTATCATTAGTCACTGATAGAGCAGAATCCAACTGATGCAGCAGAATCCAGCCAATGCTGGATAGCTTCAGTTTAAATGGGTTTACAAAATTATGATTTTTGCCAAGTCTAAAGTTCTTTTTTTTAAATTACTTTGAAGTTTATAACATTAAAAATAAATTGAAATGGCAACACATTAAAATAATTCTGGATACAAAACATTCTCAGCATGAACTTTTTTGGATAGTCCATATATTAGGCAGGGCACATCTTTGGGAAGCGCAGCCTGCTTGTAATGCCTGTAGGGCCAAATTCAGGGTGACCTGGGAACCACAGAGGAAAACCACAGCCCTGGTTAGAAAACACCCTTGGACAGTGCTGAAATATAGAAATGTATGCTTTTCCACCTGAGAAGATGCAGCACAGCAGGTGAGAGTTTGCATTAACTCCCCATTTCCCAGGCTGGTCAGTAAGGGCAGAAACTGAACCATGGTTTCCACAGAGTCATTTTTGGTAGGGACACACCACACATCTTCCAAAGGAGGAAAATCAGACTGGATGCCAGCTACCCACTTAAACAATAATCATCTCAATTTTTTTATTATATGAACATTAATTTGCCAGTCAGACAAATCTAATTTAATATTACCTCATGCTCTTCCCATTAATTAAATTTGGAGAGTTTCAAATTGAATAACTGGAATTTCAATTTACTTTAAGCTTTTGGCTGACTTTAATACGAAATATTTGCATCCATTTTATTGCAGTTTTCAGAAACTACAGCAGCTTTTCCATAGCTGGAACTGTTACTCAATAACCACATTTTCTCCCCAGGGATATGACAGAGAGTTCTGCCAGTGGTATTGCAAGAACAGAAGCAAACCTGTGCCAGAGGGAGTGTCCTTTCCTGGATTAAATACATCTCACTCATATCAGAAGGAAATAAGTGGAGCTACAGGACTCAGCTGTGTAGTTATTGATCGTGTTTTTACTTTATTAGGAAGGAACAATCTGACCAGGTATTTCAGTGCTCAACATTTACAGCCATGGCAAAGACTCTGCTCTCATTATTCCACATGCCTCACCCAAGATCCCATTTTATTTGATGGCAGTCTAATTGGTGCATATTGAACTAAACTCTGACCTGTCGCTACCACCTTGCAATTAGCTGTGAATTTTGCTGCTTCCACCTCAAACTTCAGAAGAGGTTGCATGTTGAAACACCAACTTAATGCATCCAGGCTGGCATCTGTCCAGGTGGACAGCTTGCAAACCCCATTTCTTTTTCTGAGTGCTGTAGGGAAGCAAATGGGAAGAGGCTGTGGAGTTTCCTGTGCATGCAAAGTGCCTCGTGCAGCCCAGAGTGCCATCAAGAACAGAGCTGCCTCCACCAGCAGAGCCTGGTTCCTGCTCTGCATGCAGATGGAAACAGGCATAATCAAGTCAGCAACTGAGATTGCTGTGTCTAATCCCTCCACTGCAAACAGATACTTCCTGCTCTGCTCCTCTGAAGAGATTTCTATTAATATGCCAAAGAAACAGGACTGTAGCAGAGACCTCCTCGTACCAGGACCTTGTTTTTGCCTCCAGCCCTGTGACTTACATGAGCCCAGGCTTTTACATCAGTCTGTTTTCTTTTCAGGCTAGTAGAAAGGAGTCTAGAAAGAGTGTGATGTTTACAGGTTGCTTTACAGTTACTGCAAATCCCCTCTACTAAGCCTCTCTCCTGGTGCAGCAGCACTGTCACAGCTGTGTGATGGGCAGGTGGCTTCCTAATTGCCCTTGAATGCTTCCATGCTAGGCCTGACCAGCAAAGATACCTCAAGCTTAATTGGAGGCATCAAGCACGTTAGCAGGCTTACAAGCCTCTTCCCTTCTGTGTCAAATTAATATTCCTTCCCCAGCACACACTCCACCCCGTGCCTGGAGATGATGGGTTATCAGCCAGCACCTCATCCACACAGCTGCCCTTGTTCAGCAAGCAGGAGGAAAAGATGCACACAAAGGATGTGCCCTGCTCAGAGGAATCAGCACAGCAGTGCTGACAAAGAGGTGTGGGTGTTTCAGCCCTGTGCCTCAGGGCTGGCACGAGGGTCACCTGTGTGCACTGAGCACTGCCCACACTCAGCTCTGCGTGGTGGGTGATGGAGCAGACTTGCAGACACGTTCAGGGACCAAGAGCAAGGTCTTTATCAATCCTAGGTCTGTTGGGGTTATGCACAAAACTCCCTCCTGTCACCTTTTTAGCTGAGCACTTTAGAACAGAGAAGCTGGTGCCTTCCTACAGCCCTGCTTCTTGTCTGAGTTCTTCTGCTCACCAAAGTGCATGGAATGTTTTCAGCAAAGGATTTATGGTGTCCAGATGCTAATCCAGCATTAGCCAACTTAGAATCACAGAATGTTTTGGGTTGGAAGGGACCTTCAAACTCATCCCATTCCAACTCCCTTGCCATGGCAGGGACGCCTTCCACTGTCCCGGTTTGCTCCAAGCCCTGTCCAGCCTGGCCTCGGACACTCCCATGGATGAGGCAGCCGTAGCTTTTCTCTCTGCAACCTGTGCCAGGGCCTGCCAACCTCACAATAAAGAATTTCTTCCTAGCATCTAATCTAAAACGCCCTCTGTCAGTTGAAAGTCATTCCCCTTTGTCCTGTCACTTTCCCCTTTGCCTTTCTAGAGGACATTTGTGTAGGAGGAAATGATGCAAGCTCGTGCATTAACAAATATTGGGAGACATTGGTTAATTTTATTTCCCATCACTTTGTTTCTGGAGTCTCTTTCAAGGATTCTGCAAGATTTATTCAACCAATAATAACACCATTTCATTTAATTACAGTGACAGTCCTTAGGAAGAGTAAAGTTTAAGAGAGGGACTCCTACACAGGGATTTATTCACTACTGTACAGATTTAATAAAGCAATATTGATATAGAAGAACAGGGTGACAAACTTTCTGTCCCAATTTACTTTGCTAGTGGCTTGTTTTATTGATTTTAAATGTTGAGCTCACATTTTCACATTCAGAAAGCAGCAACACTTAATGCATCTGCAGAGAGATTGGGAACATTCATTAAACCATACACCTGGCAACCTCAGAAGCCAATTTTGAACTCATTGTGTCATGTTTCCAAGCAGATGTCCTAGCTTCACTGGAATAAACTTTGGCTGTACTTTATCCAAAATAATAAAACAAAAATACTTACAATTAAGCATCTATACTCACACAGGTGGAGAGCTCTAATCCATCTACCTTTAAAAGCAAAAACCTGGCACCTGCAGGCTTTAAAGATGCTGGACTGAGCCTATGCCTTATTCTACTTCAGTTTCCAATATGGAATTTCCTATTTCAATACAGGCAATTCAAATTGGAACTTCAAGAAGGAAATACAAGGTTGGGTTTTTTTTCACAGTAGGGATATTTTGGGTCAACTTCAGCAGTTCTCATTTTCAGATAAAGGACCTCCTCACCTCACAAGCTGGAAAAGAGCAAGTAAACTGAAGCAAACCCCTGAAATCTCATCTCATGTATCTCACAGAGGGAATATAACACACAGAAAATAGGAACAAGAGTGCTTTCTTTATAGTCACACTTGTACCCAGAAGGACTTGCCAGGTAGAGCACAGCCAACCTGGGTTTGCTTCAAGAGGAGCTGAGGGCACTGATGGCCACCATCCCCAGCACCTGGCCCAGAGCACTGGTCTGCATAGAGCCCAGCCCTTCCTGGGTCCCACACACCATGTCCAGCCAGGAACACAGCACAGGGAACTGCTCTTTGCTGAATTTCATCTGGAGCATTGATAAGGAGTGTGGCAGCCATATTTTCTGGGAAAATCCCTTCACCCAGGATTTCTCTCCTGGGAAGATGAGAAGCCTCAGAGAAAAAGGAAAACAATATTATCTCATTTGCTTCTCCTGTGTTTTGCTGCTTTGGAATGTGGTTGGAGATTGTTTATCCAACTGGTGATTGTTTCATTGGTTTCATGTGAATTGTTTTGACTTAATGACCAATCAGTGCCAGGCTGTGTGGGACTCTGGAAGGGGTCCCGAGTTTTCATTATTATTATATTTTTAGCCTTCTGTAAGTATCCTTTCTGTATTCCTTAGTATAGTTTTAGTATAGCATTCTTTAATATAATATAGTATCATAAAATAATAAATTAGCCTTCTAAGAACATGGAGTCAGATTCATCATTCCTTCCCTCATCTGGAAACCCCGCAAATACAATAAAGGAGAGACTTTGTCCCACTAGATTTTTTCTCACAGGCTTTTTATCTCCCCAGCTTCCCCTGTGTTTGTGCTGGTGCAGACACTGCCCAGGTGTGGAAGCCCCAAGCCATCAGAAGGGAGCCTCACTGTGCAGGGCCAGGAGGAGCCCTGCTCTCACCTGTGATGAAGCCCACGCAGATGTAGAGCTGCAGGATGCTGGTGCAGAAGGCAGCTGAGATCATCCCCACACCACACAGGAGGCCTCCAAACATGACCACGGGGCGGCTGCCGTAGCGGTTCACCAAAATGCTGCTGATGGGACCTGGGGGAAGAGGGAAAAAAGGACCTTGAGGTTGTATCTTCTGACAGAAAGGCATTTTTGACACAAAGCAGGTAAAGCTCTGCAATATCAATGGGCCTGAGTGCTGCTGACAGCTCCTAGGGTGAGCTCAGGAAGAAAATGGAAAAGCAGAGATCTTCCACGTGGAGATGGCAGCATGTCCAGTGCCACAGGTGTGTAATCAGTGACAGCTCATGCCCCAGGACTTCCAGGTGTCACCAGAGAAGGCAAACAGTAATAACAAATCATGTGAACACAGGATCCCAGCAGAGGAGCTTCTTGATTTATGATGATGTTAAACTGCACACACAAAGCAGTGGCTCATATTGTGAGGCAGATATCACAAATGCTGTTGCATTTTTAATGCCTCTATTTAATGCAATTCCAATATTGCTGACCAGGACCAAAGCTTCAGCAGAACAGTTGTTAATTAAATCTTAATAGCAGTCCATGCAGGTAGGAAATGTTGGGGATGATGGATTAGCCAGAGCTCAAAAGAACCAGTTTGGACTTGCATTTATGCAAAGAGGAGGTTCAGGGCTGTGCAAAATTATGAAAGAGGGAAATGGCTTGACAAAAACTGTGCACACTGAAACAAAGCATTGAAATCTGAGGAAGTGAGACCAGAATGACAGAATGATATACATTGGAGGGACTTTGATAGTACCTCAGGACCAACCTCCTGCTCAAAGAAAAGCCAGCTCTGAGAAGCCAGAACTAGAAAAGCCAAGCTGAACAGGAAAGAGCAGTTCAGAAGTCCAAGCTGTGAGATATAAAGAAAAGGTTCTGTATTACTCAAAAGTCCTGAATCAAAATGCTTCAAAAATTATACTGGAAATGAGGAAGGAGAATAGAGGCAGATTTAATATCTGAATTTACCTGGCTGTTTGTGGTGCTACTCATCCTACAGTAATGGTGTTTCAGAGCCCAGTGTGCCTGCTTGCCTTCATTCCTGCCACTTCCCACACCACTCACAGACACAATACTGCAAACTGGTATTTTAAAGGCACAGGCATCTCTGAAGAGTTCGGCTGTGGGACCTACCTCACCACAGAGCTATGGTGGAATATTTACCTTTGCTTAAATAATCTCAGCTGGAAATATCTCCAGAGCTCTCTCCAGACCCTGCAAACCACAGCACTCCTGATCACAGGAACGAAATCCAGAAATCCCAACACTCCCTCAGCATGGCTGACAGCATCCAAACAAGATCTCAGCTGTTATAATGTGCAAGAATAGAAAATAGTAGATATGGCTGGTTTAATCTGGGGAATGGAGCCCACAGAAATACTTTCCATTTGATGTCTGAGGTCAAAACACTCATAAATTAAATGCACACACAGTCTCCACAACATCCCTGTAATGATCCCTGTGTGATCCGTGATCTAGCCCCAATCAAATGCACCATTCGATTAAAATTACTGGGTGTCTATAATTACATGGACAGTTTTTCTGCTAATCCTGTAACTGGATTCACACAGGTGCATCCTTTTGCTGCACAGAGCATTCAGAATTCAAGGAGAAGTTCTGGGGAAAAGGATATATATTTGAGATCAGCACAGTGAGAAAGACACCCCCTTCTGTCTGAGTTTCCCCTGGCCAGGGCCTGAACTTGTATCATGCTTGAGCTGGTCTCAGCACATCCTGTAATTCAATAGATTGAGCCAGTGTTCCTCAGAAAGGCACCAACATATCCATCTGCAGCCTCAGGGCATGCAACTCTTCCATTTTTCAATTTTCCACGTCTGCATTTCTGCAGAATCAATCTAATTACTCAGCTAAGAAAATGTGGTTTCCATTACCTTCACCCACTGGCAGAGGGCTTTTACCCTATAGGATGTTGTACCATGGAGCAAAGCATTAAAAGCCCACAATATTCCTGCTAAGGCTCCTCTCCTGCTCTGAGCTGGGACCCATGGAGAGAAGCCCCTGCTGTGAGAGGAATACCAGGACTGCTCACATATGTCCCACTCCTGCAGCATCCAGCTTAGGAGAAGGGAAATTGGGATTAATGTCCCTCTCAGTCTATAAATGGTTGTATTGGCTTCACCCATCAGGAAGGATGGCTTGGACCATGACAGCAGATGGAAGGGGCTGAGGGTAGGATACATTCTGCCCAGCTGTGGGGACAGCTGTACACAGCTGTTATTTTCCTCTGCTTCAGCTGTAGAGGTCGAAGTAGAGGAAAATAAATGTTTGTATCCCAACTACTGGCTTTACAAATGAGAGCAGCCTTTCTGTGTCCCTGTCTCATATGTGCTGTGTCCTCAGCCACATCCCAGCTTCCCAGCAAGCACTTATTAAGCCATGAGACTGTAACTCCCGATTCTTGTCATCTGTGATCTCTCAGCAGCGTTGTACAGGAAGTCTGTGTGACCTTCACCTGCTGCAACCAGAGAAATCAGTTTTACAACAGGAAAATCAGCCCCATGTTTGCCAGTCCAGGTGGGAGAGCTGTGCTCTCAAGGGTGTCACCTGCCTGGGCTGGGCTGAGCTCACAGGGAACTGGCACAAAATTCAGAAGCACAGAAGCTTTCCCCTTCACAGCCTGAAGTGTCCAGGCCCTGTGAGCCTGCTTTGGTAAAGAGCCACAGCCTGCAGGATCACAGCCCATGCCTGAGGGACAGCACCTGACCAGCCTCACCCACACAGAACTGGGGATCAGAGACCTCTCAGACACTGAGAGCATCCAGTTAGAGCACAAAACAGGAGCAGAACATCTGGACTAAATCTTCTCAGCCACAGAGAATCCACAGTAAAAGCCATGATGAGCACTCAACCTGCAGGAAAAGCTGGACCTAGCAGGAAAACCTACATGAGACATCAAAAAACCCAACCCAAAGCCTCAAAAGTTGGGAAATCAAACTTTCTTCAGTTGTTACTCAAAGGCTGAAGGGTTTATAAAAGTCCTGGGCAGACCTTTCAAATGCATTGATGCAAATGCAAAATCACACCCCCAAAATTACTTCCACTTAAGTCATTTGGACCTACAAAAACATCCACAGGCTTCAGCAGAGCAGCCTTTCAAAATCTGTCCAAAATTGCACACTCAATCTGTCACATTTGGGAGCTGTGCACACTTCAGCTCCCAACCCTGCCAGCCTGGGCAGGTGGCAGAGCACACACACAGATCCCCTCACCCTGCCCAGGTGTCTGCAGCAATCAGCATCACACCCAGCAGATCTGGGTGCACCCCCTGCCCTGCTCTGCGGTGTATTTTTTGAGGGGGAAGTTGATTAAACATCAAATATTAGATAAGTTTAACAGCAGCACTGTGGAGTAACTTCAGAAAACATTAAATAGCTCAAGCTGGGGCAGAGGGCTGAAGAAGAGGGGACACAAAGCCAGCACTGCAGTTGTGGGAAATGTGAAACAAAATTACTGCCATGCTTGCAGCTATTGCACAAATTAAAAGTGTGACAGGCCCTGGCAGCATGGTGGAATTGAAAAGCAGGACCTGTCATTTACCAGTTACTCAGCTGGCATGGAAAGAATAAAGTTATTGTATATTAGCACAGAGAAACCATTTAGGGTAACAGTGTGTGCAGCTTGGATCCCAAGGCTCCTTTAGCTGCTAATACCTGCCTGGTCAAACGTGCAGGAGCCACAGGCTCCCTGCCCTGGCATCCAAATGAAGTCATTGCTCCCTCCTGCAAGCCTGCAGCAGGACAAGCTAAGAAGAGTCAGGGTGATTTTTGCTTCTTAATTTACAGCATCAGGTGAGAACAGGGCAGGAGAAGCAGCTGGCAGAGCTCTCAGAGAGCTGCCATTTACCTGGCTTGACCTTGCAGGAGCAGCCACACAAATGCTGTGCCACTCCCTGGAAAGCCAGAGCGAGCAGCGAGAGCCATGCCAGCTGCTGAGAATGTCCCCAGTGCAGTGAGGCTTCAAAGGGAGCAGAGCAGTCAGGGCTGTCCCCACAGCCCCAGCACAGCACTGCAACTCTAATGATGAAATTAGAGGTACCATTCAATTAACCCCTTGCACCCCAGTACATTCCAATGACAAGAATGCTGGCATTAGGGTGGTGTTCTGGGTGCAGGAAGGGATGGCATTCCCTCCCACCCACCACCCACCCAGCCTCATGGCAGCCCCTTCCATGACTCAGTGACTTCCTCCCATCCAATGAACTTCCAGCCATGGCCATCTTTTATCATCCACTGCAGGGGGACAACACAGGACAGCAGAGGACACAGTGGGGATGCTGAGCCTCATCCTGCTGCTGCCTTCACTCAGAGCTGTGCCTGTGGCTCTGCACCTCCCCTGGCTCTCAGGGACATGCTCTCCATCATCTCCATCAGCCCATGGTAAGAGCAAGGAATGCCTGCTCAGAAGTCTTCACTTTACACCCCAAACCCTTGCAGAGCAGGGTGCACACCATGAGGTTTCCACTTCTGCCTGCAGTAAAACTCTGCAGCCTGGAGAGCAACAGTTTGCACCAAATATCCCCAAAAGATGCAGCTGGGATCATGGAGCCCCTGGAAGACTGATGAAATGTAAAGCACTACCCTCAGCCCATATAAATCACGCTGGTTTAGTGCCTGTCCTGTTTAAAGCCTCTCTTTTCTCAAACCTGTGGCAGATTTCCATCCTTTGTTAGCTGGTACATGAAAGGCCGTGTCAAAGAGGCTGCTCTTGGTGGCAAGAGAAACACAGAGACTCGCCAGTGGGGAATGCAGCAAGCCTCAACTCATTTGTTAGCTTGTCCAATTACTTTTCACCTTGAGTTTTGTGTTTGCACAAGTGAAAAGGACCCTGAAGAGGAGACTGTAAAACCATAAAGAAGAAGCAAAATACCCTGGGCTCTTCTCTCTTCTCCTCCACAAACCCAGGCCACCTTGTCATTCATTCTTCTTGAGTCACTGAGATATGATCCAGAGAGGATCATAATGCAGAGCTGGCACATAACAAGAAATATCAATCCAGACTGGCTTAAACTCTTGCAAGTATGACAGTGCTCAAAAAATAGACACCTGAATTGCCTTCCTGTTTTCCTCAGCAAGTCTAATGAATTTTTTATGAGCTGCAAAACTTCCAGTGCCGGTGTGAAACACTGATGTATTTCTAATAGGGACTAAAACATTCTTCTCTCCCATACCTCTGACCCTGTGTGTGTGTGTATATATATATATATCCCTTATTTATAACATTCGGTTTGTCTTTTTTTTTTTAACTTAACCTGGTACTAATTGTGACAGTATTCCTCCTTTCTAGTGGAACTTGTCCTGGACGAATTTCTGTTCCAATATTTCTGTGCAGGGCTTTCAGATAAGCAGCGAAGAGCTGAGGCCCTGACAATCTGTAACCCAGAGGCTTCCAGCAATGTGGGTTTTTTCCAGATTTCACAACACTAACCTTCTGACAGTGTAAAGTGGCACAGAGCCAGTGCAAATGTTCTAGGTCTGCTGGTCAGACCATTTGATGACCACACAGGTGACAAAACAACAACACATTAAAAAATTTTAAAATACTCAACTCACAGGGCTGGAAGATTTGGGACCACCAGTGCCCCCACAGCTGGGGCTGCAACATGCAGCTCAGCTTTTCCTGCATTTCCACAGTGACAAGTGGCTCTAAAGAGCTCTTCCTGCCCAGGGACATTGGCCAGCACCAAAAGAACTGCCCAGATAGTTAGTATTTCCCAAACCATTGTGAAAATACAAATAGGAACTCGGCATACCATGATTGCCATTGCTGTGGGGAGTCACTGGGGACATAAGAAGGAGTGCAACGTACTCAGAGGAGAGGGAAAGGGGGGAATCATTTATACTAATGGAACAAAGTCTATTATTATATCAGTAGTAAAACAACAACAGGAGCAGGCCTGCAATTTCCTCAGTAATAATCTCACTCCCTCTGTGGAATAACAGCACTGCCTTTGGCTTGGTAATTTATCCACCAGGGTACCAGTCCACCATAACAGAGCAACCTCCTCATTACCCCTGAATGAAAGGAAGTGCCCCCACATTATTAATGTGCTGCCAGACCCCCCCAGCCTCGGGAGATGGGGGGATCAGCCAGCAGCTCCTGGTAACAATGCACAGCCTGAGAGGGAGGCAGCCAGAGAAAACACAGGGCCCAGCTGCAAACGTGGGGGGAAAGGGATGAGAGGGTCAAAACCTGCAGCCTTTCACTCTTTGTCATGCCAGAAGAGGCTTGGATAGCTCATGATTTTAAGTGTTTGTGTCACCAGGGTGTGGAGAGGTGTTGCCCACCCTCAGGTAACTGAGCCCTGCTCCTGCTTGCTGCAGATCACTGGAGAATAACTGCTGGTACCTGCTAATTATGAAACCTAATAATTATTAGTCTCAGCTGCTTGGTTCAGATTGTTTGGTTTTCAACTGCATGGGCTGAGGAGCCCATGAGGAACCCACAGACCACCGACCCTTCCTCAGGCAGTGCTGCTGGAGACAGGATGGCCACACACTGGAGACAAGTGGCAGTGAGCACACACCCCAGGTGACAACCACAGCCTCAAATACTCCTCTGCCAGACCTGCCAGAGCAGCTTCCAAAGACCTGTCCACACCTAAATCACCCTGATGCCTTCTGTTAGTGTCATTTTACATTGCAAATAATCGATTTTAAATAAGGAGGCTGAAATCCAGCACATGCCACAGCAGCTCCAACAGCTAACCTGGCCCCAGAGATGCTTTGTTTGCTTCCTCACAGGTGAGGAGAACACTCAGTTCATTTAAGGGATAATGGCTGCAGCTCCAGCACAATCCCTGTGAGATGATTCATTAGCCAAGCATGGGAGAAGTTGTCTGGACACAGATTATTCAGCCATCAAACTGGTCAATCCTGTGGTGCCTGGGCAGGACTGGCACTGCATTCAGCTGGGAAGGAAGTGAGGGCAGTGATCCACTGCAGCAATCCTCCCTCCCTGCATCCACCAGGCATGCCCTTGGGAACACAGGGACCCTGACCTCCCACCTGAAACTTGCCACAGCAGCCACCTGATGTCAAAAAAAAAAAAAGAAAGAAAGAATGAAAAAGAAGAGAAACAAAGCAGACAAGGCCCAAGCTTCAGAAAGACAGAGTGTTCTCGTCCTTATTCAGCAGTCTTATCTGATCAGTGCTCTGGCATTTCAATTTCCAGATTACCCAGCTCAAATGCTGCTCCTGCAGTGCACAGAGGAGCCACAGGCCAACAGCTCCCTGACTGGGGCTGTGGCCAAGGTCCTTTGTGTCACTTTGAGTTTAAATAACCTCTCCTGCAATTAAATAACCTGTCCTGCAAAGGGACAGCACTCAGTGCTTCCCCAGCTGCAGGTTTGGATCTCCCCACACAGCAGACCACAGCTCACCTTCACAAGGTCACGGCATCAGAGTGCTTGAGTTGCTCTCCTGTGATTTCTTTAGCTGCCCTTTTGCCTTGGCAGGACCACTGGCTGTGACCCCTTCCACCACTGGAAGCCCAGCTGCAGGGCTGGAGCATCCATTCCTGGAGATAACAGCCCTTGGTTGCTGCTCTTAACATGCTGCTCCAAGCTTGGCCCCTGCCTGCTGGTCACCCTGGGACCCTGCATGACTTGACCAAGAGTTAGTCACACTGGAGAGCCCATCCAGGGGCAGAAGAGCTGCCATGCTCTGGGACAGGTTGGCATCTGGGGGAAGAAGTTTCACTTGTTTGAATTCCACTTGGGGGGAATGGATTATAACTTACTCCTTGGTTTAACACCATTAACAAACCCCCAGCCAAAACTCTTCACTTCCTTCTCCCTAGTTCTTATTAATCTTGGTTTTTATTAAGTCTATCACATCTCCATTACTGCTGCCTGGTGACCTTGATAGCTCCAATGAAGGGCAAAATGATAAAGCTTTGTGACCAAGTCCACGAACACAGAAATATTTCACCTGAACCTACAGTGCTATTATTGCTTTTAAGTAGAACAGAGCTGTTTAAAAAAATAAAAAATATAAGCCCATACATGGTGACCTTGCAGAGCTGGAGTGCTCTCTGAGAGTCAGGAGAAGTATATGAACCTGCAGCACCATTCATTACAGAAATCAAATCATTCCTCATCCAGCTTTCTTATCAAAGCCTTGGATTCTGATGGTGCTGCTGCCCTGGGGATTGCCCCAGCTTGGGGAGGATGCCTTGTTTCCACACCATGGGGAGTCTGATTGGTGGGGAGGGTAAGGAAAAAGGGGAAGTCCAGCATCAGGCAGCTCCAGGGAGCACCTGGCAGGGCTTGGGCAGGATAGCAGGATGCTGGATACCCACAGCTCTGTGAACAAACAGAATAATCTTCCTCCTTTTGTTTCAGCCTCCACAAAACACCCAGGTGGAAAAGCCCATCTCTAGGGAAATCCTAGTAAAATCCCCACTCAAGAATGAATGTTTGTTGAACCAGTGCTGTAAGCACAGCAGTAGAGAGAGCTGACACAGGTGAACAAAACCCTGTCCTTGAAAAAACCCACCTCCCTCCCATGCCTCAGTTTCCCCTTGTAGTGCTGTGGTGCTTCACAGCTCTTTGAAGGCAACTGAGATGGGTGGAGAGCCCTGGGTGGGGTCTTCTGAAGGCAGAGGAGGTTTTGATAGAGTCTGGACCAGAGCAGGAGAGAACATTGGCAGTTTTGATTAAGTTAAAAACTGCAGAATCAAACTCATTATTAATATAGCTTTATGCCACTGCATGTTGTAAGGTTCTTTCTAAACCTGTCACTGCAATTTATCATGCTAGCAGTGTAATAAAATACAGCTATAAAATTTTGGATTAAATGTTCAAGGTCAATGGTGGAGTTTCAGCTCCCCTATCTCTTCCTTGCTGCTTTAGCAGATGCTCTATTAAGCACTTACAAGCTCTGGGAGAAAGTTTTTTTGGATGAAAAGATTTCGTTGTGGAGCATTTCCAGAATTAAATCTTCAGGTAATTTGATCTTTACAAAGATCAAATTTGTTTAAAAACAAATGAATAACAAGACTAATAAACACTGGTTGGTTTCAGGTGGAGTCTTTTTCACCAGAAACATTCTCATTTTTATTGTGTTTGCAAAATGTGGCTCTCTGATGCTGTCTTTGTAAAATAGACAGAGATTCCTTAATTTTAATGGGAATTTGGATGTGAGAGAGCAGCACCCTGGAGATTTTGGGGGGAGTTTTACAGCAGGGTATAGGAAAACTGAGACAAGACTCCACTGCAGTACATTGTGAATAAAAACAATGATGGTGCTGATACCATGAGCCTGAGCTTTTTATGTATTAAAGGGCAACAGGAGCAGCACATATTTACACCTGCATACAAACATGCCCAGCAATTGCAAAAGAGTGAAATTCTTCAAAATTGCCAAAAAGAAGCTCCAATGTCCCCTGGTGTTGCCCCAGCTATTCAAGATAAGCAGCTGAAATGACTCTGCAGGAGGATCTGCTCTGAGCTCTCCTTGGATGATGCCTGTTATTCCTTTATAAAAATGGAGGAAGCATTTGGCCACACAGTCACCATTTAAAAAAAATTTTAAAAAAGAAAATGCAGATCCTGTCCTAGTATTAAATTATTCTCTCTGTTCTGGCACATGTGCCAGGAGGCTGGCTCGTTGTTCAAGCTCTAACAGTTGGCCATAATAAAAGATATTACTTCTTCCCACAATCCTTACCTCTCTTGCAGCCTCACAGGAGACCATAAGAGCTACAAGAATATTACTGCTGTTAAATTAGTGGCATCACTACTTCTTATTTTCAGAATATTTGGCTGTTTCCCCTGATGCTGAATAGGGCAACTAATTTACTAGCAAATTAATACTGCTTATCTTTTCTTTCCTGAGAGCCCTGCTGCCTCCTGCTTTCCCTGGCTAATGGCTTTCCCCAGGGACACATCTGTGGCCTAGCTTGAGATGTGTCACCCTTAAAAATGGGACAAGGGCAGCTCAGTTTGGTGAACCTGGCACCACCACATATCCCAAATCAGGAGGTTCCGAGGCCAAAGGCTTTTGGCTTTGCAATGAAATTGTTTCCTAAAAAAACCTCACCCCTGTATGTGAGACAAAACTTTGGGAATCTGGGTCTTGTGTTGGCAAAGTGCCCAAGAAGGCAGTTTGCAAAAAGAAGCCCTGTCCAGGGCACCTGGCAGCACGATGGGTACCCTGTGGTGCTCCACATTTTGGGACATTTGCTGTGTCCTCCTCACCCCCTGAGCCTGTTACCTGGGGGCTGAGGTGCAACTGAGAGCACCTTTAGGGAAGGATGATGTCATGGCCCCTGGTCCCTTACAGAATCAGAGAATCATTAACAGATCATTGATCAGATCATTTTTCCTTTTTTTTTTCCATGCATCAAAGACTCTGCTCTGTGATACCTTTCTCATTTGGGGTAAGGAATGAGCTCTTTACCCATGACAAGAAAGAAAAGAAGAGCAGAAACACTGTAAAACAAATTCTTCTTTATCTGATTTATAGGGCTTCAGCCTGTGGTGTTTGGTCAGAGAAAAGCAAAGTTCCCTCATGCTCCTCACTCTCAAACCTCCCAGCCTGCCCTCTGCAATTGGAAATGTGGAATTGCTGAACAGGAGCTCTGGCAAGAGCTACAAGTACCCCATCATAAAGTCCAGGCTATCCACTTTACTGCACAGTAATCTGTTTTACTACTTGTATTATAGTGACAGAATTGTTTTCTGCAACCTAGTTCAGATTAAGAAACTGAGGGATAAGACACATTAACTTCTGTAATATATATTGCCAGAGCCCTGGCTGGTATAAAACAGCTTCCTGCGGGAATTCAGCAGAATGTGAAGGGCAAAAACAGTCGTGGCTGCTGATTTTCAGTTTTAGTGTGAAAAACTGGAACTCCTTTGGTGCTACAAGCAAAGCCTCAGGTGGTCACTGTAAATCTGCATCCATGCTGTCAAAATCAACACAGCTTCTCCAGTGGAGATTTGGGTTAGTTCATGCATTTTCAGAAAATAAGCTCCATTTGCATTATTTATGAAATGCAAAAGCAAGCTCTGTTACAGTGTAAGCAGCACAGTCCAAAAACAAATCCTTAGACGAAGGAGAACACCAAAGAAACCAAGGCATTGTGTCAAAAAAGCTGTGGCCAGTGAAAACATTGGCCCCTGTGTGCCCTGCCAGGGCAGCAGGCAGCCAGGCTGCCCCTGGGGCTGGAGGGAGCTGGGATGGGGCAGTCCTCATGGGATTGCCTTCCATGGCCACACCTGACACAGCAAACTGGCCCCTCCAGCCCCCAGGGACATGTCCCCCACTCCAGGGACATGTACCTGATGCTTCATGTGCTCAGTGCCCCCAGTGTCCCCACAGGGCTGCAGACAGCATCACCTGCACAGAGCCTGTGAGAATTCTGCCTCATTTGGGAGAGGAAGGGAAGGGATGGACGTGCTGTGGCAATAATCATCTGGTCTGGTAGCTCTATTAGCTGCTCAGGAGTATGTTGAAATCTTGGCATTTTTAGAATTCCTTATTTTGGAAAGATTAGCAAAAATCCAGTGTTGAACTGCTTTCTGGTTTCTCAGCAGAGTAAATCAAGCCTTGCATCCTGACAGGCACTGCCACAAGAGCAAAACCTGGGCAGCTCAGAGGAGCTGGCCCTTAATAAGAATTTCCAAATCACTGGAGTCATGCATAAGCTACACCCACTCTGGTGTTAAATGCCCACTCAGTCAAAGCAGAGTGGGCATTTAAACACTCTTGGACACCCATGTTTCATTGCTCCATGCTCCAGCAGCTCCCACCACGCCCTGTCTGCAGTCACTGAGCCACCCAGCACCTCAGCCAGGGGCACAGGGAGGATCCCAAGCACCAGTCTTACTCCAGAGCAGAGCAGAGGAGGGCAGGCTGGTAACTGGACATAACTCTGAGCAGCTGCAAGGAAGAGATTGTACCAAGGTACAGACACCTGCAATTCAGCTGTACCTCCCCCACATCACCATGTAACAGCATCAGGGAGAGTGAAGTTAAAGCTCCTGCAAAAAGGCAGGAGATCTCAGTTAATCAGGATAAAGCCCACTGTAACATCCCAGGTACAGAGCACACAGCACTACTTGGAGAGACAGAGAAGAAGGTGGGCTGGAAAATGAGCAGCTGGAAGGAGGCAGAGGGGATCAGAGCAGCATTTCACCTGCTCCAGCACCTCCTTGGCATGAGCTGAACACCAAGGGCCTCAAGCTCCCCATCGAAATCCCTGTGAGCAACTTGAGGTGCTGCCAGGTACAGGGTGAATCTGCAGAGCATGTTCCTCACTTGGTTATGGTCAGGCACAAAGCATCTCTTCCATGCCAGAGGAGAGGACAACATTTTTTTATTGGAACACAAAGCAGAGCTGCCAACAACTCACAGAGGCATCCAGGGAGACCCCAGCCCACAGGTAAACACTTTGGCACATTTATTGAAGTGTAATGGGACAGCCAATGGGACAACAGCACTGGCACAAGCAGGGGATTTCTCTTTCTAAACCACTGCTTGGGTTCTGCCCTCCAAGTGCTCCATTTGTGGGATCTTGTGTAGGAACTCAGCCTTTGCAGAGCTCATCTCTGTAGGACCAAGCCTGGGTTACAACAGAGTGGATTACAATAGGTTCTGACTCAAGCCTTGCTTCCACCTTACAAACTTATACAAAGCAACTTTATTTTCATTAGCAACTGTGCTCTTCAAAAAGCAGTGCATTATTAAGGGAAAAATAAAACCACCTTTGTAAAAACAAAGATTATTTTCAGAATTTCTTTAATAGACAGGTTAAATATTGATGAAGCAACTGCAGAGTGTGGTTCCTGTCCACCTCCAGCTGAAGATTTAATCAAGGGCAGCCCATGTATTTCATTCAGTCATGAAAGTGATATTGAAATCATAAAAAAGAGCAGAGTTACATGCACTGCTTTACAACTGATAAGAACGACTGGTGATTTCATTGCTGCCATTATCAGCTGCCACAATAAACAAGCAGCTACTTCATTCATTATTCTGCTCCACACTCATCTCTGGCTGAAACCCAGACCTAGTTATTTCACACCAGCCTATTCTCAGGCCTTTTTCCCCAATGCCCATAGAAAGTTTTCATAGGTAATCTGATTTCTGAGTAGGAGCCCCTCAGGCTCCACATATGACTTGTCTGCCTAAACAAACATTTGTAAACATGATCAGAAAGTAAATCTGTGCATGGTGCCCGTAGAGATGGACACTTGGTTGCTCTGCTGTGGCCCAGAGTGGAGATTTCTGGCTTACTGCTGCTCTTACAGCACCCCGTGCCCGGGGGCTGTTGCAGGACCACTCACCTGCACCGTAGGTCGTGGCCAGCATGATGGAGGAGACCCACGCGATCTCGCTATAGGACGTGCCAAAGAAATCCTGGATTTCTTTGAAGAAGATGGCCAAGCCTTTGGGGAAGGCATAGGCGAAGCCGATGGAAACGAAGGCGCCGAAAACAACCACCCAGCCCCAGCCGCCGTCCGGCGGGCCGGGAGCACGCCCTGCCTCAGTGGGGGCTGGCATGGCCGGGGGCCACGCTCCCCGGGGAGCCCTGCAACACAAAGGGTGCGGTTGTGGGGTCAGTCCCGGGATGCTGCTCCTTTGGGCCCTCTGTCCCTGGATGCTTGATGCTTGCTGCTCCTCCAGACTCCAGTCCTGGGGTGCTGCTCCCCAAACCCGCACAATCCTGAGATTCTGCTCCCCCGGATCCTTAGTCCCAGGATGCTGCTCCTCCAGAGCCCACTCTTGAGATTCTGTTCCCCTGGACCCCCAGCCCTGATAGTCCGGACCCCCAGTCCCAGGATGCAGCTCCCTTCGACCCCTTGTCCCAGGATACTGCTCCTCCAGACCCCAGTCCTGAGATTCTGCTCCCCTGGACCCCCAGTCCTGATACCCTGGACCCCCAGTCCCTAGATGCTGCTACCTTGGACCCCTTGTCCCAGGATACTGCTCCTCCAGACCCCAGTCCTGAGATTCTGCTCCCCTGGATCCCCAGTCCCCGGATGCTGCTGCCCTGGAACCCCAGTCCCAGGATACTGCTCCTCCAGACCCCAGTCCTGAGATTCTGCTCCCCTGGACCCCCAGTCCTGAGATCCTGGACCTGCAGTCCCGGGATGCTGCTCCCTTGGATCCCTTGTCCCAGGATACTGCTCCCCACATCTGTAGTCCTGAGGTTCTGCTCCTCTGGATCCCCAGTCCCCAGATGCTGCTGCCCTGGACTCCCAGTCCTGGGACGGTGCTCCTCCAGACCCCAGTCCTGAGATTCTGTTCTCCTGGACTCCTAGTCCTGAGATTCTGCTGCCCTGGACTCCTAGTCCTTAGACCCTGGACCTGCAATTCTGGGATGCTGCTGTCTTGGACCCCTTATCCCAGGATACTGCTCCCCCCGTCTGTAGTCCTGAGATTCTGCTCCTCTGGATCCCCAGTCCCGGGATTCTGCTCCCTCGGACCTCCAGACCTCAGTCTTGGGGTGCTCCTCCCCAAACCCGCAATCCTGGGATTCCGCTCCCCTGTACCCCCAGTCCCGGGATGCCCTGAGCCCAGGCTGCAGTGCCCCACACACCTTGTCTCAGGTGAGTCCCGTGTCTGTGCCGCCCACCCGGGCCCCGTGCGCGGCCCCAGCCGCTGGCAGCAGCGCGGGGAGAGCGGGACGGGGCAGGAGCGCCACGTGTACCGGGGGAAAACCAGAACCAGCGGCTCCAGCCCGCTGCTCCGCCCCTCCCCGCTGCCTGCCGAGCCCCAGGACACTGGTGGGACACTGGTGAGACACTGGTGGGACACTGGTGGGACACGGGACCCGCGGCCGGACCCACCTGCGGAGCGCGGCGCTGGCGCGGCTCTGCCCGGGCCGGGCGGGGGACGCTCCAAACCCCCCGGCAGTCACATCCCTCACTCCAGCTCCCTGTCCCCTCCCGTTCCCTCGCCCCCAGCCGAGGCAGCAGCACCAGTCACCCTGTGGGTGTTAATTAAGCCACCCTCAGTTAAATGCAAATTGTTTTTTTTTTACTTCCCCCGTATATCCACCTGCATCTCTCCTCTTTTCCGTACTAAATCCCAGCTCTTTTCTCCTCCGTACCAAGTTGTTAGCTGCTCTCCTGCCCCTGGACCACATCATTTAAAAAAACTATTAAAAAAAAAAATTTTTTTTTACACGGGCAGATGCTGATAGGACAAGAGAGAATAGATTTAAACTGCAAGAGGGGAGATTTAGATTGGATATTGGGAGAAAATTGTTCACTGTCAGTGTGACAGGGCATTGGCACAGGTTGCCCAGAGAAGCTGTGGCTGCCCCATCCCTGGAAATGTTCAAGGAGAGGTTGGACAGGGCTTGGAGTAACTTGGGATAGGGAAAGGTAGCAGGGGAGTTACAACAGGATGGGCTCTGAGGTCCCTTCCAACCCAATTCAGAACTCTATGCTTCCCGTTCATGCTCACCAATTTGCTGTGTATTCTAGTTTTCACATGGAGCTCTGGCTGGGAAAACATTAATCAGTGTTTGCTCTGGCTGGGAAGGTGCAGTTTCACCACAGACCTTTTATCTTTCTCAACCTTGCCTCTCCCTGGCTTAGCTAACAGCCCTGTGTGTGTCCCATTTTTCTACTTGCACCACGAAGCAACTGAGGGGGAAAAATCAGGGCCTTGTTCTGCAGTGTACCTGGCACAGTTAATCTGGAGCTTTAAAATCTCCTCACAACACAACTGTAAGATGTTTTATTACTGCCATTTCTTTCTTCCTATAAAACTGAGTAAACTCAAAATGACCAGAAAGCTTTACTCTCAGCTGTGGGGTCACAGTATGATGACTTGAAGAGTTTTATTTTGGTACAGCCTTGACCCACTTTATGGATAACAGCATTCAGTTGCTTCAGCACCTGCTTTCTGTGTTCTATTAAAAATCAAAAATAAGACCAAAATGGAATAAACACACCTAAAATTGAGCTTGGTACATCCTTAGCAGCAGCATGGAAGGTGGGAGGACAGATGGAAAGCCCAGGGAGCAGAGGGATGGAGAAGCAGGTACAGCTTCAGCTGTGGAACCTGCAACAACTCTCAGCTGGAAGATGAGAATTTCCTTCTCCAGAACTACTAAATTGTGTGTTATGCTAAAGAATGGCCCCTGCAGCCAACCCCAGCAGGACACCTCCAGGTAAACTTTCACACAAACTCGTGGCAAACTCAAAACTAGAGCAGGAAACCAGTTGCAGCAGGTGATACTGGGGGCAAAAAAATTATTTCTAAAGATGTCTAAATGTGGTGTTTGCACTGCTGCTGCTGCTGCTCTGAAGAGAAGCTCACAAGAAAAGCAGAACAGCCCCAGGGCAGAGGGTGGGACTGACACTGGAAATCCTGGGCTCACTAGGTCAAAAAGGACTTCCTGGCAATTTGGGAGGCTTGGGCTCATCTCAGAGCAGCTGCCTGTGCCAGAGCTCCCCCTCCATGTCGGGACCACAGACTCTCCCCTGGGACCAGGCTCTGCTTTCTCATCCACTGTCAGCAGACTCTTCCTGGAGGGCAGGTTTTTTAATTTGCTGGCAAGCAGCAACAAAATTGATTAAAATTGCAAAACACCTTTTCAAATGACTCATTTCCCTATCACAGTATTCCATGTAAATAAGTGCCTGCTATTGTAATTCCCAGTGCTCTGCTCCAGAGCTGCTCAAAGAATCGGGGCAGGCAGGGAAAAGGGGCCAGGAGCAAAGCAGAATCTGAAACTCTTCCTCTCCCCCCATCTTCCAATCTTCACAAAGCTTTCTGTGACAGCTCCCAGGTCACAACTTTCTAATCAAATGAACTAACAGCCTTTATTTACTGAAGCCCAAGGTTTGATGGACAATATTTAAAATTTTAGAACCACAGAATAACTTGGGAGGACAGGGAGCATCCCCCTGGTATGGGCAGGGACACCTTCCACCAGACCAGGTTGTTTCAAGCCCCATCCAACCTGGCCTTGAACATTTCCAGAGATGGGGCAGCCACAGTTTCCCTGGGAAACCTGTGCCAGGGCTTTACTTCCCTTCACCCACAGAGTGGAGCACTTAAGTTCCCCCCAAAAAAGTGACTAGTGAGGACAACTTGAGTGTTTTTTCTTGTCTTGGAAAAAGAAAAAAAACAGGGTCAGGAAAAAACCTCTAGGCCTCCTCAAGAATCAAAACCGTTTCTATTTATTTTCAGTGAGCCATTTTGGTACTTGGAAATAATTTTATTCAATGCCTTTTATGCAAAGCTGTTCATAGCAGTCAAAGGTAAGAGCTACAACTCTGTAACTCCAACAGAGTTTTTCCTTCATTGAGTCTTTGGAAGTCAATTAAAGTCTTTAGAAATTGCTTCCACATTACATAAAAAAATCCATACCTAGCTCTGCTGCTTGAAAACAGCATCTGGTAAATGCCAGAAGAGGTACCTCTGCACTTCTTCAAAGGGCCTTTAATGGCACACCCCATTTCTTAAACCTGCTCTATTGTCATGTTCCATTTGCTCATAAAATGCTGCAGGAGTGAAATCCAATCCATAGCCAGTTAAAATGGAGCTCCTGAATTAATGGATGAGAATATAGGCAGCAATTTTCTGCAAAACCAAAGAGCTGGACCCATGTGATACCATCACTGGAAGATGAGAATTCCCTTCTCCAGAAATACTAAATCGAGTGCCATTCTAAAGAACTTCCCCTGCAGCTGCCTTGTGTGACCTGTCCTAGGAGAAAGACATCCCACTCCCCAAAAGATAGGCCCATTTATTTATGTTCCTAATAAATTTCTTAACTTTTTCCAAGGGATCAATCCATACAGACACAGAGTAATACTTAAGAGTAGATTTTAAGTCACCAAAATTCTTGGCTCTGGACTCCAACCAGATGCCACCACAAAATGCCAGCTGGGGGACAAAGCATCTTTTCCCTTCCCAGTAGCACAGAATTACCCTTGTACCTTGTGTTCTCCCCACCTGAGCGTGACCAGGCTGATAAAACACATTCCTCTGTGTTTAGCCACAAGACTCCAGCACTCAGGGATTTACCACAAATGTTTTCATGCCTGGGTTTTTAATTAAAGGGAACCTAACTCTGGGTGGTGGCTCCTGGGGCACTGAGCAGCAGGAGAGGTGCAGGCAGCACCCAACCAACACGTTCCAAGTGGCATGTGTTGGTCAAACATGGTCAATCCACATCCCCTGACATCTCCTTGGCTATTTGGGAGGGGAGGAACCTTTAATTTCCATGCAGCCTCTTTGCTGCTGTGTGAGATGTTCTGCTGCAGGCAGAGCCACCAGCCCCTCACCCCCTGCACCTGGGGATGGGGTGACACTGCACAGAGCCAAGTGACATCAGTGCTGGCACCAAAACCACCTGGGGCACTGGCAGAGCCTCCTGGCTTTGTTTTTCACTGAGTAATATGTTTTACAAGGAGGTCAAGCAGACGTCGAAATAGAAATTTACGAAATATCAAACTTGCTTTTTGCTAACCCCCAATATTAATAGCATGAAGTGCAGACAGCAGAGGGATTCATGACATGAAATAAGGTTCTCCAGAGCCAGGAAACCACTCAGACAGCCCCAGCCCTGTGTCTGTGCCATCAAACCAGCTAGGTGCACGAAGCATCACTGCAGGATGTGCTGGTTTCCTGGAGAAAACAGAATAAACCAAGCAATAACATCACTTCTTCTGTTTTTCCCTTGTTGCCGGAGTTTAATCAGCAGCTCAAACTAAAACATTCTTGTTGGTAAAAAGATGGTGACAATTAATCTAGGTCTAATAACTGGAATGCTTTCACTGGGGAATTAAAACAAATTATTCCTTTGCTATTGCATCTTCGTCTCATTTACATTTTAATCCCGGAAGGATCTTCCTCTGTTATATTTGGAAAATGACTGCATAGAAAGGGAAAAACAACATGGCTGAAGTACTCAGAGATGCATCAAGAATTTAGCTACTAACTTTTATGGCAGAAGTCTGGTGATGCCAAGTCCTAAATTGCTGAAAATGAGGAGAAATACTGTGTTTTTTCCAAACACTGCTGAATGCAGAGCCTGAAGGCATTTAAGACTGTGCACACAAAGACAGGCAAACAAACAGGGCAGGAGGTTGTGTTGAAGGTGTAATTACACATTAGCCAGAGCAGAGCAGGTCACTCTTCCTTTGTACTGAAAATAAAGGGGACTCCACTGGTGACAGTGTGCAGAGGGAAACCTCTGCCTTCCCCATCCTGTGCCTCTCCAGCTCCAGACTCAAGCCTTGCCCTTGCTGTGAGGTTTTACCACAGGATAAGGAGTCCATACATTTTTGCTTAAGGCACACACTTAATGAATAAAGATTCCTTAGTGTGCCAAAGCAAAACCAGTGTGGTATCCCACTTCATCCCAGGCTGCCTTACCCACTTAGCCAGCCTGTGATTTCTGCTGGAAGAATTTTTGTGAGGGTTTTCTTACTCCCTTCAGTGAAAAAGAACCAGGTTAGCAAAGATCTGCAGCTTAGACAGCCAAAACTAATCTGGTGAATTGTGGCACATCCAACCCCTCCACCAGCACCATGTCCCAGGCATGGCCCTCAGCAGCTGTGGCACATCTGGGTGCAGAAACCCACTGCTGTCTCCAGCCCACTTCCAAGTCAACTCCCAAGTAGCTGCCAGCAGGGCAGGAAAAGGATCAGCTGCCTCAAGGCTGCCTGAATAACTCTTCACCAATTTGGAGAGCTTTAGATCTCATTAAAGCCTCATGATATTTGAGAGAGATGTTGCAGGATCACCAGGCAGAGCAATCCCCACTGCAGAGCAGCACAAACCTGGAACTGCACATTGCTGACTGAGCTGAATTGAGGGTCAGTGACCTGGGGACAGGGGGATGTGACAGCAGTTTCTAAGTAGTCTCTGGAACACCATTGTTTGCAGATCATAGTACTCCCAGTCATTACTTAATGCAGGTATTTTCCAAAATAAATTAACCTCACCTCACCCAAGTTTTAAGATGATGGAGGGATGGTCAATCATAAGTACAGAAAATTATCATAATGAGGCAGCTGGCGCTTTGCTGTGGGTTTTGGTTCCCTACCAAACAAAATTGCAAAAAGTGATTATAACTCCACAAGGGTGTCTCCTCTTGACATGAGTTTCCCCAAGAAATCTCCCTCTAGGACTGCAGTGTCCTGGGAGCAGGTGCTGCTCCTGTATGTAGGACACCTTTGATCTGCTCCAAGGACAGGGATGGTCTGAGCAGCAGCCAGTCTCAGCTGGCACCACACAGTGCTTGTCACCAGCGAGTTCTGGGCAGTGTAAGAGAGCAGGTGGGAAGCAGGACAACAGGATCAAGCCTGCAGCTCCTTGGAACACAACCAGCTCCTCCTGGTGGGGTGGAGGAAAGCCAGGAAGCTCCTCATTACCCTTCAAATTCAGTAAAACGCTGGGATAGGGAAACAAGAGACAGAAACAGACCTGGGAGGAGCTGAGTGCAGATATCACTGGGTGCAGAGAGCTGTGTAACACCCCTGTGCCCTTAACACAGGGTGGTGCAACACAGGATTGCTGGGGGTGAGCTCAGCAGGCTCTTGGCCTGAATTCTCCATGCTGCTTTGCCCTTCTGGCTGACCATTGTCAGCACGGTGCTTTAGCATTAACTTTCAAAGTCTTACACAGAGAGTTCCTAAGGAACTTGCTGAACTTCAGACATTGTACATCCCTGTTACCTCACAAGGACAAAACCAGGAGATTTTTTGGTCCAAGTGCAGTATTTGCTCAAGCCTGCTGTAAGCCCAGGCTTACAGACTGACCTTCCCAAGAGCCCCCTAAGTTGCACAGAAATGACTCCTGGTGAGACATGCTTCAAAGAGGCACCTATTGCCTAGGTAAGGTTTACAGGGCACCCCATTACTTCCCATTCCTGAAGACCTTTGGGGAAGCCCCCTTGCCCAAAATGCTTGAGGCTGAAATTTGCCAGGCTTCTAGTGCTACAGTTCAGCAGGTCAAAGTCAGCAGCTGAAAGATGAAATCCTGGCTCCATTAAAGGTGATGGCAAGATGCTTGATGACTTCAGTGCAGCCCAGGCTTTACCCAAAAAATTATATTCAATGTTTGTTGAAGCTTTTTTTTATTATTTACTCTAGTGGAGGCTGTCCTAAACAACTGTTTTATATACAGATAGCTGCAGCTTTTCTGAATACTGAAAAATAAAAGCTGGAGTTTGAAGGGATCCCCTGCATTCCTCCAGCCACTCTGGGCAGGATTTCTTGGTGCTTTCCTCCTTCCTCAACCACAGCATGCAGCTTCACTGGATGCTACAGAATTGCTGTAGACTTATGCTGCTATAGCTGAAAGGAAGATCAAACTGAGTATTCAATTACTTATGCACTCAAAGGTATTTATTCCCTGAGATGAAAGTCCTAAATCTATTATTATTGCCATTCCCTCTTCTATACTATTAGCATGCTGCTGCTTTCAGATCTATGGAGATGTCAACACCAGTTACTGGCAGCAAAACTGAAAGATGAGAACATGACAGGGAAATGTTTAGAATTATGAATCATGCTCAAAAACAGATGAGACACTTGATCTCCCTTAATTCTAGAGGAGTACACAGGGATTTTTCCTCAGATTTATGTTTTTCCATTATCTGTTTGAGATGCTGCAGGGATTTAAAAGATGAGTGAGGTGAAGAGCAGCAGGTACTGCCTGGGGGACAAATCCCCAGAGAGGAAAGGTGCTCTTGGAGCAATGAACACAGGGCTTTGTGAAAGGGACAGGACCCCCCTACCAGCACTGAGCTCTTGGCCCAAAGTCTGGGTGAATATAAATGCAATGCTGAAAAGGAAAAGTCTGCTTTCTTCACAGCATCTTGTATTTTCCTGCTTGTGCTGCACCCTCCTGTTGTTACAGGTGGCATCTGGGAAAGTCAGGCACTTGCATCCACAGCTGTAGTTTATAACAACAGCTCTGCAGCAAGATGGTATCAGAAAAGTCTGTATTTAAAGATGGGAAGATCAGTGATGAAAGCCACAAGCCTGAAATGGCTAGAATGGCTTCTTCCCCCATCAATACCAAGCCAGCAGTTCCCTTGCTGTCCTCTCCTCTATTTCCAGCCAGATGTCAAGGGCCCTGACTCAGGGAATGTAGAGAATAAAAAGCCAGAAATCCCAACCACTCTGAGACATGTGCAGTGTCTGGTGCTCAGTTTCAGACCTCCAGCTTCCAGAGAGCCCTGGACAGCCACCCTGAGGAAATGACCCCTCTAAATGAATCTCTCTTCAGTCACTCTGACTCTGCCAGCCTTTCCCAGCTCCTGACACAAAACCACCAGAGCCAAACAGCAGCCAGAGGATACACAGCCATTGTTTCAAGGGGAAATCAGTGTTCAGCAGAGCTGCTGGTTTATTCCCCCTGGAAGTGAACCCTTCTGTTCATCTGCTGCAGAAAGCACAGGGAAAGAGCCCAGGGAATCTGCCTCACTGACACTCTGATCCACTCCAGCCACACCTGAAAAGGCTCTTTCATCCCTCACACCTCTCTGGTCACACACATCTCCTTTCACCTTAATCCATCCCACACCAGCTCCTTTTTCATCACCATGTAAAACCAGTTCCTAAAGTCCACGAGAGTGTGAGCCTTCTGTACACAGAGTGTACCCCTGATCTTTGCAATGGGTGACCCAGGAAGCCTCCAAACCACCCTGCCCTGAAGGTGAGAGGGCACCAAGAAGATCCTTCCATCTACAAATTTTTTTGTAATGGTCTTCCCCAAAGAATGTCAGAGACCTTTTTTTGGGAGAATACAGGTTTGGGTAGGCATAAGGTTACTCACACTTAGGTGGCTATTCTTGTGTTCTTAAGTGTTAATCCTTTAACCTTTCACCCTTGCAAAACCAGCTAAGAACCAGCAGGATCTGCTAAGAGCCCAGGAGTAACTGCCAGCAGCTGCACCTCCCAGGCCCCAGCAGCCTAAACCAGATGATCTCTACTAACCATTAACAGCAAGATTAACCAGCTGCTCAGACCAAAGTGGCAGGCTGATAACCTGGAAACATCCCTCAGGGACATCCATTTGATGACTTCATTATGAGGACAGTGGATACCTTCCCACAACAGCAATTTTTGCAGCCAAGGTACAGGTACCCAGTGAAGATTTTAATTTGAATAAACCAGTGAAGGTGGGATTTTTTTAGAAAGATTCTACAGAGAAAAGTATAAAACATCATCCCTTACTTATTTGAAGCAAGATTTTAGCAACAGATTTAGGGAAAAACGTATTTCAATGCTGTCTCAGGATATATGTGCACATATTCCATGTCTGTACATCAGCAAAACTTGGGGTTTGAGTTTCAGTGACTTCTCTGCAATCATGAGTACAAGTCACACATTTTTGTTTCAGAAGGAAAGACAAGAATAGGAACAGAACAAAAGACTAAGTATACTGAAATAACTTTCCAGACTGAAATAATTCCAAGCCTCTACTCACCCACGCATAGCAAGATTTCTGATGAAATAATAATTGATGGCTTCATATATGTTGGCAAGAAAAAACTCAGCACTACTGGTTTTCTCAGTTTTGCCAATATGTATCATCAGAAAACAGAAAGCCAGACTTAGAGTTAGCACTTTCCAGGAACTTTCTCAAAGAAATGCATTCTCCCCTTTTGGTGCAGAGCTCAGATCTTCTCTTTCCAAAGAAAGATCCAGCCTTGCTTCACTTACCTCCTCCATAGGTGGTAGCACACATGATGGATGTTGTCCAGGCAATCTGGCTGTAGGAGATGCTGAAAACAGCCTGGATCTCCTTAAAGTAGATTGTGAAAGCTTTAGGGAAGGTATATGCAAACCCAATTGAGATGGAGGCTCCAAACACCACGGCCCAGCCCCATCCACCATCGGGGGGGACATAGCCCAGGTCTGAAGGGACTGGAGGAGACATGGTCAGAGCAGATTCCAGAGCAAACCCTGCTTCCCAGCGTCCTGCAGAGCAGAGGAGATGTGTGTTGTACAGAATGCCCATGACATGTGGTCAGGCATCATTTTAAAGCAAATTAAAATGTTTTAGAGCTACAGAGAATCACCCACCTTTGAAGCCTTAATCCTTTTGCTGCCTTTTAACAGTTCTACTGTTCAATTCCAACACAACCAAGATCCCCCTTCCCTCTCCAATAACCCTGCCCAGCTCTTCCATCTGCATTTTAAATACATACCATCAAAATACTCCTATGGCCTCCATGTTCAGGAGCAGACCTCAGTCCCAGATGAAGCCAGTGCCTCCACTTTCTGCTCTCTGCCACATCCAGCTCTGTGTCCCACCTTGGGAGATGGCTCCTGGAGGTTACTGCTGTCACAGTCCCTCTGGAGAGAACCCAGTGCTGTGGCTGTATCTTTTTCAGGGTCAATCCTTCATTGTGTACTTCTCAGATGTGGATGGAAGTCCTTATGATTTCAGGTGATTCCTGCTCAAAAGGAGAATCCCCATGATGTAAGCAGAGGTGAAGAGCCCCACAGTGGGCCCAGCTCCCCTGTTCTGCAGGGGGACAGGGCTCTTCTGGCTGTTGCTTCCCTCAAACAAACAACCAAACTGAGAAACTGCTTGCAAGGGGGCTGAAGTTCCTTCCTACTTATGGGCAACAATTCCACTCATGCCTGATGCCTGCCAGGTTACCAGATTATGCTCAGGAACAGCACAGATCAAAGAGGGCATTCACTCATTTGCATT
Organism: Hypocryptadius cinnamomeus; assembly: GCA_013400635.1. NCBI lineage: Eukaryota > Metazoa > Chordata > Aves > Passeriformes > Zosteropidae > Hypocryptadius > Hypocryptadius cinnamomeus. Next base: position 349,282 of record VYZP01041999.1, on the reverse strand, counting down.
CTTCCCATTTCCCCTGGTCATTAAAATAAAATGAGGATAAAAAGAAAAATAAATAAAACATAGATGTCTTTTGTGTGAATCTTTTGGATACATCAGGGATGAGTTTTGGAATCCCTTTGCAAAATAGACCTCCATTGAAAACTTTCGGTCCTGTCCTGAAAGATAATCACTGATTTTTGTTCTTGTCATAGCCTTTCTTCACTGTCTTTCTTTGCTACAGACCAAGACCATTCATCTCCATTTATTTTTAATTGAAGGAAATTTATGTAAGCCCATGTCCAGTGCTCTAGAGGCCCTCAAAGGGTGAGAGATTACACTGGCAGAGGTTCACCACACACTCCATCCTCATCCTCACCCCTGGGCATCCTCTCCCAGTCTCTGTGGGTGAGGAGTCATGGCCAGACCCAGTCTAACAGAGACTGATCCACTGAGACCCACGAGAGGATGCACTGCCATTTACACACAACCACAGAATGCTTTGGGTTGGAAGGGAGCTTAAAAATCATCCAGCTCCAACACCTTTCCTAGGATTTCACTGGAACATGAGAGGAACTTGACTGTAACTGGAAAAATTATTAGCCCAAAATGTTAATATTTAATAAATCCAGTCTAATTTCTACCTGAATATTATCCAGGATGGCAAGTTGTTGGGTTTCCTGAGATTTCCTTGCTATATCAATAGATGACCAACTAAGTTTTTTACAATGAAATGATAAATAATAAGGAAAATGCCCTGTCACACTATGAGGGATGCTATGTTTTAATTTCAGGATCAGCAAGATTGTACTTGCAAAGTTTCTTTTGCTCTGATGTTAGGTAATAAAGTGGTCTGATAGATATTCATGAAACATTTTTTTTACCTTACAGGTACCCACTGTATGTGAAACATTCTGATGCAGAGTCTGTTATACCCCATCATCTAAGCCTCTCCACAAAGAGAAATAATTTTCTTTTAGAATTACATTAACTCGACTTCATTGCTGTAGAGTGAGATTTTAAAAGGAAAACCCAAGTTAAAAAGTAATAGTGGTGATGTTGGAATGCCTGTCTGTTGATGTTTAAGAGATCTTATTACTCATCAAATTGCATTTCATTGCACTGCTTCTTTTATGGCCAGTTTAGGCCATTCAAATATTATGGAGAATACCAAGCTCCTAAAAATATTGACATATACTAGTGGTCCTGAAATTAGGCAAAATAAAACTGATTAAGGGGTGGTTAGAGTGAGGACATATTGCCTTATTTAACATTATGTTTGGTATTCCCAACCCAAAATTTAGGATATACAAAATTCTCAGGCCCCTCAAATTCAAATTTTTTGATAGTCCTCTAAAGAGGTTGAACCTGAACTTTATACATGGGATTAAAAAGAAAAGCTATTTTTTATTACCATCAATTCTAAAGCTATGACTAATTATACACCACCTTTAGAAGTCTTACATGATGAATATATTTGTGCATTTAATTAGATTTTTTGTTTAATGAGAGATATATTGAGAAGACATTAGCATAAAATCAGACTATAGTATCAGATCATTGCCCAGCTTTTCTATATCAAGGCAAATTAATACGGTAAACCAAAGAGAAGAACCAAAGTTAAATGAAAATGTAGTGTACAGTCAAAAATAAAAATCACACCAGCTGACTCTTACTTCCCCAACTCCAAAACAAGGCTTTCAGAGGAAGATTTAGGGGAATCTTACTTTGGGATTATAAAATTTGGGATTGTTTTTAGAGGGTTTAATAGTCTGAGCAACCAGCAGGCAGTGATGTGATACAGTCCCAGTATTCCCATTTCTCCTGTGGCATCCCCTGAGGTTTGTGGGACATCAGCACCAAGGAGGGCCCAGGACCATTCTCCCATGGGCATTACCCCTCCTATTAACACCCTCTTAACCACAATTTTATTATTTTAAAGCAAGAGTTGTCTTTGTCTGGCACAAATTTACTTGTCAGCTCTCTCACTTTACCCCTATTTCCTTTTTGTGAAGTTAAAAAGTCTGCATGCCCCATTTCTCCACTTACCACTCCCTGCAGGCTTCCTGCTTAATTCCTGCTAATTTATTAAGACTTATCCTTTAGACAGGTATTCTGGATCTTTTCTCCACTATTCTTCAATCCTCTTCAGGAATCTCTCTGAGGCTACTAACAACAACATGGAAATAAAGGAATTGCAGGTCTCTTGCACAATCAAGGCCCATACATCTCAATCCAGTTGGCATTTGCCATCCTCTTTCCTTCATTTATCAAATTGTTGTCTTTTGGAACCAACACATACAATCACAACCTTCATTCTGTAACCCAGATCAACTGGGGACCATTCTTGGACTGTACAATTATTTTTCTACACCACCTGTTTTACTTGGTTGGGGCTGGCTTTTCTTGCTAGACGACAGCACTGTGAAAAATCAAACCTGAGTCTGATGAAGCTTCACCTGCTGATCCAAGGGCTCCATGGGGCCAAGATTCCCTCCACCCAAGGACAGCACCACTCACAAACACTCACTGATCACTGGGCTGCTCCCTGTCTGGCACCGCTCGGACCCTGTCCCTCGGCAACGCCGGCTGCTGGCTCCTCTGGGAGCAACCTGCTGCCTTTTAAAGCCATCTCCTCACCTCATCCCCCACCCCAGAGGAGATCAAAGGTTCTACTCTCACTTGGAACACCCTCTGCCACCTGTTAGACCCAAAGGCTGCTGTATCTCACATTAACTCCTCTTGAACGGGGGTGGCCCTTCACAGCAAACTCTCCATTCGCTGTGCTTGGAATGCTGGCATGTCTCAGCTCCCTGTGGATGTTGATAATTATTTGTCAGATATCGTTTTTCCTTGTACATATTAACTTATTCTTTCTTTACAATGTATTTTTGCAGGCTCTGGTCCAGGGAAATTTGCATATGGAGGTCTTTGCCCATCCTGCTACAGGTGTTTTACCCTTCTGCCTAAACTTCTCCTGCATGACTTCTGGGTCACCCAAAATCCTGCATCTGATTGATTTTGATCACCCAATAAATGAAGGCATTGACAAGACACAGCAACACTTATCAAGGGGTAAATATCACCCTGGAGTGAAGTGAAAAGATACAGAAAATTTCTGAATTTTTTACCAGTAACCAAGCTGTTGACTTGGACTATTAAATGAGCAATGTCCACAAAGCGAGTCCGTGCTTTGGAAAGATTAATGTAACCCAGTTTCAGTAGGAATGTTTCCACCAGACTTACGTTGCAAATCCTCATTTGGGGGATTTAAAACATTCCCCTGACGTGTTTATAATCCCAACGCTGCAACACCACTACTGAAGCACAAAAGAAAAATAGGAAAAAAACTGATTGTAGGTGGGCCAGGGAAATGTTTTCATCCAGTCTGAGTAGAAAATTAATCAGAAAGGTAAATGGAGATAGGAAAATGATACACCCCAGTTAACTTTACCAGTCAGCATCTCCTGTAGCCCATATTTCCTGCCTTGTTGCCACATGCAGTCATCCACACTCTTCCACAGCAGATATATCTTCCTTGCAAGGACACAATTAGTGCCTAAACCCACACACAAGTTCCCAGTTTGCACTAGCACAAAAGGCTGCAAATGGTGCTCTCCCAGCCAGCTCAGACCTTCTCACAACACAGGACACACAATACACACCTCCCATTTAAAAGTATTTTCTACCAGGCAGTTGTAACAGCTTGATAAAAAAGTATCCAGTGGTCAAAAGACAGCAAGATAAATTCTGGGGAGAAATCCATTGAGGGCTATTAAACACAGAGATGTCACCTCTGGCATTGCAGATGGCAAATTGCTGGAGCTTGGGGAGTATTGACAGGCACTCTATGCTTGTCTCCCCAGGCACCCACCATTAGCTCAGAGTCAGGGAACAAATTCCAATTGCACATTCCTTGGCCTGATCGATCCTGTGGTCCTGCTCTTTCTGCCTCACCAGTCATGGCTCCCACCAGTTATTCTCTCTAAAAATGTTTTACAGCCAGAAATATAACAAGCATATCTGGTGCTTTTTCTGTCTTCTAAAAGGAGTAAATCCTTAAAGGCAGCTGTAGGTGCTGTGGGGATTTGTTAGATTGCTGGAGGTGCATGTGGTCCTCTGGGCTGCACCCCGTGGGAGGGCACCAGGAGCTGCCTGTGGAGGAAAATGCAGTCACACCAGACCTAGAGTTCATGGGAGTCATTTATTCCTAAAGGTGTAGTGTTGGAAGAATGCTACTGGAAAATAGAATGGCACTGCAAGCGGTGAAATCCCTTTAGACTTTCAGAATAAATTAACTTCTACACTTCCAAAGATGTACGTTCTGTTTTGCTCGTGGATACTCAACAGACCCCTTGACACTGAGCCATTTTAGACTGGTGCTTTACCAAATCAAAACATGGATTTGCCTTTGTTAGATATTGTCCCTCCTTCCATCTCTGTGTTAACAGCAATTGCCTAATTTATACAGGTTTTTTCTTACAGTTACTGGCTGTGACTGCTGGTTCACTTCAGACACAATAGCAACTCATACCATTGAGACTTCTCTTCAAAATCACTTTGGAAAGTCTTGGACACCTCGCATGTGGCTGAGATGGACAAAAGCAGCAGAAACTCTATTTCATTGGCCTACAAAAAATTGAACTTGAAGGACTAATCCAACTGCTCTTTCTTCTTAACACTTCCACTCCATATACTAGTTTTGATATAAAATGTGGCATAACTTTTACTTAAAATGTAAATTTTCAGAATAAAGACAATTTCAGCACTTAATTTATTAGCTGTTGGAGAAGGTTAATTTGATATTCACCAATTATTCCTGCCCCTGAACTTTTCAGAACCTATAAAGAAATCTGTTACTGAAGGAATATGAACTGAATCAATCTGGAAGGGTTTAAGGTAATTCAGAATTTATCTGCAAATCTTTTTCTGCAACTGATGTGTCACATACCATCTTGACTTCAAAAGAATTGATCTAATGGAATTTAGAACTGAGTTTATAGATAATCAAAAATTAGATATGTATCATTAAACAAAAGGATTAAAATCTGGCACAAAGTAAGCCTACAGTTCACAGTTCTTGCAATTGTGTGACAGTGAGGGCTGCAAAGCAGAGGTCACATGCAGATCTAAGGAACACAGAGGGCATTCCTTAAAATAGATATATTTGGTACCATTTAGGTTGATGTTTTACAGGTATGTTATCATTGCTAGCACCCAGTGACACTTAAAGGTCTAAATGCGCACATAGAATGCATAAATGTGGAGCTGATCTGTTAAAAGACAGCAGCCTGAGGTTATTTGGGCACAACCTCCAGTCCTGTTACCCTGGTGTGGCTTTGGGACCAGGCTGTGCCCTGGCTCACAGCCACAGAAAGAGGGAGGGCAGAGGAGAAAGCTGTGACCCACTTGTATGAATTACACAGAGGTCCTTCCGTGCTCCCCATCATCCAGGTGCTACAAAGAGTAGGGCATAATGCTTTACCTGTTTCCTTTTTGCTCCTCTTCAGGCAGATCTAGGCCTTCTCCACTCAAACCTTGTGACACACAGGAGTTCATCTAATCCTTCAAAAACAGTCAAACCCAGCCAAGCGTTCTCCAAGTGGGGCTTTTTAGCACTTTTTCCATGAGGAAATACAATATTCAGGGTTCTGTCCATGCACTCGATCACTCTAACTGTCTGCTCACTGCCCCCCAACTCCTCAGGTGGAGGCTGCTTTAAATTCCATTTTGTAGAGGGCCAAAGCTTTCAAAGATGTAGAGTCTGTACAGGATTTGTGTCCTACTGATTGGTTAAAAACAAAGAGACCCCACCAGCACCTTCTGAAAGGGAAAACTGACAAATGCCTTTGTTGTACTTCAGAAATTCCTCTAGGAGAAATGTTAGAAATCAGTTGGTTTTGTAGCTTCTACTTGTTAAGTAACTTGATCACATAATCTTTGTAAAAGTTAATAAATACCTGCCTCTTAGAGTAGATATTTGTACAATTATTTGTGTAAAACACAAAAATCAGCAGTAAGGCACAGGGACCTTAGTGAGATATTAAGAAATGGGGGAGGTTCCAGCTCTGCTGGTCTCACTCTTCCATCTTTGAGAGGCCCAGGGGTGAGAACATGTGCAAAGAGATAAGGAAAAAGCAACAGCTGGATGGTTATTTCCCCACATCTTGGCTGCACACAAGTGCCAAGCTGTGAGACACTCCCCTGCATGCAGCATGCACTGCACAGCTTTGGGGCACAAACACAGTGGATAAGTTCATTTAATTAATGCTGCTTTGTTTTAGGGGGTGTGCAGGGGTGTGTGTGCTCCTGTCCTTCAGCAGACGCTTCCAAAAGAACACAACTTGCTTCCAAAAGGAAGTCTGAAAGGAAAAAATTGCCCTCAAATAATTCCATCCTCAACCTGCAGACAGAAAGAATCTCTCCAGGGCTCAGCTACTTCTCTCTTCAAAAAAATACATTGGAATTTACTTTAGTATCCAAAGAAGGAAAATCCTTAGTGAGCCTTAAAAGAGTATAATCATTTGCAAACCTGTGGCTCCACAGCTCCCTCGCTTAGCTGCTCACCCTCTTTGCACTGAGCAGGTTAACCTGACCCTGCAAAGTCATCCTCTCCTGTTACAGCATTGGCATTGTAACACAGGCCAGCATTGAAAGGATTTCACAAGAGCTCCACAGGAACTTGGGGCACTGGGGGACAATCCATGTATCTGTTCTTTACCATGACAGCAGAAGAGAAATTAGGGAATCAAAGAGCATGGTTGAAACACTCCTGTCCCTCTCTTGTTCTGACCCTGCTTCCATCTCCTGTGTATTTCCTGCTTATGCAGGAACTGAATTCCTTTTTTACTCACACAAGTGTCTCGCCCCTTTTAACCCAATTTCTTGTTCATCAGGCTGCATCATTTTAGACCCTGAAGGAAGTGATCCTTTCATATCAACCAGCTCTCTTGGACCCCTGTTCCCTGCAGGGCCTGTCCCTATGGGATTGCTCCAAGATCTCTGAAGAGGCAGCCTGGAGAAAACCTCTCGTGCTCAGGTGGCCTGTAGCAAACACCCACAGCAGGTCACCCTGACCAGACTGCCCTGAGCAGAGCCCCTAAGTCTCAGCTCACTCATCACCCACCCCAAGACACACTTTGACACATCCCAAGTGCTGCCACCAGATCCACGGTGCCTCCCTGGTCTGTCTTTCCCAAAGAGTGCAGCCCTCCACAGCAACATCCCAGTCCAGGAGCCAGCCCAGCCCAGCTCTGCAGGCACAGGGGGATCAGAGCCCCTGCCTGCAGAACCTGACCATGTCAGCACCGTCCCCAACAAGAGAATCCCAAGGTGTTTTCCCAGGCTGCCATGACTTGGCATCTCCACTGGTCGTGAAAGCCTCTGGAAGGGAACAAAGGCTCTCAACCAACCAGTATCATGTACAAGCAGTTCTGCTAAGCACCACCACTGCAGCAGAAACCACAAATAATGCTGGAGCTTTGCCTTAAAAGCCAGGGGCCTCTAGTTCCCAGCTCTGCAGCAAGGGTGCTGGGAAATTCAGTGTAAAGGGGGTTGGGGTTTTCCAATTGTGTTCTCAGGCTGGAAAGCCCCACGTGCCACTCCTGCTGGGATGCCAGCTGCAGCCAAAGGCATGGAGAAAGGGAAGGGAAAGACCATGTTGCCTGTGTGTAAACAAATCAGAAGTTACACCTGAACAGCCACAAGGAATGAGACAAAAGAACAAAGCACCTTCCACATCAAAAAAAAAAAAAGTGACATTACACACAGGTGAGGCACAAGTGCAGAAACAGAAGAACTGAACAAACATCAAAAATACATCAGATTAATTTTCACAAATTTACTAAAATGCACACAGATTTGCACAAAAACAGTTGAACTCCACTGTATTTCAACAATAGGTTTATTTTAAGAAACATAACATGACATTAAGTAAAAATGCAAAATTGTGCAATTATGGCAAAATGTTTAAAAATCCACACATTTGCCCTCATAGGACTACAGTACTTCTTACTAACATACCTGAGCACTGAATGTTGGATGCCACTTCTCAACAGCCTCACAAACAGGGAGCTCTTGGATCTCTTGTAGAACATACACACACTGCATGTCTGGTGCACCAAAACTGCTTTGAGTTATTCTAAATTTCATTGACGGAAGCAAGTGGAAATTACAAAATGTTTTCTTCTAAAGTAACTAATAATTTTGGAAGAGATTTACACTCACCTAAATTCTTACAACACTAGAAATTCATTTCATAAAGGGAAATAAACAAATGCAAAAAAAAAAATTCCAAATAAGCAAAATGTACAGATCACTGTTCAAATATTATCAGTACCTTTGGTGCAATTATTTTTTTTTGTGCTGTGCAAGTTTACTTAAGCCTGACTCTAAAGCAAGACTTTAGCAGGAATCTGACTTTCAGCATAATGTAGAAGCATTTAAGAATTGGCAAAATGTCACAGCTACATTACTGTCTCAACAAACTCCTCATGCAAAAGATTTAGTATATTCTACTCCCACAGCAATTTCCAGGATTTAGCTTTCAAACACATGACAGACTTGGATCACACCCTCAGTTTGAATGGTTAAACAGAATGGAGATCTTCGTACTTTAGTGCAGATAAACAAAATTAACAAACCTACTGCAGAATTAACCACAGCATATTGTACTTCTATACATCACATGACCAGTCAACTGCTAACTCAATTCTATTTCATAGTTTCAAGTAATATATTGAAATTTGTTCTACTAAATAAATATAGATTGTCAAAAAGCAGCAAGAAATCTTGTAAATAGTCAACCAAGCTAAAAAAAAAAAAAAAGAAACACAAACAAAGAAACAAGGAAAAAGTTACATAACACTTCGCAAAAAAAATGGTCTCACACACAAATGCAACACTGTTAGGGAGGGTGCTTCAGAAAGCTTGCAGCTAGAGGCCTACAACAGCGCAAAGAGAGCTAGCCAAGGACTAAGGATCATTAGTTAAAAATTAAATTAGTTGTACTTTTCAGAAAACCCCTTATTCTTGGCTATGCATATAGATAAAACTATCCAGAAGAAAGCTAAACAAAGAAACAATACACCTGAACACTGTTGGAAAATGCAGTCTTAGCGAGAATTGCCAAATTCAGGAAAAAAACCAAAATGCAGGTGCTCACATTGGAAGAAGAGTTTGGTGAATCTCTGGAAGATGAGGTATGTAATGCAAAGAGGCATTTTTATTCTGCTTGTCATTTCACAGTTTTTTGTTTGTTTTTGCCTCTCAAACATTTTGTGCAAGAATTAATAAATAGAACCAGGCAAGTATTTTCATGTATTAGGAAGATTCCATTTGGGAACAGGAAGACCACATAGTAAACAAACATTATCCAAATCCTCAGCCATGCCAGGGGGATAAACAATGAGCTGAATATTTGGCTGACTGAAATATCAGCTGTTAAGCCAGATAATGGTAAGCACTTTCAGGCAGTGATGGCCAGTGCCATGTCAAGTTAACTGGTTTACTTAGGTCAACAGGAAAAAATAGGAAAGAGTAAGATAACTTAAAGCTCTGCAAAAAGTAGAGCTGTAAGAAACCTGGTAAATTATAGCTGATGCAAGTTTTAGGAGTCCTCTTTTCCCTTTTAAATCCAATTTTCACTACTGAAGTAGAGGATGAACTTCAAACTTATTTACTTTTTAAAAATAAGTTAAATGTTAAATACATAAAGTGTTGCAATATATTCCTTATTCTGTATTTCCCCTAAGATTATTTAAGCCATGGATGCTTATTGTCAATTTTGCTTTAATACACTGGATAATGCTGACAGCTCAGTAGTGCAATTTTTCACATTATAGATCATAAAGAAATAAAAGATAGTTGGGGGCTTGACTGCAAAGAGAAAAGAAAAACAACTTGCAAAGTTAAACCACACTTTTCCAAATCACCAGAGCACATGCCAACTCTGCACATAGCACTGTACTGTAGTGGAGACAGAATGAACACTCCACACAAAGAGAAAAAATAAAAGAGAATCAGTATTATTAAGGCCATATCCTGTCACCATTCTGTGCAAGAACACCACTGCAGTAAAAATGTTATGTTAGAAAAGAATCTGATGACAGGACAGGGCCTGAAGACAGACACACACTCCATGGAAAATAACAGGCTGTCTTAAACAGTAGCAGAAGGCTGGCCCAGTTCAGACAAACAAGTATTAAAAATGTACTAGCACCATCAACTTTTGGGTTAAAGCCCTTTACGGGGTGAAAAAAAGGTTTTAATCAGTGTTAAAAAAAAAAAAAAAAGTTCTTACAGCACTACACCTATGTGGCAAAAAACAGGTTTTGGGGTTTTTTCCCCACTATCATTAAGCTCAATCTTAACAAAAATCCACAGACAGGAACTGGTACAACAATATGAACAGGCCTCCATCCGGGGCAAAGGTACTCCACAATCCAATTCTGACTTGAGTTTTTCTCCCAAATTGCAGTGCACAAACAACATCACAAACATCTTAGCAGACTTCAAAAACAGTAGAAAAAGAAGAGATCATTATGAATCAAGATCTACCATTCTTCTCTATGTACTTTCAATCTAAACTAAAAAGAAAAAAAAAAAAGCAACAAAACTTAGTGATATTGCCTCAAATTTTACCCGTATTAAAAAAAAAGAGAAAAAGAAGAAAAGTCACTTCAACACATCTTGGACATCCTTTACTATTAATGCTAGATTTTCTTTCACTGTAGTGCATAGTTATCCTGGCTCTTCCACTTAATTTGCTTTTACCACAAAAAAACCCTTTAGTATGACATGATTAAGTGTTTACCAGAAAAAAAATGCTGATAATTGCACTTTGTAACCTCCTTCTCATTTCCCAGGAAAATATCAGTAAATATGAAACTGAACCAACAAGTCCCTCCCCGGACTGCAACCTTTAAAGAGCACCCATCCCCATATACAAAAAACTGTCTGTTTCATCTTACAATAAATACTGACAGAATTTCATTGTTTTCTTTTAAGACATGTTTTCTCTAGCATCAAATTACCACTGAAATCACTAAGGCCTGTTACTGAAAAAAAAAAAAGAAAAAAAACCCAAAGAATTTAAATAACTTTCTGAAGACACTGCGGATACAATTTAGCAACAACACATTCAAAATGCCGGCCTAAATCCCAGAGCCTGTCTGGAGTCTCGTAGACTTTCTGCCACTGGTCAGTGACCTCATCGTACTGGTAGAGTGAATTCTTCCTGCTGGTTCTGAAAACGTGCTCTTCAACAGTGACTTGAGTAGCTCTGACAAAGAGATGGAGTTTGTTTTTGAGGAGAACAAGTTTGATGTACGGATTGATGGACTGGTCGCAGGGGAAGTCTTTCTTTCGAGTCCACTTGTTCTGCTCGATGTCGTAGGCCTCGACGGTGAACATGCGCTGATGGTTCCCACAGGTGCCAGCTATGTAGTAGATGGAGTCGTTGTACACTGTTGCCAAGCCTTGGATTCTAGGCACAGTCATTGGGGTCAGAAATCCCCAGTAATCCTTCTGAGGATCGTAGCAAAGGAAGAACTCCCCTGAAAAGAGAGGGAAAATAAAACATAACTCATGCTTTGTTTCTAGACCAACAGGTCTACGGTAACTGAGCTCTCAGGTAGGTTCTTCCACAGACAGAAACACTCTAAATTTTCTAGAGCCTGGATCCCAAAACAAACACCCCAGCACCATCAACTGCTTTCCTTTTAGTGCTTTACAAAAATATTAACAGCATGACTAAATCCTACTTCAAGTTTCTGGTTCAGCTGATGCAGAGGGAATTTGAAGCATATTTTACACAGAAATATGTACAAACACACATTACACAGTTTACACAGTTTCTAGGTATCCTAGAAAGAAACACATTTTACATAGTTTCTAGGTATCCTAAAAAGAAACACATTTTACACAGTTTCTAGGTATCCTAGAAAGAAACACATTTTACACAGTTTCTAGGTAACCTAGAAAGAAACACATTTTACACAGTTTCTAGGTATCCTAGAAAGAAACACATTTTACACAGTTTCTAGGTATCCTAAAAAGAAACACATTTTACACAGTTTCTAGGTATCCTAAAAAGAAACACATTTTACACAGTTTCTAGGTATCCTTTATTACTTGTAAACCATGCGTTTTAACTTTGGACAAAGCCTTTCAAGATTCCATTCTTGAAATATCTGAAGTGCATCTGTTTCGCTCTATAACGTCATCACAATGTGTCATCTGCAGGTGGGGAGTCTCACAATTTGCTCAGGTTTAGCAGCTTTCAAACCCTGGATTCTGTCTTACACTCAGATTTTGAAGCTACTGGTATCAGGTGGCTGGGTTACACATTCAGGCTGATTTGCTTAAAAGGAGGCCAGGTGAGAACCTGCATGAAGCTACTGATTCATGGTTAGGTTTGTGGTTAGGTTATAAAACACCTCTGCTGCTCAGTGCACAGAGCAGCAGCTACAGACTGCAGAAAAAGGAAGTTCAGATGACCAAAAACTCATGCTCTGTACATTTCATGAAAAGAACATGGATAAAGACCACCTTGACTTTTGTAAAGTCCAGTGGGAGAAAGGCCTTACATCTGCCAAATACTAGCATAATCCAAATCATACATGATTTCACATGGCTATCTTAAAAATTTTATCCAAGCTGTTGTGTGACCAAACACCCCAAGTGTAACAAAGAATGCAGAAGTGAGACAGTAAAATTGGTGGAACAGAGCTTTAAGAGTCTTACAGATAATACTAATTTTGATTATTCAGTTTTGTTCCACAGTGCAATCTCCTGTGACTGACCTTAGCATTCCACAGGCATTTTCACACTCTCATCAACTCTTATTGACTACTTCTAACTTAGGAGATTTCCCTAGAAAAATTACTAAAAGCTAACCTCTTTGTACTACAGCACAGCTCAATCAAGGTTTTTTCTAGCTACCCATAACACTATTCTTTAGAATTTGCTGGTTAGCACAGGAAGTAGCTTACTTGTATGAGCAGTCACTTGTCACTTAAAGCACTGAAGCACAGCATCAGTGCAGCTAAAATGTGTGAACAAGGTACACTCTTGTTCTATAGGTTATAATATCATCCACCTTTTATCAGTACTAAGAAACACTAAAAGAATAAAGCCTAAGTTCAGTATTCTTCAGCATTCCTTTCTAAATACCTAAAACAGACATCTGACCCAAGAGATATTTAAAGAACTTTTTAGCACAACAGAATTATTTAAGGCCACAACCAGCAATAGCAGAACGTGATATGGAAACAATGGAAGAAGAAAACTGCAAGGCACATGCAAGATCACGAACGCAAAGTCAAGAAATAATGTTGACTTCTTCTGCTAAATAATAAGGATCTTACAGTATTCTCTATCCTGTTTCTTCCCTGTGGTCTAGCTCCAAGAAGGAGCTGGTGTGCATCTGAGACCCCAACTTGTGCAGGTGTTTACAGAGGTGGCCCTCAGCAAAACAAAACTGGGACACCTCCCCCTCCTTCCTTCTTTCCATTTTGTGGGCCTCTTACCACAGCCTCAGACCAGCCTCAGCACTTTTCAGTGTGCACTGAATGTAAAGGCAGTACTGCAATTACTGACCAAAGAAACAGAGTTAACTAAGAGAGATGCTTTATCTCTTTCTAGTTTCTAAGATGACTTCAGAAAGCAGGGTAGGGCAGGAAATGAAGGCTTAGAAGTCGTTAATCAACTTTTACAAGTCACTAAGAATGAAGACACCAGGAACTTTTTCAGCTTCAGCCAAGTAAAATGCAAAGTGCTTTTTCACAGGACAGTATCTTTTCTTCAGCGTTGGTGCATTTCACCCAGGTAAAGATTTAACAAAGCATTTTCAGAGTTAATTTTAATACTGTATTGTTGACTCAGAATACCACCAAAAATGCCATTTTTGCAATAACTCAGCATAACAGCTTAGTGACACATTCCCAAGGTGTGAGAATTCAAGCAGCAACCTCCCTCCTCCTAGTTCCCCTCCATCTTCTCTCCCACCCCATTGCCCAAGAGGTTTTTCTAAATTGCTTAAAAAAGCACGGACAGTCAGAATGAACAATCCCTGCTTCCCATAAAACACCACACAGGCAGTCAAACCACCTTACCCTGTAAAACATAGATGTTATCCTTATACTCCACAGCACTGTGGAACTCCATTGCCACGGGCATGGGGCACACAGCTGTCCAGCAGTTCTCCCGGCTGTCGTAGCACTCCACAGACTTGAGGGAGTTCCGCCCATCTCCTTCATAAACTCTGCCCCCGATGGCGTACAGCTTCCCACAGCAGTGAACCAACTTGCAGCCTATTCTGGCCCGCAGCAAAGGAGCCTTGGGAATCCACCTATTGCCAGAGTGATCGTACATCCAAAAATCACTCTCGGCTCGGTGGTCGATGGAGACCTCGCTGCTGCTGGGCCTGTACCCACCCGCAATGTAAATGTCGTTATCAGGAGACACGAGAATTCCCACCTCCCTCAAGTCATTTGGTGGCTTGCATAGTTTAAACACTCTCCCTGTGACCGAATCTAAACAAGGCACTGTTTGCTTCTTTCCTGAGTGTTTGTGGGCAGCATCGAAGCATATGATCATTTCGGAAGCGGTCATTCCAAGCCGTTGTGTGTAGCCATTGGCACTGGGTTGTCCCTTTTGTACACAGCTTTTGGCCATCGCCTGTGCAAACACGGGAGGGATTTTCTCTAAAAATGTCTCGTCCAACAGAGGCATACGGATGCATTTGGCAAATATTTCTGGAAGGTGCACTTCTCTCTTATTTTGTTCATGCTCAAACCACCTTATAATGCTCTCATAAACATGTTCTTCTTTATCTACATTTAAATCATCACTGTTGAGGATACTTATCAGTTGGTCTTTTCTCAACTGAAGAAACTCTTGCTCTTTGGTGACACTCAGAAACTTCTTGCGAATGTAGTCTTGTGACCTGTCTTTGAGTTCCTGATGACCGTAGTGATCAGCAAAGATGAACACCCCGATGGAGTTCTGTGGGTCCAAATGACTGATCATGTATTTAGCACACTGGTCTTGTATGGAAGGGATCTGGAAGATACTGGCTGCAGTGAACAAAGCTTGAACGTTGGCCTCTGTCAGCACTACTCTGGAGGTATATGCATAGTTCAACACTAAATGCATGGACTCTGCCTCCACACCAACGATCCGAACTTCCTTCTGCGTGCTCTCGGTAAGGCCGCTCGTGAACATCGATCTGCAAAGCACAAACATCCAGCAGTTTGTCTGCAATTGCCTTTAGATACAGGCAGAAAATTAAATATATGTACAGCCAGCCCCAATGTGTTTGTCCCTCTGTCAGCACAAACACATTTGACACAGGTGTTACATTTTCCTGTTGGGGTACCTAAATTTGAGAACATTTTGGCACTTATTGAAACAAAAGTGGAACTTTTGCTTAATTATCTCCCAACCCCATGTTAAAATTCACTGAGTTTACAAGCAAAGGTCTTGACATAGCCAAGTCTTTGCATTCAACCTTCAACAAGTTATTTCAGATGCATACTCTAGTATGCTAAAATATGTAACTTGAGAAGAAAACAAATAGTTTCAATATGTTCTTACTGTATCTCTGATACTCTCAGTACTGGGGGCAGTTTTGCTTGGCTTAAAATTGTGTGACATTGTCTCCAATTAAACTTTCCTTCGAGAAACAGACACTGTTAATTCATTGACCTTAAGAGAACAATAATCTTTACTTGCTAGGTGCACTATATTATCTACAAAAACACAGAACTTATTTTCATTAAATGAAAATCTAAATAAATCATACCTATACTAATATTCTATCTGCTTTGATCCCCACTAGAAGAATGGATGGTTTTACCTGAAATAAGGACTGATTGCAGCAAGAACATTCCTATGACAGGAGAATGTTTTCCCATGATCCACTTCCACCACAATATCTGTCAGCTGTCCTTCATCATACATGGTCTTCAGCTGTTGGAGAATACTGCAAGCGTGGAAGGGGTCCATTCCACTGGAGACTTGGTTTGAGGGAGGGACTCCGTTCAGTGTTTGTGAAAACTGACTTGGTTCTACAAAGCAAAATTGAAACTTTAACAGAAAGCAAACAATAACAAAAAAAAAAAGGCTCCAAAACAATTCATACACGAGCCACAATCCCATGCATGACCGACAATTAGCACAAATTGATATTCCATATTTCCTCAGCATCATCATCCCTCAACAGCAAGCCAAACATTGTCAATGGTGAGTAAATAAAGAGACTTCAATACTATTTTTTTTCTTTTCACAATGTACATGTCAGTTACCATTCAACTATAAAGTTTATACCCCTATAAAGTTTATACCCATTAAGGAAAACAAATACTTCATACAACTGGGGAAGGGGAAATCAAGTCAAGAAACACAACCCTTATTGACCTTTAAAAGAAAAAGGGACACAGAGGAATAAAATAAGCCCCCAAACTACCCCACCATTACACAAGCCTGTATGTAAATATTTAACTTCACATTGAAACAGGAACTGGCTCCTGCCTTACACAAGTAATGGTTGGAGCAGAGGCTCATGAAGAAACAGCCCTACAATAAGTCTTAAATTAAACTCAAATAAACTTGTAGATAGTTACATGTTTTCTCTACAAATCAAACAGAATTATAATTTGAAATTTCTCAGGTGTGAAGGAGCTCATATATCACCGTGGAAACATATTTAGTAGAGCATATGCTGCTAAATAACATGTGATAAGCCTAATGAAGTAAATCCCAAAGTGAAAATTGAGCAATAGCTCGAGCACAAAAATCTGTTTCGTAATAGACCCAAATTTTTACGCAACAAAAACAACAAAGGAGAGCTCAAAAGAAAAACATTAGGTGGCCAGAGCTGCAAATCAGGTAAAGCTGCTGACTGCAACAGAGTGCTTCCAACAAAATTTAGGCAACACAAAGGGGCAGAGAGGAGAGAGAGCACACCCATTTTCATAGAAGCCTTTCATCAGCCCCACTCCCCTTTCCCGGCTGCGCCCCCCTCCCACAGCAGGGGGGTCCCTCCCGGGACAGCCTCCTTGCAGCCTCGCACAGCCCCTCTCCGGAGCCCTCTCCCCTCACGCCATCACCTCCCACAGCCGAGCACCGCTGCCCTGCCAGGGACCCCTCCCAGCCCGGGCACCCCGAGCCCCTCACACGGTGCTCCCCCCAGCACAGGCCCGAACCCCCTCATCGCCACTCCCCCCACAGACACCCCTCAGCACACAGGCCCCGGTACCCTTCACCAGGACCCCCCCTCTCGCACCGGGCGCTCCCCCGGCGCCCCGCACCGACCTCCCAGCGCTGCCATCCTGGGCCCCGCTCGGGCAGCGGCTCCGGGGGCGGCCCGGCAGGAAATGTCACCGCGCCGCTTCCCCCGCTCACCGCCGGCCGCGCACCCCGCAGCATCAACAGCACCGATTGGTCAGTGCCTCCGCTGCCTGCCGGGATATGTAGTGCGGGCCGGCAGCCCTTGGTGCGCGGGGCCTGCCTGGAGTTGTAGTCCCTCCGCAGCGGGATGCCTGGGAGTTGTAGTTCTGGGGGGGAGGCGGGCCCTGCCGGTCGCGTAGCAACGAGGCGGCGGCGCCGGGGGGCGAGCCGCCATTTTGGGCCCCGGGGCAGGGCCTGGTGGGCGGCGGCAGCGCCTTGTCCCGGCGCTTTGGGACCTGTTCCCTCCCCACCAGGGACACCCGGCAGAAATGGCCTCTCCAGAGGGGTAAATTACCCCCTCCACCCCCAATCCCTGCAGTTCTCCTGCCCACGCTGAGCTGCTGGGGCAAACCCTCGCTGAGGGGAGCGGAGGTGTCAGCCGGAGATGCGCAGCGGAGCTGCCGCCGCCCTCAGTGCTGAGAGCCGGCGGAAAGGGGCACAGAAATGCCTGCCAGCGTCCTCATGCTGCAGGATGTGAGACCCACAGCTGTCCAAGGCTGAATTAACCTTTAATAGAACCCAGTAATCTGCTGTTTGGTCTGAAAGCTTGTTACACCAGGAATATTCTGAATTTTTCCGGGGTTGGTAACCCCAGCACGCTGTGGGCAGCCCAGATCAGCCCTGCCTGTCCCACAGAGCTGCTGAATGACTGCAGCACACAAGTGACCATTTCGTTGCCCCTGACCCTTAATATCACATTTCTCTCTCCATCCCAGAGGTGATAGTCACCAGGTTTTCCAGTTTTCTAAAGCAATTAGCCACTGGTCTCATTCTTGGGAACTGTGTCATTATCAGGTATTGGCTGTGGAAGAGGTTTTGAGGTTTTTTTTCTTTGTGAAATGCAATTAGCGAAGAATAAAATAATGGAAGCATTGCAAAGTCGTGTCTATTTTTCCTGGTTTTACGCAAAATAGATTTAATACAGCTTCACAGCTTTTAGCTGGGAAGTTTTGTTAGGGAAAAAGAGCAAACAAAATCAATTTAATAATATTTTAAAATTAATTAAATTAATTCCATTAACTCTCAGAAATTAGTGGCCCGAGTACATGACCACTTCTCCAAAGCAGGTGAATTTAAAGGCAGTGTCACCCCACTGGTTTTACTTTTGCTTGCAAGGCACAGCCTTCCCCTCACTCTACAATTATCAGTGGTGTCCAGGCTGCTCCGATGATAATGCTGCACAACGCAGGAGTGATGGAGACTCTGATGAAGGAGGTGTAAAAGAAAATAGAACTTCACGTCTGCAAATCGATTCTGCAGTTTTCCAATTTCCCCATTCAGCAACGGCACGGCCTGTGAAATTGTCCCTAGAAATCTGAAACGAAGGGATGGAGAATTCCTCTGCTCTTACCCTTTAGCAAATGACATTGCCTGATACAGTTCATTTCCTTCGGTGTGGGCGCGTGGGCCGGGCTGGATCAGTGTTAAAATGCAGAAGCCAAATGTAGAATGTTTTTTAATACAAATCCCACACTGAACTGGCACTTTGGAGTGTGAGCCTTTCTTGAAATAGCTTACCTTTGTATGGTTTTTGGTGAAGCAAGCAAATTGCCATACAAACAGGTTTGGATGTGCTTTAAGAGGTATCAATGGCAGCACTTTTGCTGAGGCCGAAGCCTTTCTCGAGTGGAATAACTCCATCACCCTCTCCCCTCCCTGAAAACCTCCATCAGCACTCCTAGGATGCAGCACCATGGAGCACTCCCATGGAAGTCTGGGGATCTGGGTTTTTCGCCCAGTTCTGCATCCTATTCCCTGGAACTCTGAAGGGCAGAATGAGATGTGTTGCCTGTGCAAGCTGCTCTGAAATCCATGACAGTCACACACCATGTTAAAGCTTCATATAAATGGCATTTGCATTGCACACAAATATTTGAGCCTGTTCTTTCAGAAATCACAAGATGCTTAAAGAATTCTGTGTCCCTTCTGCTGCATCATTTTCTTTCTCCTGTTGCTGTTTTTTGGAGTGATGCAGGCTCATATTTGAGTGTAGAAGTGAAAAACTTGGCTTGATGCTGCCACAAATTTCTTCATGCTGTTGATCAAATAATTTGATTTCATAAATTCTGGCTTTCCAGGAGACATTGGGGAGCTGTGAATAGACATATTCATGTAAATCCTTTCATCTTATAATAGTTTTTGATATGTATTTTAATAATTTTTGGTACTCTTATATTTTTTCTAGTTCTTCTGGCAGCAATGCACTGAAACCTATTTCAGGATTTTGCAAGGATTCAAAGTCCTTGTTATTGAGGGGCCAGCATGCTTTCACTTGTGCTTTAATTTCACACCTAATTTATAATTTCTGGAGATAGATCTTGAAAACACAGACTTGGTGGTGAAATTTTCCCATTTGATATTCCAAAGGTTCAAAATAAAAATGAAATTATGTCAACTGATAAGGAACAAACAGTCTGTGTGTCTTTTATACGTGATTAGGGAGATTGGAGTCCTTATAGACCCACAATTGGCACTGTGTGTTCTGGGATTCTTGCCTTCAGAATAAAAATGTCTTTGTCACGAGCTCAAGAGAGAAAAGAGGAAAAGAAAAAAGTTTCAGGAGAAAGTGAACAAAATACAAACTTTTTCAGATATTTGAGAACTTAGAAGATATCCATATAAAGAGTTTGGACAAACAGTGAAGTTATTGAAAAGGTTTTCCTTTGTCATTGCACCTGCAGAACAAGTTAATTAGAAAACTGGTTCATCTGGTTGCCTTCAGCATAGGGACAGAGGGAACATCGTATCTCTGAAATGGTTGGTTTGGGTCACCTGGCAGGAACCTGCCCCAGTGCTCCTGCTGCACGAGGGAGGGTGCACAGAGCACTTTTGGAACAGGCACCTCTTGCTACACATTATTTGATGTGTAGGAAACTCCCCATATATTCTCCTGTCAGCAAAATGAAGATAAGGAATGCAGCTGGACCAAAATTCAAAGAAAATGTGAACCAGGGTTACAGCTTTAAAAGGGAACAAATTTTGATTTACATGAATACTCCCATTTTTGTTTTGGATATCATGTTTACTTTAAAGTTGTAGGAAGAGGTCACTGCATCCTGTTTTCCTTTTTTTCTTTGCCCTTTTTTCTGGTTTTTTTTCACTGAAAAGAGGGCATTGTGAAAGGAAGGCACAGCCTTCCTATATATCTCCACATGTAGCCTGCAAAGAGAAATAGAGCCTGCAAGAGCTGCAGAAGCTCTTTCGTTTTTCTTGACAACATTATGAATGGTGGCATTTTTCATGACTCTTGAGTTTAAACAAGCAAACAAAAATCCCACCAAAATAACCCTACAGTGATTTCCAGCACAATTGTTTACCTATAAAATTTAAATATGAACTAGTGAAAAAAACCACCAGTATTACTTGCTAACTCCCAAATATGTCTCAATTACTATTTCCAGTTTTTCAGTTATTTGTACCTGTTAATTTGCACTGTGACCCTGTGAGAAGCAATAGAGCTGATGCAGCTCCGAAAACCCCTCATATTTTAATTGGAAAAATCTTGATATTCACTGTGGAACAATCTAACCTTGAAAAACAATCTTTTACTAGGTTGTCTTTAATGCATAAAACACTGCTCATTTTCTGCAATTCTGTCACCGAGGGGCACATTAATTTAGCTGCACAATAATTTAATACATCGATCCATTGATTGGAGCAGAGAGGTTTTTGTTTAGCGGTTCCAAGAAATCACACATTTCTTGCAGAATCCGTAAAAAGACACTTCTGCTGCAGTTTAAGCAGGGGGAATTGCAGATTATGAGGGAAAGTTGCCCTTCAAAGGCGATCGATCCCGCCCCACTGAGCACAGTGGGGGTTCCATCGGAGAGAGGGCAGGCTGGCAGGGGGCAATTAATGGGGCAGATATCGGAGCGCTTCCCTGATTACCCCATGCCGGACGGTGGGTTCAGCCGTGCTGAGCCAGGCTGGTAGAAACAAGAACCCTGATGAGATATGGCTCTGCTAATGTCAAGAAGTGCCACTTCCTAGCAGCAGGAGCAACTTTATTGAAACCATCTGTTGTTTTGGAAGGCACATGTGCGCGCACACACGTACTTCCTCCTCCCAAAGTCTTTAACCTTTCTCTTAAGGCTGACTGAGATGGCAGAGCTAATCCCTCCTTAATCTCACAATGACAGGCTCTGCTGTGGTCAGCAAGTCCCAGCAGCTGCTACAAACTGGGGTGACTGGTGCCATTTAGGTGACGTGACAGTGATGTATCCTGGAGCAGTCACTGCAGAACAACATAGCCATTCTTCTGCTGTCAAAATAAAGTTTGGCAGGAGTAGTGTGTGATTGCCAGCAGCCTCAAAGAGAAGGATGGGGTACCTGCACCGAGACAGGAACTTGGTACTCAGCTGGATCTCACTGCTCAGTGCAACACAGGGAACAGGAAGAGATTAAGTGAGTTTGGTCCTCCTGAAAACCTCATTTTTCAGCAGGTATAACCCAAAGCCATCTGAAAGGACACAGCCCTGTTCCAGCTTGTTAAGTCTCTAATCATCAGTTTTATGGTGATTCTTCCTTAAGACACCAGGACCCTCAAACTTCTTTCTCATGGCTGTATTAGAGGTGAGCATCAGAGCCTAGGTTGCCAGCAGAAAATGTGGCACTACCAGAGCATGCTCTGAGACTGACTTACCTCCAGCCTCTTTGCAAGTAAAGTATTTTTGCTGGTCTTTCATGCATATCTGTGCATTTCTTATTCCTAATTCCTAAAAATGGTGTTTAAAAGCACCACTTAAAAAATTACCAGCTCCCAGCTCTTTGAAACAAACACTGCATATCACTCCTGGAATCTCCAAAGTCCCTCCTGCCCACAAACATGACCCATATCCCCCAGGCTTCCTGGTCACTCTGTGAAACAAACCACATACAGATGTCAAATAATGCCCCATCCAGAGCAGAAAAAAGTGTGTTTCTCTCCTTGTCTCCAGGATTTGGACAAGTGGTTCAGTCTCATCTCCAAGCCCTTCTGGCTGTGTCCCCTCTATTCCAGACAGCCCAGGTCAGACAGACCCCTGCAATGATGGAAGAGGTGAGAACAAGAGAAGAGCAATGATATCTTGCTGCCTCTTCTTTCCTCCATCCATTTTTGCTTCTGCCTGCGTGTGTGTTACTGAAACTCTGCAGCTTGCATGGACAAACCCAGAGCAGGCTCACAGAAATATATCACTGCTGGCCTGACCAGTGACAGCAAAGAACTGCGACTTCAGTGCACTGCTGTAGGTGCAAACTGATCTCGCTGTGGTCAGAATGTGATTCACCTGTGGGAAAGGTGCAGCCACTTCCTGAAGAGCAGAGATGGATGGAGAAAGGTGAGAGCAAAACTAAAGTGCCATTTCTGCCTGGAACAAGCCAAGGAAGGCAAGAGGAAACTAGTTTTCCTCCTTAATTGTGGAAGCCAGTTTTCGTCCTTAATTGTGGAAGCCAGTGAAGCCAGAGGGATCTTTTAGCAGAAAGTAAACTTGAATTACTCAACACCATCCTGTACCCCTGGGATGTTCTGAAGTCATCACTCAGAGCTGGTGTGTTTTTGAGTTCTTCCTCTCTTCAGTAACTTTTTTTTTTTTTTTTTTTTTTGCATTTTGAAGAATTTGAATATAAAACATAGAATCCCCAGAGATGCAATAGGAAGGAATGTAGCATTCCCCTTCATCCTTTCAGCATAAAGAAAACTGGAAGCTTAATACACTGGAGTTCTTTTAAATCTCAGAAGTCCTGTAGCTTAAAAACAAGCATCTCAAACCTCTAACTTTAAATGGCTATTTTGAGTCAGTACTATCTGAAAAGATGGAGCAGTGTGGTGTTACTCATAATGCAGAAAGGTAACAACCAGAAACAATATTAACACCCTGGAGAAGGTCATGGATAGTGTCAGCTTCCATAAGGGAATAGTTTTAATGCAGGGCATTAGTTTATTTTTAAAAAATAATGAAATAATGGGTGTTTTACAGATACCCCAATAGCTCCCCTTATTTACTTGTCTCATCCAAATTCAATTGCCTAATTTATATTCTATGGACTATGATTATATTCAATTTGGAATATTTGACTGTAAAACTTCAGTTTATATATTTCTGTTTATCGGCAATTTTTACTTTCTCCTTGTTGTCAGTATCTTTATTATTGAATGGAGGGACACTGAGCTTGAGGTCCAGAATGAATAAGATAACTGGAAGGCAGACAATGGCTGGATTCCTAGAAATTATTTGCATTAGAATGTACAAAAAGGAAGATGACTGATTCTGAAATCTAAAGCAGCAAGATGGATAATGTGCTTTTCCATCATTTGACCCCCAGCACCCACAAATAAGGCCACACAGATGTTGCTCACTCATTCTTTCCCCAGATAAGGCTGTGTCCAGCTGCAGTCACTCAGCTTTAGCCTGCCCCAGGGAGATTCCAGCAACATTTGAGCTGTGGTGATGCCAGCTGGGATACAGAGCTGCTACCCAGTTTGGGCTCCTAAAGCCTCCGTGACTGAGCTGCTCTTGGGTCCCTGGGCTTGTCACAGTGTACCTGGCTGCACTTCCCCACAGACCCTGCCACTGCACCTCTGAAGCACAGGAACCCTTCCAAACTAAATTCTCCTCTACAAGCCTGTCTTAATCATCTGTGGGAGATAATTGCCAGGTTAAAAGGCCATTTGGAAAAGTGCCTTTTGAAAGTCCTGACACGGCACAGCTTTAAAGCCTGGAACTGGGTTCCACATACAGGAGGCCTTGAACTCTCCCTGGGCAGCCCACTTTCATATCCTCTTGGATGGAGCACTTTCATATCCTCTGAGCTTATGTATTTCATGGTAATAAGCTGTGGGATTTAACTGTGCTGAGACAACATGCCTGCTTCTTAACCTAGTAGAATAAAGAAGAGCTTTCCAAATAAAAATAGTTAAGATGGCATGGTTTATATTATACTGAGACCTGGCAGAACATTCACTTTTTGCTATTGGGTGGCAAGGGGAAGGCTGTCCAAGGTTTCAATTCTGAAACCACTACCTTGACTTGTAGATACCTTGTATCTACTTTCAATTCCAAAAACCACTGCCTTGACTACTGCACATCCCTAGGGTGTTTTGATAAACTGATACATAAATAAAAGTATAAATTCACATATAGATATCTGTGTTATCCTGCTGTAACATCCATCCATATTTAAACTTAATTATTTTGGTCTGCTACACAAGTTTAAGAGCAAACACTAAAGGCCACATTGGAATTGAAAATCAGGATTCTTATTTATTCATTTGCCCCAAGTCACATGCCAGGCAAGCACAGGACATACAATTCCCACAGGAAATCCAAGACAGTCACACTAGGAATCAGGAAAGCACCCACCCTGGAGAATCCATCACTGCTACATCTGCACTTTTTTTAAAGCCTGCTGGTGCCTCCAGGGCTGAGCCTGCTGATCAGCCAGGGTACAAACTGGTCTGGCTGGGCCAGCCAGGGCCCTGTGTTCCCATGGGCTCCTGGTGAAATCTGCAGGCCACTGCAGCAACCCCTCAGCAGGCTCAGCCTTCCCTGCCCACACCTGGCTTGGGAAGGGCTCCTCCCCTGCAGGGAATGACCTTTCTCTCTTGCTGCCCCAAACAAACAGGAAGGGAAAACTTGTCCATCACATGGGGAGCAGGGCAGGGAAGGAATTGAAGGGCAGGGGAAAAGGAAGGAATGTCTTAACTCATTTTCAGATTTGTCATGCTTGCTTGTCCCAGGCATGAAAAACTCTTGAGTTTGGTTCTTTTTCTAATAGTAGCAATAGTACAAATGGAAATAGTACTTAAGGTACAAGGTACAATGGATACAAAGGTACAACAGTGCTAAAAGGGAAAGTCATTTTATTGCCACTTCCTTCTTGAGAGACTGTTCACATTTCAAGCATGCACTGTGCAGGTAAGATCTCAGGGCAGTCCCTCTTATTCACCACTCCTTTTACATTTCAAATCAGGGGAAATTAAAATTTTCCTCTATTTGCCAAAGATGTCAATTGCACTTTGGAGACCTCATAAGACAATGAAGTACCATTTTTAGCAGCCAGCATAGCCACTCAGCTAAAAGATTCAAATCTATATAAATAAGGATTTTATAAATTCAGATCTGAAAAAAGGTTCATCTTTTTATCATTAAAAAAAATTTAAACTCAGTTCTGCCGTAGTCAATATGCATATTGACTATGCCTTGGAGGCAAAGGAAATGCTGGGAGAAAATTCACTATAAGCCAGACACTTCTCCACAGAGTAGTGGAAATGAAACTTGGGACAAAACTTAGCTCTTTCAGTGACTGAAATATCAACAGTTGGGAAAGCAAAAGCATGTACTTGTTGAGTGCAGCTCCTGTCTGCTAATGGTAGTAGTGGTCTATGTCCTCCTGAGTTAATATGCAGACTATTGATCTGGGCATTGCAGCTTTCATGTCAGGAGTAATGGACCAAAGCATACACACATTAAACACAATATACATAATTTGGGCATATATGTAATAAATTATGTATTGTGTCTGCTTTCCATGAAATACATAGGCCTGTCATTCAGCTAAACAGAGGTAGACCTGGAATTAGATACCACACACATTCTTAAGTGTAAAGCATCTGTTTCAACTGATATATTAAACCCTTTACCTTGGAGCCAGGGGCCAGGCTCAGCTCCTGCCTCATTGTTCTCCTCTCGAGCTGAAATGTGGGATTAGTTCCACTCCCTGAATTCAATGCATAGCTAAGCTTACCTGATGTGACTTGAGGACAGCTCCTCAGCAGGGAGGTTTGAAACCCAATAGTGGAGCAGGAGCAGAGAAAATCCCCAGCGAGCGCAGCGCAGCAGCGTGTGAGAGGCGGAGCTGCGGGTCGGGGGGAGCTGGGGATGCTCCTGTGGATGCTCCACACACGGCAGGGCAGGATGCAGCTCCAGGAGAAGCGGCTGGATCAGTGAGGGAAGGAGGAGAAACTCAGTGCCAGCATTTTGGAAAATTAGCTTGATTGGAAAGTTTGAATTGCAAAGTCTGGGGTTTAACACGGGAGTCTGTTCTAAAAGTCATTTGGTGTTTCAAGAGCATCCCGGTTTTCTTTCTTAAATGTTACAGTGTAGAGAGGAAGACAAAAGAATTAGCAATGGCAAAAAGGAGATGAGCCAACTCTGAGTGCCAGAGGAAGGTGTGAATGTCACACCACAGCACTCCACACTAAACAGCTGGGGCCATGTCCTGATTTCTGCCACCTCATCCCCTGCCAGACCTTACCTGGTGTGTCAGATGAAAATTCAGAGTGAAAGAAAAAGCATAGAAAATAAAGGGAACACACAGCCCAGTGGAGAGCAGAGATGCCTTGCAGAGACAGGGAATTTGTGTCCTGCAGCAGTGATCTCACTCCAACCTCTGCCTCACCGAATCTGCCCACAGAGCTGCCCATATCAGCATTTCTCTGTGAAATCTGTCAGCAGCACAGCCCAGACACTCTCCCCTTCAGTGACACTCCTGCCAGCAGGACTTGGCTGCTGCTGCATGCCAGTGATTTTAGTGTGCTCAGACACAAAGGGCTGGTGCAGATCCACAGACAAAGGGGATGTGTCACCAGTTTAGTGACTTCTGGGTCAGGAGCAGCTCCCAGACAAGCGGCCAGGACAGTTGGCTGCCTGCTGTCATCATCCCAGCAGCCAGTGTGTGGCAAACCCCCTGGGTACCTCTGCTCAGCTGCTTTCATGAGGAATATAGATGCTTAATGTCATCACTAATTCGAATTTTCACTTTTAATTTACACAAACAAACAAAAAAGCCAGAACCAAAAAACCAAAGACTATTTTGCATGACCCTGAGGTAGAAGCAAAGAAAACAAACCCCAACTCTGTATTTGCCCAGGCTGGCATTTCCCCTTCACTTTGCTCTGAGCCAGACCCTTGACTTTTACCTCCATCCTGTTGATTTTGAGCTCAAGAGCTCAGCATCACTTCAGAGCCTAACTTTGCTGTTTTACAGCAGTGGAGTGTCCTTAATCGAAGAAAAAGCTCAGGAGAACAGCAGCATGTAATGAATGCAGTCCAATTTCCATCCAGCAATATTCATTTCAAGGCCAGGATCTTTCAGCCTCCCTGCGCTGCCACACATTACCTGCCAAACCTTCCCACACTTGTGGACTGGAACAATACCAGAAATGTTGATTAGAGTTAGTCAGTAAATAACATAGGATGAAAACAAATTAGGTAGTAAAAGGACCCTTGAGAAATTAGGAAAAAAGCTCTGTAGCCTTTCAGCTTATTCATGATTTACCAGAAAGTTGTATAATGTAGCAGGCCTAAGAGCCAGCTAAAATACTTCTAAGACTAAAATATCCCAGTTTGAATTATTATGGTACCTACTGAAAGCCTGGGGAAGTATTTAAAGTAAGTTAAAAAGAAAACTGACACTCTCCCTTCCCCCCACCCCAAACCTTTGATTAAAAAAAAAAGGCAACAAAAATGCTAATCTTCTGTGGTTAAGCAGAAAGGCTTAAGAAGTGGCTGACAAACAACATGAATTATTCAGGGACAAGGTTACTGCTATTCCATACACATTGCTCCAGAGTGCCAGCACAAAGCCACACAAGCACAATAATTTCTACAAGTGTTGCAGTGATAAAATAGTTTCGAGTAACCTCCTTTAATTGCATCAACATAATATAGCCTTTCTGGGTCTTTAATGCTCCATAAAAGACTCTCTAAAAATGAAGGGCCTGATCCCAGCCAAAATGGAACAAGTTTTATAAATGATGGGACTTCAGGAGGGCAAGTATTCCGCTGTGTTGAATGGGTATAGTCAGTGGCAGCCCCATTCTTGCATCTGTTATCATGACTCAGATTTAGAGCTTCCATGTTCATGATCATTACTGTCTTCCCTGAGTCCACAAGAAACCTTGTCCTGTTGCAGACTGCAGTCACATCTCTAGATCTGTACACAGGTACATCTCTTTAGCAAGAAGAGGGGAGGAGGAGCAGGTAGTCAGCTTTTAGAGATGAGTGACCAGAGCAATTGCCCAGATCATAAAGCACAGGAGGGAACTGTGCAACACACGTGCTGCACATGTTTGGGAGGAGGCATTGACAGCCTCCACAAGCCTACTCTTGGCCCAGCTCCCATCTCAGCAGCTTGGGATCTTGCTGAGAAGCACTGGAACACCTTTGTCTCCATTGTATCTTACTTTGTGACTCACCTGCAGATCTGTAAACCCTCTGGCCTGCTGCCCCACAGAGCTCATTAAGGAAACAAGCTGAGATCTGGTTGGGGGAATCAGAATAAGTGAATCATTAATGAGCTATTCTAAAGAGGGCTGCACATGACCCAGCATCTCCAAAGCACAAAGCAGGGTCAAATCTTTGAATGTATCTCTGACCAAACACCAGGGCCAGTCAGAACCATACTTGCAGTCCTGTTCAGGAGCCCCTCAGCCCAGAAGAACCCTTTATTGCCACTCATAACTGTGATTAGACTCTCAAGGGGGCACAACTTGGTGCTGGTGTCACAAGGAACATCATCTGATGCTGCAACACATCAGGTTGATGAGGAAGGCAATGTGGTTGCAAACAGCAATGCTGTTGACTGCACAGCTGTATGCAATGATTTGTCTTCTGCCAGTTTTGGAAGAGGATGGGAAGTAGAAATACAGTGCCAGAGAAGCTCAGTTACAAAAAATCCAAAGGTAAAGCTTCCAGTTAAACACATAGCAGTCAAGTTAAAATTATAGGTGACAATTACTGTAACTTGATTAGGCACAATAGCAAATTTGCTTCCCTAAATCACTTTCACAACTCTCCTAGGAGGTCTGAAAGATGTAGTATATGAGGTTCATTTAATTTCTAATGTAGTAATTATCACTACTGAAAAAAAAAAAAATAGCGGTGACAGACCCAGGAAATAAATTTAGCACTTGAGGTTTTAATAAAATTTTTATGTGCAACCCCGTTGCTTAGAAATTGTTTAATCAATCTTATCTGGTTCACAGACTTTCTGCTGAGCTTTTGCTTCATGTTATTACAAGGCAATGTGCTGCAGCACCTTCTCAGCATCCCAAGTTGCAAAGCCACAACACTGTTGTATCTAAAGCCAGTGCAAGCTCCTCTTTCAGTTGGGAGCACCCACGGTTTTGTTCATGTGCCACCAGTTGTTTTCAGGTTACAGAGCTGGTTTAAGAGCTGGTATCTCCAAAGTAGGGTCCAGTCCACTCTGCCTGGTGCTGGAAGGGATCTCTGCTCTAGGCAATAGGAGGTATCTAGTGAGCTAAATCAGGTTTTCAAGGTAGCAGTGTGTAGGAGACACTGCCAGTCCTGTCTGAAAGGGCTTCATGTTCCATATTCTGATACAGCCCCTTGAGAGGAACCCATCCCAGCCTCTCCTGGCCCCTCCAGCCTCATCCCATGGGCACACCTGGACCAGCCCAGTGGTTTGCTCAGGAGTAGTGAAGACAGATAAAAGAAACTAAGCCTGCAATCCAGGATTAGTCGATTTTCTGAGGTTTTCCTGACTCCAGAGGTTTTTCCTTAAAATTTGAATTTTTCCAAGCTCCTGGGCACAGGTAAAGAGAATACTGAGCCCAGGTCTCCTATCCTGCTACTTGCAGGATCACTGCCCTGCATAAATTAAGCTGTAATGGTTTGTTTCTGTTTGCAAACCAGGTCAGTGAGAGTAGCAAAGAAGTTAAAACGCAGTAATTAGTATCTAGGAGAAAAACCCAGCAGGATTCCTGGGCTATATCAGTATTTCTCTTATTTAGCCAAAAAAGTCCAGCTCCTCTGTTGAACCAAATGATTCTCACTGCTGAGCTGCTTAAAACTGTTTTAAAGTGTGCCAGTGTGAATTACTTAGCACCACTTTAGTTGGTTTTGGTCCCATTCCGAAATTCAAGGAGTGAGCATGGCACTTACTGGGGTTTCTCCATTTTTGTCTATCACTAAAAGTGATCCCTCAGTCGGTGGGATTTGGCTCTGCTCTTTCTCTTGGCTGGAAGTCTCTGCCCCAACACACAGAACAGCCAGTCATCCAAGCTGGATATTCTCTTTTCCTGTTTGCAGTTAGTACAGTAATAATTTCTGGAGTGGCTAACAGGTAAATTGAGGGCCTCCAGATCAATTAAAATAAATTCAATAAATATTTGGGCATCATCATAAACAAAATGCATTCAGGGCCTCATATTCCACTCCTGCAAAGGAGGTTTGTTAGGTGAGAGCATCTTAAAAAGACACAGCCTGTGGCCTCCTGGCCCAGCTTTTGGTCCTTGCCAGTTTCAGTGCTGACCCCTCTGTGGGGCTGGCAGGCAGGAGTGGCACTGCAGGATTGGTGCCAGGGCACAGTGGACAGGAGGCTCTAAAATGATGAAGCCAGAGCCATCCAGCATCCTCCAAAGCCTCATGAGGCCAAGGGCCAAAGATGCAGGATGGCACAAATCCTCACTTATCCACTGGCAGCTCCTCAGATGGGCAGTGAGCAATCACTTTAACCAGGGACCCTAAAATTCCCATGACCTTCAAAAATCCTGGTGTTTGCTTTCCCTTGTCAGTGCAGCATCAAAGCCACAAAATGATTAATTAAAGCACACCTGAAGATAGGAATTCTCTTTCTTGACTTTCTAAGTTGGCCTCTGTGTGTCATTTTGACACACTAAATAACTACAGCATGTAGATACTCGGTGCAATTTCATTTTGAGGGCTCGTGCAGGAGCTGATGGAGCTAAAGGAAAGTACAGAGGAAAGCTGTCCTCGAAAAACCTGGGATGCAGAGAAACATTTGCCAACATCTTCACCCAGAGCTGGATCCGAAGGCCACTGCTGCCATCTGGTGTCACTGTCACCCATGAGGAGAGCTGGGACATCGCAGGCAGAAGTTGCTGCTGGATAAATGAGAAGTGACTTGATCCCAGACACAGGAAGGACAAAGACTTCCCTGGCAGAGGAGGGCTCTGCACATCCAAGCTGCCTCACATCCCTCTCCATCTCAAAGGAACCAGTTTGTGTGCTTGGAGGTTACAGCAGCAGACACAAGAATGAAGGGAAATTGGCCACAAGACTTTTTGCTGACAGGAGACACAACCAGGCAGTGTGAGTTATGGATCAGCAGCACTGGACATCCTGGTCCATAAAAAACACCAGGAAATGCTCATGAGAGAGGAAGGTTTGCAAATTACAGAGCACAGCAAGAACTTCAGGTCTTTGGAAGCTCAAACTGGAGCTGTGTGGGGAGGAGGAGGCAGTGTCTCTGCCATGAGTCCAAGCTCTTCAAGCCTTGGCCTTAAGTAGTTTTACATAAGAAGGCAACATTCTCTTAAGGCTAAAATGCATCTCACATTTCCCAGAGGGTGGTGTCTAATTATGGCACCCCCCACATTAGATGGGCTTATGGCTCCAGTGTTTTTCTCAAGTAACAGTCATGGTGCACATCAGCAAAAACCCCAAGGGGGATGGGTTTCAGAACTCATCTACAGGCAAGGCCCCCCAAAATGGCTCCAGGTTTGGACAGCTGGACACTAATCATGACCTGGGTTTTGATCCTCCAATCTCACCAGGGTTTGCCAGCCCCATCACTACAGACACGTCTCTGCACTTGCATAGAGAAAAGTAAAGGGATACAGCAGCAGTGGTTTGCTGCTGTAAATCCTACAAGGTTGTAAATCCTACAAGGTTGTAAATCCTACAAGGATTTAGATGTGGACTTGACTTTACACACTGTGAAGAGCTCCAAAGAAGCTGCAGGAGGGTGATAAATGGGGATTGGGGTGTTGGCCACAGGAGGAGCTGTGTTCAATTGCCTGCTTTGGCAGAAATCTCCTGTGCTGTTTTAAGCAAATCATGTAGGTTCAGCACCTCAAAGCCTCAAGGGAGTCAGCCTTTTACATCCCTGGAGACTTAGCCTGAGAGTCACAGCTCTAAAATGAAATTCCCCTGCCCTGAGGTGAAATTCCCCAAAGGTGCCCTGATGCTAAATCTCATCATGGGATTCGAATGCAAAGCTAATGGAGAAAGAGGAATTGTTAGTCAAGAGGCTTTGGTGAAGATTGGAAAGGCAAACAGCCTGGACAGACTTGGTCAAACCATGAAACTGCTTCGAGAAAAGAAGAAAATAATCTCTTGGGAGAGTCTGTATGGATAGAAATGTGATTTCTGGGATCATTCCCTAGCTAGTTCCTTCATCTTTCCCAGTCTTGGTGTGGCCATTGCCTGCAGCATCTCCCACTCAGACCCCAAGATGCCAGAGCTGGGGCAGGATGGGACCAGGAGCCCTCACCCCTCCACTGTGCTCCCCCTGGTCTGCGTGAGCTCCAGGCTCCCCATCCTCTCTTGGTTACAGCAGGGCCAAAAAACCCCAAGAAATGCATACAAAATTTCCAAAAACCTTCATTTTGCTGCAATTCCTGTTCTTCAGTCACTGTCCCATTAAAAAAAAAAAAAAAAAAGAAAAAGTTAAGCATGAAATAAAACCAGCAGTAAGGGAATAGTAATTATTTGATCAGCTCCCAGGGTATCAAACGGCAGTAAATTGAGCTTCAGTTTAAAAAGCAGACAATTTTCAGTGTCATACCACGACATTTTTCAAAGCTAATTTAACTATTCCATTAAAAAATGAAAACATATTCAAATTAAAACACCCATAAGATATGAAAAGGGGGAAAAAGCCTTGTTGGAGAGAGGACATGAAATGCATCAGTAATTTCCCATCAGGCAACAGTTCCCTTAACTGACCATGACAGTCAAAGATGAAATAGAAATTTCTATATCAAACAGGAACACAAAGGAGAGCTGACCTTTGATCAAATGTCTGTTTGTAGTTTTGACAAGAAAATTTGCATTAAAATAATTTATGCTGGACACTTACAGGAGAAGTTAACTCCCAGCATGTAAAGGAAGAGAGAGGTCAAACCATCCTTAAAGAGCTTGTCAGATGAAAGCCACACTCTCCCAGCTGCAGAGCTATGTGAAGTTTCCAGCCATTCAGGTTCTTTTTCTAAAATCCCAATGCTGTGGGTTTTGTGATGCAATTTTTCAAAGTGCTATTTATGCAGGGGTGGGAAAAGCCTGCTTCAGGCAAACAAAGGCTTTCTCACACAAAGAAAACCCACTTTTAGCATAGCAGCAGAAGGCATATAAAAAAAATCAAAAAACACCAATTAATTATAATATTTAAGCTATAGGTTTAGCTAATCCTCCTTATCTTCCAGAAGGAAAAACAAATTTTAAAAAAATATAGAGAGCAAGCTGAGAAGGGAGATGTGGATCTGTTTGGACCCAGAGCACTGCTTTGCCAGGGAGCTGCAGAGGGGTCAGTGCTGCCCCTTCCTGAAAGCAAATGTGAGTTCCCAGCTTACAGCTCAACTCTGCTGGGAGGTGCAGGTGTTGAAATATGCAGCTGAGAAATATCAGTTGGATGAGGTATTTTGAGATGGTTACATAAATAAGAGGAATTTGTAGACAGCCATAAGAATAGGGAGATGTTTGGCTTATCTTGTCAGGAAAATTACTGCTGCTGCTTATTTGAATTCTTACTACAAGTAAACAATAACCACAACCATTTTTCATACAGGTTTTTACAGATGGCCCTACATGGTGCAGCTAAGAGATTTACCAGATTCCTTCAGGGAATGATGCCCTATCAAATACATGTGATAACCTCTTGGATTTTCTCCTTTCTTCCGAATACTTATTTAATATTTCCCATGCTGCCCAGTTTCCTCACAGGCATCATTTTGCAGCCCTCAGTTTTACCCCTAATTTTCCCCCAGTGAGGACTGTAGCACTGAGATGGATTTTTGAATGCTTCCAGGTCTCCTTTGTCCCTATACTGTGATTTATTTCTGCAATAATAACTCACAACCACAGATGCTTTTATTTTGTTAAAGACACCACAGAAGATCTCCTGCATGTCCCCAGAGGGTTGGTTCTGCCTCTTTTGTTGCCTTTTAACTGGAAGTTGTGCCGAGTTGCTGCTTCCCAGCAGGAATGTTTTCCCAGGGAAGGTGTTGAGGTCGGGAGTTGCCTGAGTCCGGCCAGGAGAGGTCAGTGAACACCCACACACAGAGCCCACGGTCTGCAAACCTGCCCTGACACTTCTGCATTCCATGAACACGAGCATTTGGCTGGAGCTGCCAGCAGTGGGGGTGAACAGCTCAGCCCAGGTCTCCCAGAGCCAAGTGCCCATGGAGGGAAAGCACTCAGCATTTTGGGAATGCTTTGGCTGCAGGTGAGACATCTCAAGCTGATGTTTTCCATGGGTCAGTTATTGATGATATTTTCACCCCCAACGAGGGAGGAATGATGAGGAGGACTCCACAGATATCAGAAGGCTAATTAATTACTTAATTATACTATATTATTCTATACTATATTACATTACATCTAAACTGAATCTGCCAAACTCTGCTCACAACTGCACTCATCTCGTGACTCTCAGCTGACAGTCCCGACACACACACACACACCTGGCCCTGACAGGCCAAGGAAACAAAACCCCATCACTTTGGGTAAACAATCTCCACATTGCATTCTACTTTTGCACAAACATAGGCACAGCAAATGAGATACAAATTCTGTTTCCTTTCTCTGATGTTCAGAGAATGTGAATCCCAGAAATATTCTTGGGAAGAATTGTGCCTTGTTTTTCTCTGTGAAATGTGGTGACAGTCAGTGTCTCTGCTTCCCTCCCTATCAATCCCACTTGACTGAGCTGCAAGGACCCAAATATCCAGCCAGACAGGGGATGGTGACAGTGGCCTTGTGCCAAGGGAGACATGGTGACACCAGGGGACTGCCCTCCAGAGAGGGGTGGGAGTGGAAGAGAAACTGAGCTGGAATTTACAGCAACAGCCGAGTAACCAAGCTTTCTCTGCTCCATCTGTTCCTTGGGAGTCACTACTTTCATTCCTGTTCAATTCATTTTATAGGTTTTGAGAACTCTCCACGAGCCCAAAACACCTATTTCCTATATCCTGAGCCTATTATGGTGTGCTGCTTATTTCAAATGTTCACACTCTTGGTGTTTCCTCTCACTGCGGTTTGAGATTTAATTTAAGATTTCTTCTATTTCTTAGTAAAAAAAAGTCCTTCAAAATTATGGTAGCTTTTTAATAAACTTCAGTTTGGATTAATCACTGTCAACACAGGTCCTTCCTTCCATCATGAGGCCCTTTAAAGGACAGGGTTACAAATACCATGTTGACCCTTTAGCATATTTAGGTAATAGATAGCAGATACATGCTGATAGCAGGCACACACACTTGTCCTGGGGACTGCCAGGATATTAAATTAGTGTTTCGGAAGTGCTCTGAAATGCTTCTGCTGGGAGCAGGTGCACAGCTCAAATGCCACCATGGCATTTAGGCCAGGAGAGGAAATCTCCTGGTAAAGCTTACAGAAAATTTACAGCACCCACAAAGAGGGAGGTTGGGACTCATGACTGAATGAAAATGAATTTAATCTCAGAGGGTGGGATCAGGGCTGTGATCCCCAGGAGCAGCACAAGCAGATTTGCCTTCAGCACCCTCTTTCTGCTGCTTGCTTAGTGCTCAAAAGGGAAGACTTCAGCTGAGCAACCTGAGCTGCTTTTCCTGCTGCTTGGAAATCAGAGCATCTCATTTCAAACAGATATTATCTGACTTCATTTGAGCTATACCATTTCATGCCAGCAATGAATCTTGTTCTCTGAATCAGAGCTGCCATAAAAAAAGGTGATTCTTGCCCTGGTCCACCTGCTTCTTTACCCCAGGGCAGGGATTTTCATTCTGTGGCATCTCCACAGGGACCCCAGGGATGGTGTGAATGGTGCCTGGAAAAAACCCCAAAAAACCAAAAAAGGCCATATTCAACCAAGAGAGAGCCTTCCAGAAACCCCAGGACCAAATCTGTGGTCACTGGAAATCACCTTTTATGAGTGTGGAAGAGTCTCCACCTGTCCCCTGAGGTCTAAGTATGCACAAGGGTGAAGGAAGCCACATGCTGAGGTTCCTAAATTGCTGCAGCTGATTTTTTACCATAAATAATGAGTGAAACTTATGGGTGAGAAATTACCACAGTGCTTGGAAGGCAAAGTTCAAATTTGATGGCTACTGCCTGTCCACAGTAAATGTTTGCCACCCAAACTCCTGACTGTGAGCTAAAAGAAGCAAAAAATGGCTTATGAGTTATTACTTGCTGGCCTCTGTGGCACAAGATCTTGGTGCTGCAGGAAAGCAAAACCCCCTGGAGCAGAAGGCTGGGAAAGGTGAGGCTACCCAAGGCTAGGGCAGCTCTCTGCAGCAAACCATATCAAGCCATGGAAGAAGAGCAATGTGTTCTGCTTAAAAAAACACCAAGCAAACAAAATAAAAAGTAAAAACCCACAGAAAAAACAGCAGCAGTGCACTGAAGAGGCAAAGCTCAGGACATGAGGCCAAATGTTTGGTCCTAGCAGGTTGATGGAGTTGGAAGAGCTTTGCCTGCAGTGCTTTGGGGACAGTGAGCAATGTCACGAGCTCCCAATGTCACCCACAAGGAGTGGGTGGTGGCTACTGTGGCCAGCAGTCACCCCTGCTGGGGGGTCCTGCACAGGAAGAGCACAGGGCTGAGCACAGCCTGTCTCTGCTAGCAGCAGCTCTGCAGCAGCTCTGAGCAGTCTGTTATGGGGGTGAGCTGATCTGGCTGTCAATATCCAAATATTTCACTCTAGGGAGGTGCTGTCTGCCCTTCCCCTGTGCCCTCTGTGCTCTTTGTGGTTTGATTTGCAGCCCAAAGCCACAGAAGCTGTGAGTGAGGACAGAGGGGTCTGTCCATCTCATTTCAAGTGAAGCCTTCTGCCCCTGTAAAGGCACATCATAAATCCCTGCAGCACTGGGAAGAAGCAAATGAAGGTCACAGGAGGTGGAAGGAAGCAGGTGGCATTCTGTCCTGCCACCCATGCCTCCTTCACCACCATGACAGGGACAGCAAAGCCAAGGCAGTGTCAGAGCTGCTTTCATCCCCTGCCAGCACAGTCCCCCCAGCTCCCTCCAGAGAAGGGATGGTGGATCAAGGAGCCCTTCCCACTCTGGCACCATTCCTGGAGGCAGGACTGGGGTCGGCACCCCTTGGCAGGGCTGTGAACCTACTGCTGTGACTTGTCCCCACTTCATCCCCTCCTGTGACCACTGAAAGCATTTTATTTTATTTTATTTTCCTCCCCTGGATAGTCCTTGGCTATATCAGCTCTTGTCCTTGCATGTTTACGAAGGTGGCCAGAGACTATTAAACATAGAAAATTTTCAAAATAACCTCAAAAATTAAAAACTTCCAGCACATGCCCTCATAAGCAGTGGTTGGGAAGAGCCTCATTAAACCAGGAAACATTCAAGGACGCACTCAAGCCCCACTGACCCAGTGTTCTCCTCCAGAGCAAAGGTGGAAAGCTCTCACCTGGTCCCTGGCTTGGTGTCTCCAGCAGGGTTTTTGGGTTCCATTTCACTGTTACCTCATTGCTACCAAATCAAACTGAGCTCAAACCACCCTGAGCCTGTCATCCTGCTGTTGTTCCCTGCCAGTGTCCTGTTCAGAGCCTGGTGAGCAGTGCCAGGCATTGTACAGCCAGCTGCAGCAGAGGGAGAGCACCAAAAACCAAAGCAGGTGGATTTGGTAAGGAAAACTGGCACGTTCCTTGTGCTGTGTGTGAAGTGGGTTCACCTGGAGGAGTGCAGAAAGCTGAGCCCCTGCCAGAGGAATAATCTGGTAAAGTTCCTAATGAATATTTCTGCAACACAAAGTCTCTTTGTGGATTTAAATTAATCTAAAGCACATTCATTAATTCATAGCTAGGAATTGAATTATATTTTGTTGCTGACCTCCATGTTGTTTGTCTGTAACTAGATTTCCCCTTAAAGGCAGCAGCACTATTTAATCATAATGCCAACCTTTGGATCTACTTCAGCAGCAATTACCCTGAGCTTTGACTTTGATACAATTTATATTTCAGAACACATCATAAATAACTCTTTCTTCTCCTTTCAGTACAGCTGTGTGAATGTGCACAAACCCATGGAAATATGAATCACAGCCTATTTATCTCATTCAGGCTGTGTGAGTGAATGCCACTGCCTTAGCCACATGTCCCTGGCCACCCCTCTCTACCCCCTGGTGACATTTTCATGTTCTTGTGGTGTGAGATGAGAGCTGTGTGTGCTTGTCATGGAGCTCCACCAGCAATACCACCAGGCAGAAGGTCCTGAAAGTGCCATAAGATGGACCAAAACCCCTTGCTTGAATACAGAAGAAAGACAAATTCAGTGCAGGTGTCAGTTAGGAAGAGCCTAAGAGCAAAATTTGAAAGCCAGCAGTATGAGAGTCCCAACAACCCTAATAAAATTAACCCCAAATCATCAAAAATCCCATGAGATATCTGCTGCTTTGGATCTGATAGCTACAGAGTGCAATTGGCAGGAAAGGTAACTCATGCTAGAGCAAACCTGGTGGCAGTGGACACTTCAGATGCTGTGTTTGCACCCACAAGGGAGTTAATCCTGATCCTGCTGACTAACACTGCAACTGTTGTGGAAACACCCTCTGAATGCACAGGAGGGTTTGCAGGCCTGTGTTGATGAGGGAAAATAACAGTGAAGGAGGTGCAGCATGAGCTCTGTCACACTGTTTTTCGAGCTGCTGTCAGTAAAGTGCAGGATTTTAAATGTGTCTGTCAAGACTGGCAGGAAGAGGGGGAAAAAGCTGCAGGAATCTTCAGTGTGTAATGAGCAGAGTTGGGTCTTCACAGAAGAAGTGGGTTTTTACTGTTCCTTAGTTTGTTCTGGATGAGTTTCACCCAAGAGGATGGCAGATTGCAAAAATCCTTATGCACTGATTTTTTTTTTTTTTTGTTTTTATCCTAATGTGGAAATGAGACTACAAAGTGCTTCTGCAGGAGTCCAACGTAGCCTTGCAATTAAATTCAAGTTGCTTTCATGAAGACTGACAGCCCAGTGGTGGGAAGAAACCTGCAAAAACAATGCCTAAGACTGTCAAAGCAATCAAATAACATCTGTTAACTTCTGCTCAGGAACAGAATTTCTGGCATCTCCCAAAACCTCCTTAATCTCAACAAACACACAATAAACCTGCACGATGAAGGCACAGCTTTCATGAATCCAGTGAAAACCCATGGCTTCCCAAATCCCAAAGTGTTGCTTCACAGAAATGTTTGTCACATCCCAGTGGTTGGGTATAAACCCTGCCTTTTGGCTACCCTGGGGCTGGTGCATCCCAGATGAGGCAGCCCAAAGGGGAACCCGAAACCCCAAACATCTAAGCCATAAATTTAGCTCTTTTTAAAGGATGGGAAATTCCCATAAGTCTTTCATGTTGCTCAGCCAGCACAAAGGAGGACCTGAAACGTGAGGGCTTTGGAACATCACGATGCCTCTTGGCTTTACAGTGATTTTTCAAGGCAGTTGCTGTCCATCATGTTTTCCACATTGACCAGGTGCACCCAAATGAAGCTCCCTGGCAGCTGCTGTGATTGTGACCAGCTCTTGCAAAAGAGCTCCTGCCATCAGTCTCTGGCCTCTCCCATCACTGGGAGAACTCAACCAGTGGCTTCTGTATCAAGTTTAGCTTTGTGCATCAGGCTGGTGGATCAGGAACCCACCCTAAAGGCTCCAAGTGGAAGAGACATTACTGATGCTTGTCCTTTCAAAGTAAAATTCCTGCTCAAGTCAAGTTTCTGCTTCTCAGCTTGAACAAGGCTCCATCACCCTGTCAGGACATCAGCCCTGCCAGAGGTGTCTTTCCTGGCCACAAGTCACCCAGTGGCTGATACAGCTGCACAATCCTCTGCCACTTTTCACTGTCTCTCAATAAAAAGCCTTTGAGGTAACAACCTATGTTTTTTTCTATCTGATTATTCTTCACTGGGATGCTTATAAGTGAAGTGCCATCCAGAGACAGTGGCCATGGCCCATAAATTTAATTACTAACCTTTAATTCATGGGTGGCAGAAACAGTTCTTCAAGCATCTGAGTTAATCAGGCTTTGCTGACAGTGGCAATCAATTGTTCAGCAGCCTGCTTTTTGCTTAATTACTGTTGGACTACATTGCATTTTCAAAATGTCAAGAATCCTCTTTTAGAAAAGCAATAAATCATTTCCATGTGGTGTGCCAGGCTGGGGTAGGAGACTATTATTCTCTCACACCTGACCTTGGTTACAAGGAACAGAAATTGATCATTTACTGTACCAGTGAAATATCATTTAAGGAAAAGTGAGTATTAACTAAGAACTTCAGCTCACTAAAAGAAAAGAGAGTTACTTTCTGGCCAAGGAAGATGCTGGCAGGGGGATGTGGCTCCATTAGAACTCTTCTGTTAATGAGGCACCATCTACACTGGGAATCAATATCAGAGTATCAATTTCAGCAGGAATCCACACAGCACTTGTGCCCAGGTTTTCAGGCAGAGACACCTTGATTCCTGTTCTTCTGGTATGAGGCCAGGATGTTTTCATGTCAACCAGAGTTATCCAGCCCTCTAACTTTCAGAAAGGATGTTCCATCAAAGGCAATTTAGCCAGCTTGAACTTGTTGAAGACAAAAAAACTTGGCTGTTGGGGATTGCATTAATTAGAATTAAGGCACTTCTCAGAACACATCTCTGGGGCCCACCAGCCTCCCCTGGAACATCTCACTGCTGGCACCCATGAGCTCTCTGGGTGGAGGGACCATGAGGTGGAGCTGTGGCCTTCACAGCGAGGGCCTGGGACAGGCAGGGAAGAGGAAACTTTCCAGAGCACAGTTCTGCTCCAGCTCCTCAGCTGGCCCTGATTCTGCCCTAAGAAACTGTGCCAAGGCTCTGTCCATTCCCTTTGGTCTCCATCTGTAAGAAGCAGTGAGCAATTTTTAATTGTGTGTATTTACATCAACTAACACAGAAGAAACCTGCTCCCCACTCAGTCCCCAGAGACCAGTGGGGTAGAAGTAATACATGACTCCTTCCTGGCTGAGAAATGGAAGGTGTTTTCAGCAGCAAGATTGTGCTCAAGTATGTTGAGAGCAGGACATGGGTTGTGGCTGGTGTCAGCCAGGATGAGATGAAGATAAAAGACATCCTCTGAGAATGCTGCCAGAAATAAGAAGGAAGAGGCTGTGTGGAATCATATGGATCAAATTTCCTTTCTCATTGTGTTTAATAGAAAAGCTTTCCACCTCCCAAGGGTACCAAAGAAAATTTTCTTCAAGCCAGAGGTAGGATGAGTTTTTGGGATTTCTTTTTCATTAAACATACATGCATACAGAAAAGAAAAACTTTTTTTCCCTTCTAGAAAGCAGAGCTGATTAGAGCCAGGAGCCAACAACAAACAAACTGTGATCAAGGAATGAAAATGAAGCAATAAAATGTTCAACACTTGCAAAACAATAAAAACCATTTTTTAGTGGAAAAAATAAAAGGAAGAAAGATACAAAAGAAGTCTCTAGCCTAAACTAACATTGCTGTTTTCCTAATTCAAAACAGATTTGACTTTTCTCCCCATTTTTGCCAGTGGCACCTGTCTCACCAGGAGTGTGACTGAGTGTCATCACCTGCTGGTTGAGACGTGGGGCTCTGGTGGCAGCAGAGTGTGACAGGTTGTACAGGAGCTTCCCAGCCTGAGTGTGCCACAAGTTTGGAGGGATCCTTGCCACCAGACTGAGGACATGAGGCAGCACCAGGAGAGGACATCCCTGCAGACCCACCACCCATCATCTGTTTTCTTCCTGTGGTTCCCATTCCAGATCTTCCTGTAAATCCAGGGGAAATTCCCAGTGTCTAATGGGCTTTCCTCTGTGTCTCACCTCCACAGTGTCCCAGTTTCTCCTCACCACTGGCCACCATGGCCACCAGCAAAGCAGCCCCTTCAGGGAGAAGGGCAACCACGGCCACCCATGCCCGGGGGGCTGGCAGAACTTAGGTATTCATGTCCATCTGTCTGTGTCAGCTCCGACCAGAGCTTTGTTTTTCTCCTTATTTAACATTCCCAGCTTTGTCCAAAAGGCAGCAGCACTAGAGGGCACTGCCTGCACGTGTGAGAGAAGGGGACACGTCTCCAGCCATCTCCCAGGACACCCAATTTTGGCTGTTTGCTGGCACCTTCCCTTCTCACCTGTGCCCTTTCTCTAGGGAAAAACACGGAGCCAGCTGGGGCCATTAATTTTCCTGGCTGCAGATGAGGCTGGCAGCACAAGGTGATGTACAAGATCACTCCCAACAAACAGATTTGGGAAAGCCAAAGTGAGACATTATCAGGCAAGCTTGTTCCAGACCCAAAGCAGGCAGTGAAACAGCTGCACACTCATTTAGGCCAAAAGATAAAGTCATGCTGGGGGGTGTCCAGGAGCACAGGGAAGACAGAGCCTCACAGAACCCTTCCTGGGGGGGCCAGCTATGCTGAGGGGAATCTCACTGCTGCATCTCTTCTCCAAACCCCTCCTGGGCACAGAAATTCCCTTCTGGATCCAGCCACATGGGTAAAACCAGCCCATCCTCCTGCTGCAGCAGAAAAAGACTCGTGTCTGGAGAAAGCTGCTAATTCAGATTAACCCAAAGTACGTGAGCTAAAGCCTTCAAGGAGAGTTGAGCTCTGCAGGGCTGGCCTGGTTACAGAGAGCTTTTCTCAGCCCAGGTGACAGGGGAACTGAACCCCTTCTGTTGCCAAAAGCATCTCAGTGAGCCCAGAAGGAGCCAGGCTCTGCAGCCAGCCCATGTCACAGGTTCAAAGTGCTCAGCAGCATGGCTGGTGCTTTGGTCCATGTTTCTCCATGCCATGTCCAGCCTCATCTTGCCCCACAGATCCTCACAGGCTCCCTGGATGTCACTGTCCACACCAAAAAGCCATCAAGCTTGGACAGCCTGCCGTGTTAGATGAAGTCCAGACAGAGCCAAACTCCTCCAATCTTTCCTCTGGGGCCCCGTGCAGCTGAATTGACACTCCCGTGACTGATTTCTTCCAGTCTGAACTATTTCCCTTGATGATCTGCCCTAATGGAAAAACAGCTTTTCCACCTTTCAAATGAAAGCAAGATAAAAAATGCCTTCCTGGTTCAAAAAGCATGTGGAAATGCTGCCAAAGAATATGCATGTTAATAACATATGCTTTGTATGAGAAGACAGTGCTGAAATTTCAAGTGATCTCCCCAGAATACAAACAATACCCAGAGAATGGCAAGGAGATTAAAATAATCCTTGGGATGCCTTTCAGTTTTCATGGCTTTTGTCAAATAAATAAGTACAAATTAGCAGTGTATTACAGTCTTCTGAAAGCTGGTGTTTTCACCCCAAAGGATTCCTCTCTGCAGTTAATAAAAACTGCTTGCATAGATAGCAGGTCCCCGAGGCTGAGGTGTTATTTCTAAAATAAATTGCTTATTTGAAAAATCACAGGGCAATCATTGTGTTTGGGATGTTTGAAGACTTTTCTAATTAATCCAGGAGCATGAGGGGAAGGCACCGATTCCCTCACCAGAACAGGGTTTCTCCAAGTGCTCACAGTGTAAAACTGAGCCTGCAGCCCTGAGGAGTTTGGGGACTTGTTCCAGAGGAGAATGTCTTGGTGATGCTGTTAAGACACTTTTTTCCACCAACCAGCAATCAGCCCAGCTGTTTGTCTTGCTGGAATCAGGATCAGGGAATGCAGCACCGCAGCCACCTCCACACCAGAAGATATTTCTGTAGAGAGGGACAAATCTGCCTTCTCTGGGGCAATGCCTGGGCTCTGCTGCAGGGGAGCACGTTTCCTTCTCCCACAGAGGGAAATGAGGCTGCCTTGAAACCCCCTGAGCATTCCTTGGCTGGGAGCTGCAGGCCCAGAGCAGCTTCAAAAGTCTGCATGAGCTTCATGACTATTTCTTCTTTCTCCTGGTTAGAAAAAAGAAAAAGAGACACTGGCACTCCCAAGACAGGGAGGTGACATCCTCACTCAGAAACTCATCTCCTGTGCTTTGTGAGGGTCCTTTCCACACGCTGGCACTTCCCTGTGGAGCTCCCCATGGGATTTGCAGCCCAGTACCCAGCTCAGCCCTGTGGATCCCTGGGGCTGTGGCACTTCCACAGGGCACCACACCCCACATCCAGATGAGGTGAGTCCTGGAGCCCCTCCAGGACAGGGCTGTCCCTTAAAGATACAATGCAAAGGCCCCAGGATGTCTTTTGGGCTTTGATTTGTTGAAAGGAGAATATTCTACATTAATTACAGTCTGTGATGAAACTGCCACGAGATATTCCTTGCTGCTGGAGGAAGCCATGGGCAATTTGGAGATCAGAGAAGTCCACACAGGAAGAGAACACTC
This sequence comes from Hypocryptadius cinnamomeus, assembly GCA_013400635.1. Lineage (NCBI taxonomy): Eukaryota > Metazoa > Chordata > Aves > Passeriformes > Zosteropidae > Hypocryptadius > Hypocryptadius cinnamomeus. Next base: position 304,603 of record VYZP01041999.1, on the reverse strand, counting down.
TCTTTTTGGCCTTGAAATGCCCAAGTTGTTGTGAGTGAGCCAACATCCAGCCCCTTGACTGCTGGGCTGAGGCTGCCTCGGGGATTCTGGCCTCAGGGAGATGAGCTCACTGGGACACACCAAGGAGCAAACACAGCCATGAAGCACAAGGTCCATGGGCTGGAGATCCTGTGTGCTCCCACCCAGCTCCTGGAGGTACAGGTCATTCTTGGCAGGACCCACTCCTGCAGTCCCTCCACCACTTCCTGCCACCTGTGAACTGAGCCTTCTGGAAAAGAAGATAAAAGTAAATGGGAACACTTGAAAATGTCTATAGGATGGAGCAATTTCAGGATACTGATATATGGAAATGACTGTGAACCCTACTGTATTTACTTTAGAAAAGAAAAACAAAACAGCCACCTCCCACCTAAAAAAATAAAACCCACAAAAAAACTGAACAAAAATCAAAAAACCCAAAATAACAAAAGCAGGGTTCCCATTTTTAAACTGATTTAATTAAAACATAAATAAATATGGGGCTTTGCTTTGTAAATGTGTATTTATAGAGACCATTTATAGAGACCACCCTCTCACCCTTCATCTCTGCCAGACTAAACAAGTGCTTTAGGTGCTTCTCTGACAGACTCCCCATTGCCTCCCCACCATGCAGCCTTCCCATGCACCCTCTCTAGTCTGTGAGTGTCCTGCATGGTGCCTCACCCACAGCTTCTACAAGCTTGATCCATCCATCCCTGCTCCTCCTGGAAACACTTGGCCTGCATCACTCTCAGAGCATATTTTGTGCATCACAGACTCTCTGCAGAACTTTTTCTCTAAGGACCTTCCAATACTTTTGCAATTGAGAAGGACATTGAGGATTTTGCTTTCCATCTCTTCCATCCCCTTGGTGTCCTTCTGAAGCCCAATCTCTTTTCACACTGGTGACAGCTGAGGAGCACAGCCCATCACAGGCATGGGTGAAACAGAAGGATGGACTTGGATCTGTTCATCTCCCAGTTCCTGAAATTCCTGCCCAGCTCCTGGAGGCAGGCAGAGGGAGAGCATGTTGGTCTGCCATGAATACAGGTCATGAGAGAGGTGCAGGTGGACAGGATCTCCTCAGGCTCCTTTTTGTTAGATGGGAACCACACTGGTTTGCCCGCTCATGTCTTATCCAGGACCCCAGGCCTTGCCATGGACAGGACTGAGAACTTAAACCACCAACCTTTACCCATCCCATTCCACTGGCTGTGCTGGGATTCCCCAAAATGTGTTGAAGTGGTGTAGCTGGAGACAGAGAGGAGGGACAATGTGAGTGCAGCACTGAGGAAGCCCATGGCCTCCTTTGGTTAATGGCCCTTGCAGTGGGCAGCACAGTATATTTTTACTTATTAAATCAAAGTGGCTGCCCCTTGCCCTTCAAGTGCCCAGAGAGCAACTATTTCTGATAACAGCCAGTCCCCACAGACTCATTAAGCTTTCTGGAAGCTGTTTGCAGAGGCAGGGTGCTAATCTATGAAGATAAGAAGTCAAACCTTTCACTACGAGGACGTTTTTTACTACTTGTCTCCTGCTCTCGCTTGTAATTTCATCAAAGGCCAAACCTAAAACCTATCTAATCTGTCAGAAAGGCCAATCTAATCTATCATTATTAAACACTTTTATGGAGAAAAATGGATTGCAACATTAGAGAACTTGTGATTTAGCACATGAAAGAGATGGAAAAAATGTCTCTGAAATGACAAACAATACAAAATCTGCTTTCCCAAAAGAACAGATTAGCTAGTGACACAAATAAATAAGTAAATATAGTTAAAACTGCTTAGGTTTATGGCAAGAGGTGTAGAAAATGCCTGAGACTTGCCAGTGATAGCCTTTTATGGCAGAAGTAGATTTTATTGGACTTACATTGAAATGAACCTTCACCTACTCTGGGAGCCAAGTGCCTTGAGAGCAAACCATGCAAGGTCTGTTCTGGGCTTGAAAAACCACTGAAAGGTGGTGGGTGAAGAGAAGGGTGGTGTTTAATGTAGGAAGCATGATGGGGAGTCAATTAGTACTCATATGGTCTGTGGAGAAAGATGAGCTTTTCCAGAAGTTAATCAAGGACAGGGACAGAATCCAGCTCAAATGTCCTTGTGGAGCAATCCTCAACACTTCTCTCGCCAGGGAAGACCTGGGACAGGTGGGACTTTTCCCTGTAGACACAGAATTGTTTTCTCCATCATTTCTGTCTGAACAGGGAGGGCAGAGGCCTAGCCACAGGAGTTTTGGATGCTCTGGAAAATTCAAAGTCTGAGCCCTCCTTGCAGCCACAAGGTGCTCAGTGAGGTTCAGAGATGCTCACAGCCAGCAGCAGAGCTCTGGCACTCGGGGTGCCACGCTGATCTCAGGGCTTTCTGCTAAAGTAAGGAGTCTGATGTCAACAAGGGGAAGTTTGTCATCATTGCAGACAGATTAATTAGAATTGGCAGGTTTCTCACTAGCTGGAAACAAGATCTGTAGCCATGAAAATGAGGGGGAAAAAGAGGCACGAGGTGATAGGTACAGGGGATATATTTGCCTTGCTTACCTGTGCAGCCTGGGCACTGGTTGGGAGCACTCCCTGGAAGTCAGGGTCCAAATCTTGGTCTGTGCTGAGCCAGGGCTGAAGATGGCATTGGGATGCAGCAGCAACCCCAACCCTTCTTCCCTCAGCTCCTGGGTGTGACCTGGGTGTTCAGCCAGGCCTTGCATTGCTCCAACAATACTGATCCAGGGATTAACTCTGCCACACGTGAGCTGCCAGGCCACCAAACTGCAGCATGAGCCATGGATGGCACCCTCTCCCTGCAGAGCAAATTCCCCCCCAGCAGGGCAGGGGTGCTGAGCCTGGCTGTGCCAAGGGCAGAGGACAGGACCATCCCACCTGCACAGCATGACATGTGCCCCGACCCCTCTGGTGACACTTAGGTTAGAAATCTGCTCTTTCACTGTGCTGAACACTTCCAGATTTCCAGCATTTCAAGGGAGATTTGGCAGGGCTCGCTTGTGCTTGATTTTATTTCAGAAGCCATAACATTTGGGCGTTTTTGTGCAGCTTTTGGCTGGTGTTGAAGCAATTTCTGCCTGTTTCTTCTTTCTCTTCCTCCTCTCCCTTGCCATCCATGGTGGGAGGCTGACAAAAGTCAGTGACTCAGCCCTAGAAGAGAATGGAAAACTCCAACAGGGCTTTGAATTGAAATGCAGGCAAGGAAGGAGAGACCCAAGGGGAGGTTGGAGAAAGGGAAGGAAAGGGATTGGAACGAGACAAAAACATGAAGAGAGCAAATAAATGCTGTATTTGAATAAACAAGAAAGAATAACTTCTTACAGGAAAGTTACTTCTACTTCACAGCTGGGGAAAGATAAATTTGCATACAAAAAAATCCCAAATTATTTTAACTAACAAGGAATTTCAGAAGCTGCAGAACTATAGTCTGATTAAGCACAAATTTGTGTCTTCTGTGCCTTTATGAGCACCTTCTTTCTCTGTGGCCCTTACCAAGCAAGAGAATGTCTTAGGGCTAAAAATGTGAGCAGAGGAAAAAGCAGGGAAGAAAATAAGTGCCCCTAAACTTCATGAGGTGGAGGAGACATCATATTAAAATCCAGCAGTGGGTTTAAATGCCAGCCCAAGCCTCAAGCACAGTCATCTAGCAAAGCTGTGCACCCCAGTGCATCCCAGTCTGCAGGGACAAAGATGCACCCCTGCCCAGTGCATCAGGAAGGTGGCATTCAGCCCAGAGACACAGGTTTGTCCTGAGGACACTAAAGGACCTCTGTTCCCACTGGCAGGGTTCTGCATCTGGTGTTCCTGCAGCCACGTGGACACAGCCTCCCCTCCAAATCCAGATCTGTCCCTGCAGCAGTAACAGGGTGCAGCTCCAAAGCTAAAGGCTCTCCTTCTATCAGATTCCCACATATCACACTGGACCTTTGCAAGTTTTTCAGTTTCTCAGAACAGCCAGCTTCTCTGCTACCTCATTTCTGTACACCCCGAGCATACACTGTGATGGGTGTGAGGACATCCATGTCCTGCCAGGCTATCCCAACACCAAATTACTCAGCTGTTTGCTGCTCTGGGTCCTTGACACGTCTATGCAACACACCATGGAAAAATTTCCAAGCCCAAATGTGCCATTTTGGGCTGTGGGTCTCCCTCAAAGCCTCATTGTGCAGAGGAAGGGCGACAACCAAGGCATTGTCCTGGCCAGCATTTCTCACTGCTCTGGGGCCCTGGCTGAGCTGGGCCCACTCTAAAGAGCTGTTGTCTTTTGCTTGCCACCACACCACCATAACATATCTCACACATCCATGGCAGCCTACTTGCTTCCCATTCACAAATTCCTGCGCTGAATAACACCAAAGAGTTAAGGCTTTGTCAAAAGGTTGCGCTCTGGGAAGGGAAACTGGAGGGAAAATGGCTTTCAATGCAAGGCAGCATAGACAATACTGTTTTGTAACTGTGCTGTTTGATGTGCAATGACAGGAATTAATCATTTTACTTAACAGAATTACTCTTTGTTATGTAAACTTTGTAAAGTCAGTCTCATGTGACCTCTTTCAATTAGGAACAAATTGTTTAAAACTGTCGTCTTTCTGAAGGCGCAGTATTCCTAAGAGCGACCTCGGGGATGGGTTGTCATTTCACCCTGGAGTACTCACAGCTGTGCAGTTCCACACCAAATGGAGACCAAAATGTGCAGAATTACTCTTCTTTTTTTTTCTTTTTTTTTTTTTTTCCAACAGAGCAAGAAATTCCTCTGCGCTTATTCTAATATGGGGTGAACATTTGTTTCCCATTTCATTTCCAGTTCTGACAGAGCTGGATATGTTTTTATAGGTTTCTCATCACCACAGTCTGCAAGCACCTCAGTGGTGAGAACAGACATGCATCCTGAGAGCCCCTTGGAGAAAAGGAAGCATTTTCCATCTACCAAGAGAGAACCCAGACCAGAAAAAATGAAGGACCCCATCGTCAGCAAATTAAAATAATTTCTTCACAAAAAAAAAAAAAAANTTTTTTTTTTCAAAAAAAAAAAAAAAAAAAAAAAAGTAGAGCTAATGTCATGCAGAAAGTCTGTAGCAGGGCCAAGAAGAGCCTCCAGAGGTCCACAGTTTCCCCCCAACATCTCAGCCTCCTCTCCTGGTTCCCATAACCTTGAGAGCTGCTGCAGCTCCCTTTGCTGCCAAACAGTTTCACACAAACTATTTGACCTGGGAAGGCTGGAAGTGTCCTCTGTTACACACAGGGGTGCTCAGACTTTGCTATATTGGCCATACTAAGGCACAAAGCAAAACTGCCAGGCTGGTGTGGGCACCACAGATTTGCTTTCAAATCTGCTTGCAGAAGTGAGGCAGCAGCAGCAGCCTCAGGATGTGCCTGCCCTGACAATGCTGGGGATAACTGAGCCACACCTGATGGGCTGTGAGTTCAGCCTTCTTTGGAGATCCCATGTCACCTCTGCTGCCCATGGAGGTGGCTGCCCATGTTCCCACTCCAGTCTTGTTTCTTGGAGTGGAAAACTCATTGCAACTCATAACCCCTCTCTGCAGCATCAACAGGCCAAACTTTTGTCCTCTTAATGCTGTGTTCAGCTAATAACCAGCCCTGATTGCTCTGGGTGATAAAAGCATTTGCTCTGGGTGTTTCCCATGCATAATGCAAGGTTTATGCTGGGTCCAGGCACTTTCAAAGGGTGGCTGTGCAGCTTTAGTTAAGAGCCCAATCAGAGGTTACTGTGCTGCTTAGCTTTGAAGGCTTCGGCTGAACTTTGATCTCATTTCCCTGCCTGCCCTGCCCAGCAGCATTGGCTGCATTAAGAAAAAACAACCAGACAAGGAGAAGGGCCACATCCAAGGGCTTTCAAGTCAAGTTGAGCCATTATATACATCCCCTTGAAATCAAACATAGTCAGAGATTGCAGAAGGAGCAGTGACAGCGGCGCCTGTCAGCTGAGCTTGTCCCTCACATGGCACTGCCCTACAACTCCCTGAAAGGAGCTTGTAGACAGGTGAGGGCCAGTCTTTTCTTCCAGGTAACAAGAAAAAGAAGAAACAGCCTGAAGCTGCATCAGGAGAAGTTTAGATTGGATATTAGGAAATATTTATTCACTGAAAGGGTGGTCAGGCATTGGAACAGGCTGCCTGGGGAAGTGGTGGAATCACCATGCCTGGAAATGTTTGAATAGCAGGGGATGTCATGCTTAGGGACAGGGTTTAGTGGTGGGCTTGGCAGTGTTAAGATAATAATCTGAGGGCTCTTCTCCAACTTTAATTATTCTTAATTCTGTCCTGGCCCATATGGACTTCCCCAACCTTCAAATCACCAGCACGACTGGTATGGCCTGGGGCTCACCTGCTGTTACCCCAATGTAAGGTGAGCAATCTGTGGGGTCTACAAGGCTGGATTAAAGCTGCAGCCACAGCCCTGTTAAACAGCAGCCCAGGGTTGCCCCAGGAATCCAACCACTGCAGTAGGTTTTTCTCAACATCTTCCCATGGGAGTAGCTGAACACACTCCCCATCCCCTCCAGGTGAAAGGTGCAGAAGGATGAAGCCCAAGGAGATGAAGCAGGTGCATGAAGGAGTCTGGGGAGTGTGCAGCTTGGCTCATATCACAGCTGACATCCCCAGGGACACCAATGTGGACTTTGCAGGATGCTGTCACAGGATGAAAACCATGTGGGCTCATGCTCTGCAATAAACCATGCTGCAAAGCAAACCCCTTGAGCAGCAGTTTATTGAACAGGCAGGCTGCAAGGATCTGCAGAAGCTAATAATAGTGTCTTCCTCTAACAAGCTCATTAGCTTCTGGAACAGTGAAATCATCTCTGGCATACCCCTGTTGATCCCTGTGGTTGTATCTTGTGTTTCTATCGAGGCATTACTAATAGCTAATATTCATTGTGGTATTTCAATATGGGATTTACTCCCACTCTGCAAAATAGCCCTGGTTCAGCCCCAGGGAATAAAAACAACAGCAGCTATCGGAAGTGTTAAGTAGTTGAGAATTTTTCTCCTCTGTTTTTGCCAGTCTTTTACATAATTTCATGAGTTCTTTGTGGAAAGGAGCCCTTCCTCCCTGGGACACAGGCTGTGTGTGCTGGGCAGAGCCTGTCCCAGGGGAGCAGCTGGGCTCAGCTCAGTGCCCCAGCATCGAGGAGGGGAAAGTGCCTTGGTTGCACCATGGGTGGAAACAGGCTTTTATCTTAGCACTACCACAAACACATCCCTGCAAACAACAGCCCGTGCTTTTGACACCCTTGAGCCAAGGAAATCAGCTTCATGATGGGGAACCAAGCACTGATCCCATGAAAGAATAAGGCTTCAGCCCACAAGACCAAACTACCTCACAACTGAAACACCAGACAAGAGGATGCCCACTCTGCAAAACCATTCCTCAGCCTTTAGTCCTTCTCAGTCCTCTTCTGGTCTCTTTATGTGATACTGTATTTACATACCCAGCCACAGCCTTCATGTTCAATAATGTTCAGGTACTCCCACGGATCCAGAGCACTCACACTGCTCTCTGGAAGCCACCAGCACTACTCACAAGCAGCACAATCTGACAGTACTGCAGCTCCCTTCACCTGTAGCTTGGTTTTTGGTGGCATTAACATGAAGTGTGGACATTCTCCAGTCCCAGGTTGGATCCTGTGGATGGGGCCAATGGTTATCAGCAGAGTCTGCCATCATCCCAGCCTCCTGCCGTGTTTTTAGTTACAAGCTCCATTCCTCACGGGTTTTATTTTCACTAAGAATTCTTCATAACTTGTATTTATTTGCTCAGTGTCAGTTAGATGTCTGCTTTTCTGCCTGGACTATCTTTAGCTTCCAAAATATTTTGCAATTCAGGGAAGTATTTGAGCAACTTTTCTGAGAAGAAATAAGGAAGAGCATCAGCACACAGAAACTGTCCTATTTGCTTTTTCTCTTTTCTATCTGGGGGCATCCACAATGTGTCCCAAAATGACTGAGCAAGGCTTGTACCCAAGGTAAGATTAATGGGGCTCATGGAAATAGGATGGGCATGGCAGCACACAGCCATGCACAGCCCAGCTCACAGTTTTTCACCAAAGAAGGATTTCCATCTAATGCCCAGGGAGGGAGTGTGAATAAAACTGAACTCCCAGAAAACTTGCAGGATTAGTTTTCTCTTTTTGTTGTCACTGAGACAGTTGTTTGCCTTAATACTTGCCATGTGGTTTGAGTCCCAGTTTTCCTTCTTAAACATTTTCCTTTAAGAATCAGTGCCTTCACTATTTGCAGGCAATCAATAGCATGTTAACTTCTGTTTTGCATATGCAAATTAGCTACTTGCCTTTTCTATTTTAATTTTAGCACATAAAAATAACAGGCAAAGAAAATAAGGGGAATATATGACGTTATAAATATGTTATGTTATATCTTCATATAATATGGGATATTTTGGAAAGTGTTTTGCATGCAGACTCAGGCATTAATGGTAGGAAGCCGCCTTTGAGATGAGTGAGCAGGAGAGGTTTGACAGTGTCTGTCTAGGACTGGCACAGTCCCCTGCCACCCATCCATCCCATGCAGGCTGTCACATTGCAGAGCAGCTCTGGTGAATGCAGTCTGGGGTCTGCTTGGACCATAAGCATCATTGAGGGTGGAGGTTACCCCATCCCAGTGACCTTCAGAGGCCTCTGCCACTTATGAGGACAACTCATTGGGAGCTGGACCAGGTCTAGCTCTTCTCAGCCCTCCCAGCACACACGGGTAAACCTCACTGCTGTGGAATTGTGCTGATGCCCAGCTCCATCCAGAGCCTCTCCCCATGGTGCTGCAGAGCTGGCAGGACCATTACCTCTGCTGTAGCTGTTCATCAAAGCCCTGCCTCTGTGTGTGTGTGAGGGGGATACACTGCTCTGCAGAGCAGCCCAGTGGAGCTTGTCATCCTTAATGAGATTACACTGCCCTAATCTCACAGCAAATCCAATTGTCATGCTGTGCACATGGACGGCGAGGGAGCGAGGCAGGGGCAGCGCAGAGCAGGGCTCTGCAGCACGGGATCCACTCGTTTGGTGTCTCCTGAAACCAGACAGGAGGGGCTGGAGGTGGATTTGCCTTGGACCCCCGGCCTGGAAGCAAGTGTCACCATGCAGGAGAGGGCAAGGAAGCCCAACGGAGGCACACACCTCTGGCAGGGAGCAGGGCGCAGCTCTTGGCGTGCTGTCAGGCACGAACAGCTGTGCTGTCTTCTACAGGGTTATGCAACTGCTTTGTTCCCAAATAATATAACCAGTGTCATGTTTAAATTCATACCAAATCTTGTTTATCTTGCTGCAGTTTCACTGAGAAATCATGTGTGAAATTTTAGCGGGGCCTGAGGATCGCTGGCCACAACCGCAGCACTCGCTGCCTTGCACGGATCCTTCCGGACAGGCCGGGGGCTCTTCCAGCTCTCCAGCCCCACACTGGGAGTGGGTTCTGCTCCTGTTTGGGGACACAGCCTCTTGGCTGACCACAGCCTGTCCTGTCTCAATAAGGGCTGCAATCCCAGAGCAGCATCCCCCTGGTGAAACCCCGTTGCCTGATCAATGCTGACACGGAGCAGGAGATGAGATGAGGCCGGAGGGAAAGGGCCTCCCCAAAAACACCCAGTAGGAAGAGCAAGTGCCCAAACCACAGAACATCCCTCAACCTAAAGGAGACCTTTCATCTCCTGGTGAGCCCAAAGCAACAATTACATCTACCACCGGCTGATCTGACAAAACAGCCACATTTCTTTTCATGCACTCATCAGAAATGTGGTAAGATGCCAAGGTCCTGCTTTGAGTGAGGAAAAGAGGTTCCTACAACCTCTCCGGGCTCCCGCTGCAGCCAAACCCACACTCCTGTGAAATGCAAGTACAAACTCAGTGTCTGTGGCATCGCTGAAGGTGGGAGCAGCATCCCTGCATGCTCTGGGCAGAGACTGCACGGGAAGTCATGTGTGCAACTGAATTTTAGGAGTCCCAGCCCAACTGTTCAGCTACACATTTAGGACAAAGTTGCAGTAACCAGAGAGGCTTTTGAACTTGGGAACAATAGGAGCTATTTTCAATGGGTGAATAATGTTGAAAATCTGTCCCTTAATGTCAGCTCGCAGAATGATCATTTTTCCCAGCAAATAATATAAAAGTTTAATTTTTTTCTCAATGGATTTCAATGCAACATTTACTTTGAGACTGTTTATTCCCCTTCCAAGAATAACAGGGAGACATGCTGAAAAGGGAAAAGATGATCTTTATCATTTTAAATAGAGCAATTCCAATTTTATTAACCATCTCACTGTAGTTCTGCATGCTTAAATGCATGCCATAAAAGCAATTTTATGAAATAATTTCTTTTCATGTTTTATGTCATATGCTTTTGAGGGAGAGAAATAAAACTGAAACTCACAGATACCGCTACTGTTCGTGTAAAAAATAAAATAATTAGTTTTCTATGCAAAAATGAAGCATGTCCAAAGTAATGTACTTCAGGAGGCTGTTTTGATGTTTAAAGGAAAAGAAACATTACTCAACTGGATTGTTTTTCATGGTAATAATTTACAAATGTTCACTGAAGGCTTAAATATTGTAGGCGACACATATTTTGACTGGCATAATATTTTGACACTACTAAAAAAACTTTCTGAATAGACACATTTCAGAAATCCAACTTGGAATGGAAACTAATTTTGAAATACTGGAATCTCTCTGATTTGAAAGTAGGTCTCCTCATTACTCAGTGGAAGTATCTCTTCTTAATTAAAAGAATACTTAGAAGCATTTTTCATAGCCTGGCAGCAGTGTGCTGGGCAAATAATGAATCTTGTATTGTCTTTTTGGCAGTGCAGTGCTTTCCTGCAACACCACTTGGACAAAAGTTTATCCCTGCATGAACTAGGAGCGGGCTCTGCTAAAATAAATTTCTAATGCGGATATATTACAAGGACTGAAATTTTATTGTCACAAAAGCAGCTTTGCACAACCATTAGAAAATAGCAGCTTATTTAATCCTGTGTTTCATGAGCATGGGTCTCATTTTGTCAACTCAGAGATACCATCCTGCTCATGTCAGACTCTGTGCTTGCAGTATTTCCTTTTTTGCTTCTTGTTGTACACATTTAAACATCTGTTTTCCATTACTGACCCCCCAAAATGCAACTTGCCACTGTAGCACAGGCAAAAGCGTTGAGGATGGCCATGAAACCCAGCTCATGTTTAGAACAGAGTTGCCAGATAAGATTATTTAAACTGATAAAACCTCACACAATCTCAGGGTCACTGATGTTGCCGTTCTGGCCCACTTCTCTTTATGAGATGGTTTTGGCCAAGGGGCTCCTGCTGATCTTGTGGCTGTTGCTTGTAACCTCCTGCCCAGTGATGATTTCAGCTGCTTCTTGACACCATTCTGCTGTGATTAGAAATGATTGTCTAATAACAGGTCTGAAACAGAGGGATGGGCAGAGCTTATGTCTCAGACAGATTTGGGCAGAGTTTTCTGGTGCAATTCCATGAGTGATCAGCTGTGACATCCATTTCTGTGCTGCATCCTCTGACACCAGCTTGGTACAACAGGAGTGTCCCACCATGCATCACCTGCACCTCACTGCTCACCACAGGCTGTTGCTGATACAAGAGGGAGTAAGAAGGTGGCAGCAAGGGAACCAGCAAGGGAGCTGCCATCCTTTGGTGATGTTCTGCACATGGAGGAGTTTTGCTTTAACTTAAAGGATTTCTGCACTGGAAATCCTTTAATTTAAAGCAAAAGGTGAGGATGGGGGTGTTGGCTCCCTGCAATGTTGATCCCTTTAGGCAACAGCAAAGCAGAGCTGGAGCAAACTGCATTTTCCCCATAGTGACAACAGCAGCTGCTTCCCAAAGCTTCTGGATGGCTGCCGTCCTTAAAAACCACCTGCTGCAGCACAGCCCTGGGCTGGGCTCATGGCAATCTGACAGCCACGCACAGAGCAATTTCCTGCCACATTTCCACTGCCATGAGAGAAGGTTATAAATGCCTGGATTGCTGCTCCTCTGCACTAATTAATGCTGTAACTCAACACAGCCCTACTTCAGGCCAGCGGTTTCTCACGCTTTGTAGCCCAAATGCTTTTCCTGCCTGTTCCAGCACTTGCTTCTCCTCTGACAGGACAGGGCAGAGTCCAGTGAGCAGTTTCCACCTCCCTTCAAGGCACTTACACACTGGCAAGCACAGAGAAGGTCCCTTGAGTTTAAACTTGAACAGAACTGACTGAATGTGGCTGACTTCTACCACAAGTTCAAGAACACGGAAATTTTTAATGCATGTTTTGATATGTCCTGGGATAATCTATGGCCTTTTGAGCCCTTTTATATCCAAAGCAAACTTCAGAACACAATCCTGGCAGATTTCTTAGAATTGTGACGCTGAGTGATTCTACAGATATCCCAAGTGATGCTCTGAGAGGAATGAAAATATTTTCAAATTATGTCCCATTTACCCAGGGATGAAAGTGAACAGTAAATACTGAGTGCTCATTGCATGGGAAGCTGTCATAGAAATCCATTTGTATGTCTGTATTGTGTGTCCTAGTCCCAAAGGAATTCCTTGCATGTTTCTGTAAAATTTAAATAATGCCCACTCTTCAGAAAACAATTTGTTGCACAGCCTTCATATGCTTTTCATAGCATTTTGGGGGTAGGGAGTTCTGCTCTTTCTCAGGGTTGCAGTTTATCTGAATTTGCCCATTTTACCAGCACCCAGAGTGTCCTGAGGCACAGCTGCCTGGGCACAGCACAACCAGGTGTCCCTGTATGGCTGTCTCCATGACCAGAGCAATGTCTGCATTGTGTCCTTCACCAGAGCAAAGCAAACTGCCCCAAAAATGAGATGGGACTTGCTAGAGACAGCCCTGGCTGAGCAGGCTTTACTCAGGACACCAGGACAGCAGGTTATGTTTTTAAAGCTGAGTTGCTCCCTGTGCATGCAGAGCATGAGGAACTCCTCATTACTGTCTCAGTGTAAAAGTCAAGAATTATTTTCCCTAACCCTAACCTGTCTAAACAAATTGAGGAATTCCTCCTGCAGCATTACCATGGAGCAGGGCAGACTTGGTAAAGAACCTCCAAATAAGAAGTTTTTAGCCCAGGATTTCACTGCTCCCCTGCACCAGGAACAGAATTTCTCTCACTCCTAAACTCTTGTGGCTGTATCTAACCCTACTGATGGCCAAGAGAAGATCATTCAGTGTTCCTCTAATGCAAAGTACCCATTTAACATGTTTTATTTTCAATACAACCCCTTCAGACTCTGCAAACACCAGCCAAATGGGTCACAGCCGAAACTCTGTCTCACAGATTTTTAACAAATGCTTGACTATGTGTAGGCACAGCTCAGCACCTTTCTCATTCATCCTGGTTTCTGGAGTGTTTAAAGGATTATCTTAGACACCTGCTAGATAATAATTTGGATTGGATGAACCTTTCTTTAGCTACTCCCTTCATCATTGCTAAGGGAAGTCCAAGGGTATTTGCCACAAGGAGGAAGAAGAAGAGAGGACAATGATCTGAAACGACATAATGAAGACATAAAGGCAGTGGCATCTGTCAGAAGATGTTGTTGTAGGAAACACAGTGTTTGTGTGTTTGTTTACTTCAAAATCACTTTGTTTAGCTGCCAGGAGGACATTGCATGAGGAACTTTCTTTCCAAACATTGTGTAGATGCCATCAGCCCTCACTCCTTCCTACTCCAGATGAATTTGTTGCATGTGATTCCCAAGCAGAACGAGTGGTTGAACGTCTCTATTGAACTTGTTCTCTTTCCCATAGTAAAAAACACACGGTCTTGATTCTGGAGAAGACAGCAGCATGTGTGAAAGTCCATCTTTGTTCATCAAAGCACTTAAGCTCATGCTTAAGCTAAGAAAACACTTAAGTACTTTGATAAAAAGGGAGGCTCTGATGAATTGGGACCAAAGGGATGCTACAGTTAATTGATTTCCTTTGAGAGCAGCCTGTATTTTCCCCAAAGGGCTAATACTGTAGTTCTTCTATTCAACTCTAAAGCTGTTCCAAAGCTGCAGCAAGTTTGATCGAGATAGCATTTCTTAGAAGCTGTTTATTCACCCATGACCAAAGTATTAAGACTCTCTCTCTCTGCAGTAAATATGCACAAGTGGACACACACTGGGAAATTCTTTGTCTTGTCCTGTTCTGCTGCTCAAGGAAGACACATGGTTTCAATGATGTCTTTGTTATCTGATCAAGCATTCAGTCCAATTTGCAATTTTAATGAAAATCAGACACCTGCACTGCAACTGATCTCCACTTCCAGGATTAACAACAACAAGGAAAAGAAGCAATCCCCCTTATCGGCAGAACTGAAGCCTCCAGTATCCTGTTACCAGAGCTCAGGCTGTGATTTCAGATGTTACCCAGAAGAAAAGAACCTTTTATCCCTCTTTGGACAGTGATCTCCTCAGATGGAGAACCAACCTGAAGTGGCCAGCTGTGGGTAACATTAGCCTGAGTGCAGAGTCACAGGCTGGGGAGCTCTGGCTGCACCAAACCTGTGCAAGCTCCAGAGACAGGCTGTGCTGGCTGGCCCTGCAAGCACAGCATTGCACTGACCACAGAGACAGCTCTCCTTTAAACATCATCTTCCCAGAATTATTACCAGATCATGCAGCTTTTGGTGTTGATTCAAGTTTTTTTTTTCTTCTTTTTAAGTCTGTAGGTTTATTTTTAGTCTGTCTTGGATATGAAGATGCAAAACACTGTAGCACTGAGAAAAACCCCAAAACAAAATTAGAAGGGGATTTGAAAATGGGACAGGTGTCCTGGCTCCAATGCCAGCCAGGAGAGGTGACTCAGCACATCCCCTTGTCACAGCTGAGCCTGAGCAATGCCCGGGAGGGAGAATGGGCAGAGGCTGCACAGGGGACACGCAAACATCTGGGGTGAAAGAGCAGCCCAGCACATGCCTGGTCCCTGTTTGCAAAGCCACAGCTCCAGATGTGTGCTCCAAAAATCACCACAGCCCTCTAAAATGGGAGAAGGATATGGTGTGTGCAAGAAATGGGAAATAATGTAACAGACTGCATCAGAGTGTATTCTCCACTCCAAGACGTGAAGAAATCCACTTCCTCAGAGTTTTAGCCAATGTTTACTGAAGTGCTTTCCAAAATGTTTCCTGATTTCTCCTCTTGCCTGAAGCCCACTTCTTCCCGTCATCTGGGTTGTTTGTGTTTGTTGGTGATTTTCACATAGGGAGAGAAGGATAAGAGAAGGAAAGGAGGAAGTAACAACACCAGTGAGTATCTTCAATGAGTTCATAAACTTCGAAGACTACCCCAAATCAAGCACTTCTAATAAAATAGGCAATTTTTTCACACAGCCTTTGGTGTTAAAACTTGTTTCAATGGAACCCCCACTCTGCTGTGGAGATGCTCAGTCAGATCTGATGAGATCAGGGGAGATTACCATGCCAGAACTCTTGGGATGTTCCTTGTCCTGGGAAGAAAGTTTTATCTGCAATAGGACAAGAAGAAATGGTCTCAAATTGCACTGGGATGGGGCTTAGGTGAGGATTTAGGAAAATCTTCACAGAAAGGGTTGTTCTGGAAAGCATGGGAACAGCCTGCCTAGGGAAGTGGTGGAGTCACCATTCCTGGAGGGATTTAAGAGACCCTGGGGGACATGGTTTAGTGGTGATCGTGGCAGTGCTGGGGAATGGCTGGACTCGATGCTCTCAGAGGTCTTTTCCAGCCTGAAGGATTCCGTGATCTACTGCACAGCTCGTTGTCTCCTTTAACTTGAGCTCCCTCTTTTGCCCTGCTGAAGGTAAGTCAGGCAGCTCCAAAGAAAGGGATTATCAAATTGTTTCAAGCCGTGGCTCTCTTCCTGTCCTACAGCAAGGCAAACAATTTGGAGACCCCAGGTCACATGTATTGCTGAATTGAGCTCTTTATGTGCCTGGGCTTATGTTTCAGAGATGCAATGATGCTTTTTATAGCAAGACTATTTTCTATTCAGCTCTGAGTTGGGCTCTGCTTCCTTGATAAGGATTCCTCACCCCATTTTGCAAAGGAAATTGCACTATTTTGAAACAACATTTAGCCACCCCAGCCTCAGAAAATATTCTTGAAAACACTGTGCGCTTGAACCTACCACCCATGGAATAACAGAGGGAGCTTTCTCCCCAGGCTGTTTCTCTTTCAGTGTGGTTTAGGGACAGCCATTCCACCATGCAGTGTCCTGTGGTAACACACCCAAGCCCAGCAGGCTGGTGCTGCTGCTGAGAACATGCACACTCATTTCTAATGTGACCCAGGGCTCGTGTAAGTTGATGGAAAAATTCTCCTGTTAATTGCAGGAGAGCTGGACACCCATAAAACATCCCTGTGTGGCATTTGGACATAGCAGTGCAAGTGCTGCAGCAGTTCTAAGGCAAAGGAACTCCTTAAGAGCCTGTTTGATGTCCTCCTGTTTATCCAAATTACACCCACAGCATCTCAGTTATCTTCCTGCCTCCTGTAAACACCAGGTCTGAAAAAGTTATTAAACAACAACAAAAAATGTTTAATCACCATGTTCAGGTCTCTGTAATGTCTTGGAACTCTTCTCCAAGTCCCACTGTCCCTGTGCATGTTGGTTAAGGAGCATTTGGGGAAGATAGTCAGGAACACAGTGGGACAGTAACAGGCAACTAAGAGATGGCATTTGCAAACACTATCCACAGGGGGGGTTATGTGTCTTAGTGCTGAAAACTGGATGTTTGTGTCCTAAAGCTCAGGGCTGTGATTACCCCATGGCCAGGTCTACCCTGCAGAACAGTCCTAGGAGGAGTCCTGGAGGCAGTGCAGCTGAGTTGGCTCTCTATCCAGTGAGGAGCTGCTCTGATACAGCTACACTCTCTAACAACCAAAGCTTAATTTTTGACAGCTTCCAGGAGGATTTGTACCCCACATGAGCAGAAGTGCCTATTTCAGTTTTAATAAAGGAGTTTTAGGAAACTTCTATGCAAAGAGATCTATAAGCTGTTATGGAGGGGATGTCACAGGGCTGAACACAGCTCCTGAGAATGTCCCCCTGCTCTGGGAAGGGCCAAAGCAGAATCAAGCCTGCCTAAGAGCTGTGCACATATCCTGGGCACCATCCCTGCTCACTTGTCACTGGCTGTGCTCAGCATGTCCCTGTGGGCCATCTGGGTATCTTCCACCACAGCCTCGAGGGACCATCAGGGTCCAAAACCAAATCAGCAACTTCAGCTCTGCCTCCATCCAAGGTTTTTACCAGTTGTGGTGTAACCGTTGGGAGGGAAAATTTAAAGCTTTGTTTTTATCTCTCTCTCTCTCTCCGCTCCTTTTTTCTCTCCTTTTGTTTTTTAAGCAGGCAAACATCTGCAGAGCACTTTGAGATAACCATAGCAATGACATGAGGACACTTGGCAGGCACTCTCTGTGCTCCTCAGCTGTGATTCACTGGCCCAAGCAGCCCAGCAAAGAGAACCTCTCTCCACCAGGACCTTGCCCCGGGGTCAGAGATAGAGCAAGGAGAACTTTCATTGGAGCAGAAAGGGGGGAATGCAGATATCAGGGGATTTTCAATGGAAATCACAGGTGTTTCTTCCCTGCCTCCTCCCTGTGAGAGGCCCCTCTATGTTCTGTTACGATTTGTTTTTCTGGCAGCCAGCGTGCTCTATTTTTCTTGCCTGTGTTTTTATGACTTATGTTTGGTTTCTGCTAAAACAACAGAAAACAGCGCAGGACTGGGGGTGGTTTTTTGAGCGGGTTATTGTCTTTTTCCTTTTCCTTTTAGGAACTATGCAAAGGGTCATTTGGAAGCCCTGGTTCCAGTGAAGCTTTGCAGAAGGATTGATGGAGGTTTCGGATCAGCTGAAGGTCACAGGTCAAATGGTTTACCCCCCAGGCGGGCGAGAAGATGAGATTTGCAGCCACGAAAGGGGACACGGCTCCGCAGGACACGCTCAGCAGCAGGAGGAAGAGCAGCTTGTAACGGTGGGCTTGCAAACAACTGTTTCAAAATGTCCCACTGAAGAGCCTCCCTTCCACCCCATCTCAGCAGAGAAAGTGAATTGCAGCTGGCCAGAAGTGAGGAATTGGAAGGAAGCAGACACAAATTCGCACAAGAGCAGGAGAATAAATATCTCGTTTTTTAGAGGAAGAGTTTTTTTTCATTTTGGTGGAGGACAAAGGGGTTTTTTTAAAATATCTGATACTATGTTTAAAAGCAAAATCAATTGCGATTCAGTGCAGACCTGAGCCAAAAAACAAGCAGGGAGTAAGAGCAAGTTAAAATAAATCTTTAGAGGAGTTGCTTTTAAAGGCATCTATGCTTTGCTCTATACATGAAGCACTGGTGTTGGTAAAATGCATTATCCACACACTTCCATCTAGCCAGTGAAGGACTTTGGCTGTTTCAAAGAAAAAAATCAGTGGCATATGGTCTGCATAAAGCACAAACATGACTTGTTCTTTCGGCTGATTTTGGCACAAGGAACATCACGAAATCATCTTTCAGAAACCCCAGCTGGACCGAGACAGAGCCTTCTCCCACTTTCCTACTTCTCCTACCAACACCCTTATTCAGAACTGTGGCTGTCATTGTCATGAAACATGTCTTCCCAGGACCAAAAATTTGCTGCTTTGAGTACAGAAGCATCTTGCTTTTTCCCATGGAAGACAGGGATAGAGGTTTAAAAAAAACCCAAACAAACCAACAGGTATTATTCCCTGAGAAATGCACGTTATTCCTCTGCATCTTTCATTATCATTATCAGTAGGGTTGAAAAAGACCCTTGAGATCATCAAGTCCAAACTGGCACACCACTAAAGGTTTCCCTTAAGAAATGTCCAGACTTCTTTTAAATACCTGCAGGGACTTGTAATATTTCATATTTTTCCCCCAAAGTATCTCTATTGTGGGGAGAGGAGTCCAGGCTCTCCACAGGGCTCAGGACCCAACTCATGTTGCACATTCAATATTCACAGCAGCAATTGCTGCCAACTGTGCATCCCCAGCCTGAGGTAATGAGCACCCCTAACTTCCATGAGTAACTCTACCTGCAAGGCAGCTTTCAGGGGGAGGAGGACAGTGGAAAGTCTGGAAACAGAATATGGAAAGGAAAAATGCAAGGCCTCCATGTTATATGAGCTCATGAAGCAGAACTGCAGAACTCTGTAAGCAAACCCAGCAGTGCCTGTTGGCATGAACAAGCACCCTTGCTCTGCCTTCACAAAAGGCTTGCAAAGAGTTAAGGGTTTGGTTACTTGAGATCATGCAGAATGAACAAACCTTATTCTCTCAGACCTTGAGATGGAAAGAAGCATGTTATCCCCCAGCCCAGCTGAGAAATGTGTTTGCAGGATGGCCATGGCATTTACATAGCCAGGAGGTTTTGCAGTGGGTTGGTTCCTCAAAGCAGAAAAAGAGGCTAGGCTGCCTTTTTTCTCTACACAAAAGGTGAATTATTTAATGCCAAAAGGTGTGAAGGATTATCTTTTGAACCCGCCAAACTGACTGCAAACATCCTGAAGAGCAGATTTTATTGTTATTATTTTGCATTATTCTCTTTTTAAAAGAATGAAGGAAGCATTAGAAGCAGAGAGATGAAAACTGGCTGTCCCTTGACATATTTATTCCCCAGATTAAGTGTGTATAACTGTGCTGTTCACACAGCACTGCAGATAACAGAGGTGTGACTGTGGGACACTGCAACATCTGGGATGTAATTGATAATTGATATCTCTCCCCACGTCCTCAGTCTCAAACAAATGTGGTTCATCATGCTGGGCACTGCTGGACTCTGGCAGGCCCCAGCACTTCAGCAGTCACTGTTCTTGAGGGGTTGGTTTGTCAATAGCCATTTCTGCTGTGTTTACCCAGGTATTATTCAGCTTTGTACCTCTGAGACAAGCTGGTTCACGCCGGTTCTGTTCCTCACATTGTTTATTCTCTGGTTTTTTTTAACCTTTGAGTTCATCTATGAAATGTGCACTTCTAGAAGTGCAACCAGCACTTCTAGAAGCTGCTGGGAGGCTGCAGAGAGGAGGACAGGGAGAGGATAGGCTAGGATAGGATAGGATAGGATAGGAAAGGATAGGATAGGAGATGTTGGAGAACACCAGCTAGAAAAAGATGAACTTGACATTCCTATTAAACTTGATGTCTGCAAATTTAATACACAGCAGAGGCATCACTCCTCTGTCTCTAAACCTCATAGCATGAAGGTCAATCACAGCTTTGCCAATCCACTGAAGATAAGGCTGGGATATCTCAGGAAGGTACTTTTTTTCCTTGTTTTATATTTAATCATCACTGTTTTTATCTCAAGGGGAAATTCTGCCCTTTTCCCACTCCAGCCAAGTACAATTCCAAGGAAAACTAAAGCATCAGAGTACACCAGGTAACATTGGGAGCTCAACCCCACTGCCCTCATGGAGCATGACTCTGGAAGAGCATCTGAGGTTTGGCTCCACCAAACCCAATCTGCAACTGTGAAAGTGTCTCTGTTCCACAAAGACCTCCAAGGACTGGGTCCAGACATTTTACAAGCCCAGTTTCAGAGGATGGATATTCAAAGCTTTCTGAAAACCAAGACCTTTGGAAGTTTCTTCAGCTGGATATCTAATAGCTGAGGCATCCCAAATCCCTGGCTATTTCTGATCATCTTGGCACACAGTGCTGAGCATAGGAAATGCATGAGATTAACAACTTCAAGTCACACATCGAACAGGATATGAAGGGCTACATGTGCTATGTGCATAATATGTCCCTTTTGCCAGTGTCAATCAAATTTTAAAGCACAAAAAAGACATTGTACCCACTTGCAGACCAAACATTTCACTTCTTTGGGTCAAAACTTAAGGGAAATATCCTCTTTCTTCTTGTCCTCCTGCCATCGTCTGAGCTGGAGAATACAATTATCCAATATTAAAAATGAAAGTAAATAGACCAGCAAGTTTACAAGCTGAAAATTCAGAGGGAACTTCTCCCTCCCTATGAACTCCTCATGTTCTTGTTGTCTGGGAGAAGATTGAGGTTTTCCAAAGGTGTATCCAAGGATCTGGCACAAACACTCTCTGCAGCACCAGACATTCCTTATCAGCCTGGGACTGTGAAAGCCGTGATAGGAAATGTGCCATTCATTCACAGGGCTGCTGCTGCTGCTGCTGCTGCTGGGGATCTGAGGCATATCTTGAGCGTGTGATAACACGTTCTGTATTGTCTGCTCCATCCTGAGAAAGAAACACTGCAATCAGCCCGACATTTTCTCCTTCTGGAAATCACCAGCTCGTTTCTGTGCCTTTTGCCTTGATTAAACACCTTCCTGTTGAAACAGTAACCGGACAACTGCAATAGCAGCAAAAAGAAAAAAGACTTGGAAACTCGGTATCAGCTTCCCAGATTCCTGTTCTCTTTCACATGAGAACAGAGTTATTCTGAAGGTACAGGCAGGGAATATGTGGGGAAGGACTGGAAGAAGACATTTGGGTGCTTGGTTTAATAATGTTCACCTCCTAGTGCTACCCTATACCTGTGTACAAGTGGCTTGGATTTGATTCCTTTGGGGTTGGATAGTGCTCCCTTGCATGAAAGGATCTGTGGAAGATGTGCTGCTGCTGAACTCAGGGAGAGTTCTTCCATCAGAAAATTCATACCTGCTTGAAATATTGAGGCAAAAAAATTGAAATCTGACACCAACCAGAAATTCTGGGAAATTTTACAGTTCACTAATTGAAACCAAGTCTGATTTTTTTCCAGTGGAATGTTTTTCCATTCTACTACGGAAAAAGGTTTTCCCATTTTTCTATCAAAAAGCTTTTCCCTTGCACCAGCTACACTCCCCATTTAGATATGCTCATTCTGATAAATTCCAGCTTTTTGAATACTTTTAACTGCACTTCCCAGCATGGGATACTTTTGCTGTGTCCTTTTACATTAGCTAAGGTGTAAAGGGATATTTTCTAACAGGAAGGAGACCTCAGTCATTAAAAATGTACACACACAAACCTCTCAGGCGGTGTACATGTAAGAGTAACATTTATCTAATCACACCAATATCAACCTGCTGTGACATTGCCTCCCAGAAAGGGAAAAAATTATACTAATGCTAACATTGCAGTAAGATAAAGGGGATTTTAAAAATAATTGTGCCTTTCAACTAGCTACTAGCACTTACACTTCTAGGCTGCCCTCTTTACAACTGTCCTTTCCCTAAAGGCTGTTTTTAACTTTTCACCTCACAAAAATTCAGTGGAGGAAAACCAAAACTGCTCATCTTTTTGTTTTTCCTACACTTGCAAGCATCTAGATCTCAGGCTGCTTCTAGGAATATCCAAGAAAATGCAAAAATGTAACATCCTGTCTATACGGGAAATGAAACATTCTGTGGATAACAAAATATTCCCTGTATTACAATTCTTATCAGCAGAAAAAAGAGAAATAATACATTCCAGAAGTTATTTTAATTTCAGAAAGCCCATAGCAAAATTCTAACTGCACAGGGAGAATCCTTAACCCTCTCTCTTGCTTATGTCTGTACAATAACCAAGTTGAGCACTTCTCTCAATCCCAGGCAAATCCTGCCCTGAACTTCAGGATGCTGTGCTGGTTTTGTGTCAGCTGCAGCTCTCTGACAAAGGACCCTGAGTTCAGTGGGGCACAAGGACTTTGTGAGTTTGCAAGGCAGTGATATGCAGAAAACAGGCTGGGTGCAGAAATAACTGCATGAAAATGAAAAGGCAATCCAACAGACCTCCCCAGACATTGCTCAACTCCATGAGGACATTCAATTGTCCTGGTGAGGAGAGATCCCAAACCCATGGTCCCTCAGACAGCACCTCTGCTGTGGTCTGGATGTCTTCTTTGTTCAGTGCTCATGTTTCTTTACTAGCTGAAGGTTTTCCTCATGGCTACAGCAGTACTTACTCTGGTATTCTTTAATGACAATTTGGGATAAGTTTATTTAGCTTGGGCACTGCCATGTATGAAAAATACCAAAAAGTCAAAATGGCCCATTGCTCCACTCAGTGCATCACACACTGATGAAAAATAGCAAACAACAAGCTGTTTCTTGGTTAAAAACTTACTAGCAGACACTTAAAATCCTTACAAAATTCACCTTATACCAGAGTTTGGCTGAAATTACTCATCAAATTCCACTCAACTCTGAGGCAAATAGTTCCCTAAGCTTTGTCTGGAAGGATGCTGAGCAGGAAGATGGAGCTGACTGCTACATGCACACGTACACAGATAACCAGGGAAGATTTAAGAGCCACCTTCTGCTGCAGCTGTTTTCATAATTTAGACCCAATGTTCTCACTCATTGCACGTAGTTGTATCAGTCAGGCTTACAGGCATGAGGAGGACCTAAAGATGAGTTCAAAACTAAGCCCTCCTCATCCATCTTAGTCATTTTACAAGCTTACAGCAGGAGTTTGTCCTCAGAAGAGCACATAGAAGCTTTTCCTCAGTCAGACCATAGCAGTAATTTATTGCAATCCAGCCACTTTGGGAGGATGACAGTGTGATGACAGCAAGCCTGTACCATCAGTCTTTCTGGGAGCACCATGGTGATAACATCTTTGATGTCTCATGAAATTCAAAGCTCCTACAGAGCACACTGGAGTAGCAGTTTAAAAAGGGGATGAAAGTTTAGGTCAGTGAGAATGATCCAACCTCCTGAATTAATGGGACCTTGTTATCTGTGTAACTCCTGCCATAATTTGCCTGTCCTGTTACCAACCCTAAGCAGATTATGCGTCAGTTCTGGCATTCTTAACCAAACTAGATGCCCACTTTGTAGCAAACACTTACCAAATTACCTATTGTTTCTGATTTCTCTACCTCCCACAGGTGCTGAGTTCCCTCTCAGAGCAGAGGCTGTGGGTGGGGGCAACTGCTGCACAGAAGTCAAAGCTCTCTGACAAGAAATCTCACAGTAAAAGGATCCCTTTGATCCAATGCTTCAGATCACTCCCTAATATTACTGATCAGCTGAGATATCATTTTGAGAGAGACAAAACAAATAATACCACAAGAAGAGATGGAGAACCACTTAGAAGAAGAGAGCCTTAGGCATGAGAGTGAAACTATCTTTGGTCTGATCCATTTCCATTTAAAATTGCTGGGTTTTTCTGGGAAATCCTGACTCTCGAGATATCAGTTCAAGAATGAATTCCTTGTTTTATTTCTACACAAAGCTCCCTCTTCTTGATCTTTCTTCAAAACTGTGACATCTTCTTTTACAGTTGCTTCCAAATGCAATCTTTATTGTTTTGGGGTTTTTTTTGCATTTGGGTTTCTTTCTGTTTGTCCACAGACCTATGAACATATATTGAGTATAAATCAGATTTATCAGGTGAGTCATTCCTAGAGAGTTTGCCTTTGTGTAGCAGTCCAATTTTCTGTCAAAGAATATCTGAGGTGGCAGTAGCTGAGCATATCCTCTGTAAATTCAGCCCTTGCTCAGGTAGGAGAAGTTGGGCCACAAGGCTGGGTCTCATTTCTTGTTTAGGTCACATACAGCAAAAGGCTGCATTATTGCTGCATATCCCAATTATTTCTGCAGTTTTCCTGGGCACTACTGGCCTGTAAGTCAATCTGTTGGATCTGTGCAGGATGCATCAATCCACTGCAGCATCTCCTCTTCCTTCTGTAAAAGGAGGCTTTGTCCAAATGCCAAAATTCCATGGCTGGATTTCCAAAAGCACCGTTTCTATAACTTTGTCCTGCTGACTGTCCAGTGAACTATTAAAACACCAACCTCAAGATCTAGAAAACTGAATAGTGGGTGATTTCTTGGGAAAGATTTGCCTTACAACGTGGGAAAATTCCCAGGTTCAGTGTTTGGACTTTGAAGGCAGCTCCTCCATTCCCATCAGAAACCCAGACCTGCTTCCCATTTCACTGACTGCAGAAGGAGTAGAAGGGACTGAATCTCTAATTTAACACACCAGCACTGGCTGGCCACAACTTCAGAGGGCATGGGGCATGCCATGGTGTGTGCCATGCTGCCTAGAGAATCCTCACCAAGGACAGCATCACATCCTGCTGGTTTTACAGCTGTCAGTTTTTTTCTTCCTAAAATGGAAGCAAACCTTTGCAGACAAACTCATCCCTGGTGTGAGTACACTGAAGCCAAGTCCAGTGTCAATAAATCAGTGCCCTCATCAGGAAAGCAATCACGTGGTTGTTTTTATCTGCTATTATCTGTAAGTTTAATTGGAGTACAAAAAGAAAGTAAATTTTTAATGACAGCTGCATTCCCCATCACAGCCTGTTGTATGACCTTCAGATATTGAAAACAAATGAATAATTGAAAACAATTCGACCATGCAACTTTTAGGTGTTTTTGAAGCTTGTCTAAGAGACCTCAAAAGACTCCTTGCTCCTACCAGAAAGCAAATACTTCAATCAATTCTGATATTAACCATTTCTCTTTTAAAAATAATTAAAATCTATTTCTATTCCTCTCTGATATGGAAAAAAAATCTATATAGAAGCAAAGTTCTGCTGGTTTTCCTGTGGCTTAAGTCAATAAATTGCTGCAGATTTATATGAAGAATCCACTGTGTTTATATTCAGAGATTTCAGCTTAGGTACACATAAAGTCTAAATTTCATGTAGAAACACTGAATTTTCTTGCAGGAAGAGGAGAAATTTATTTTTCCATAAATAAATTCGACAGGTCAGGGGTTCTGAACCAGCTCTGGACCATTTTGGCTGAGACTCTGTGTGTCTCTCCCAGGGTGGCTCAGGCTGCCCCAGGAATGAAGCTGCAGGAGGAGCATTGGGGCCACACAGGGAGAGCCTGGAGATGTGGTGACAATCAGGAGACATCACACACCCATTCCTAAACACTCTATGTGAAAACCAAACTAACATCCAGCTTGGAGCAGTGGGAAATGCAGGGAAATGTCAATGGGAAAGGCAGACCAGAAATGTTTATTTCCAGTGAGCACTTTGAGTGACAGAGGACCAGGATGACAGCCCAGCAGGATGACAAGGGTTTCTTCCATCACACCTGGCAAGGTGATGCCTTGTCTCATGGCAACACTGACTGTGGGCTGGATTTCTGCCCAAATCCTCTTTGTTCAGGGGTGCAGGGTGTAGGAGCAACAACTCTGCCCATGAGTTGTTTCCCTGAAGGAAAAGGAACACACAACCAGGAAGTTCACCTTCGATATGCATCCAAAAAAAAAATCCCCCACTTACGTAGAAAACCTCCTTTGCTCTGGCTCTGAGTCTCAGCCCAGCATGGCCCATCCCAGCTGCTCCCCAGCTGCTGCCTGAGAGGTTGGGGCACATTTTCCAGCGAAGGGGCTGAGCCAGTGTGAAATGCTGCACATTGCAGCCAGGCCCAGGGCACTCACCAGCAGTTTAGAAGAAGCCCCTGAGATTTCCTTAGTTGGAAGAAAAAACATTCTCTGAATTCCCTGCTTGGGCTTTTGCTTTGTCTTAAAGGAAAATAGCAGGGGGCAGGGAGGGTGTCCTGCCCACACTGCTATGAGGGAGAGAAATGACTCCTGGAATTTTGAATAATCACCTGTGCATGAAGCACAGAGTGGCAGGCAAATGCTGCCTTCAGCAAAAGCTGGACCTGGTGACAGAAGGCCAGGGAGAACAGGCTGTTGACAGCAGCATGAAGGAGTGCTTTAATACAAGTGCAGTTGCTGGTTGCAGATAAACCCCCCTTAGCTGACATCCATACACTCGATTCAGTGCTCGCAGGTGTCGTCACCCTGGCTGGGCATCCTGCTCATCCCACTCAGAATACCTGACTGTTCCTGGAGTTTTCTTGATTTTAAAAGCCTCTTAGAAAGGCTGTAATAAATTTCTCCTGCAGGTAAAGTCTTTCCCAGTGCTGCACAGCTGAAAGTTGCCCCGGGGCAAAGTGCAAGTGAAAAGGTTTTTCTGGCAAATCTGGTGTTTTGTGTTCATTTTCTTTCTTTCAACTCTGAGGTGTTAGAAGAAAACAGTGCATGTAATAATGAGAAATGTGTAATATATATATGTGTGTGTGTGTGTGCACCATTTCATATTTGGTATTGGGTAAAAAATTTAGTGTCATTGAGAAAATCATTCCTCAGGCCAAAACAGTCAGTAACTGTTAAATTCCCAGTGTGGCAGGAGATAACTTCTAATATCTGTAGCAGATTGGAGCACTTTTACTAGTGACAGTCTCAGGTAATTGTCTTGTCCCACTTTATGCCTGCAACTGCCAATTCACTATTGGATTAATCATCATCCTTGGCAAGGAGGTATGGGGTTTTATTGGAAAAAAGTATGAAACTGATAGGAGGGGGTTATTTAAAGTTTAATGGATTATAAACTGACTAAATAACTGGCATTCCAGTTATTAGAAAGGAATATATTCTGATTTTTACCAACTGGATCTCCTTCATAAAGAAAATTATCTTTGTTTAAATAGCTAAATGAAGCAGCATTTATCCAAAAAGGAAAATGCTGCTTGCAGGATGTGGGTGATCAACAGCTTTAGAAGTAAACAGGAACTGAGCACTATATCCCTAAAACATCCTTGCAAACCTCATACTGCAACTGTATTTATATACCTTGACCTCAGTCTCAATGAGGCTTCCAGCCCAGATTCTCCCCTTATCCTTATTTTTGTCTTGAATGTACATTTTACCTTTAAGAAATCAATCTTTTAAATATGAATTGCTCTTCTGAGATGCCCGGCTATGATAAAAAGCTCCAGACACTGCCAGGAATGAGATTACGATGAATATTGGTATTTGTCATGATTTACTGCCTCTTTGCCATTTTATTTTATGCTTTGAACAGGATCAAACTGATCCATGCATATTAAGCACCTGTGGCTTCTGCATTCATAAGCATTCAGAGAGAAAAAAGGACAAGTTTTGTTTCAGAGGTGCTGGGTCGCAGCCCCAGCCCATAGCTAAGGCAGCAGTCATCTCCATCTGTTCAGCAGGAGGTGACTCCCTCCTTTGTCAGGTTTTGAGGAAACTCAGGATTCCTGATTTTGAGCACAGCTGGCCAAGAGCACCGTGCCCATGGTGGGGTTCCAGGCTGGTTTGGGTGCAGCCTTGCCAAAGCAGGCATTGCAGCTGGGAC
Organism: Hypocryptadius cinnamomeus; assembly: GCA_013400635.1. NCBI lineage: Eukaryota > Metazoa > Chordata > Aves > Passeriformes > Zosteropidae > Hypocryptadius > Hypocryptadius cinnamomeus. Next base: position 276,507 of record VYZP01041999.1, on the reverse strand, counting down.
TCAGGCCACGGGCAGCTGGCAGCACCGCTCTGTGCCGAGCAGGAATCACAGCCTGGATCGGGCTGCAGCTCCCAGGGCAGCCCTGCACGTGGGGGATGTGGCACAGGCAGGGCCAGGTGGCACCTGGAACCTCAATCTGGCACAGTGCCACAGGCTCAGGGTCAAGAACGCTCTGAGTTTCAGCTGGATGAAGGCTGATGGGGCAGCACCTGGGGGCTCCTCCTCGCCCACCTCATCCCCACGTGTCCTCCAGACCATGGGGCACCAACCTGCCCAAACCACTGCTCCCACCAGCTGTGCCCACTGCATTCAGAAATGGGCAAGCCAAAGCAAATTGTCTTTTGCCTTCAGTAAGAGATTCTCAGACCTTGTTGGCAAAGATAATATCTATTTTTTTGGAAAGTAGATGTGTAAAGCCCTATCAAGTGCCCCTCCTTCCTTCCTGCTTGCTGGCCCCTGTGAATTTGGGCAGTCGTGTTTGTACACATTTGGTCTGTTCCCCATTCACTGTGATTTCTCTTGATGCAATAAAGCATTAATAAGATAATCAAAACAAATGCCACTCTTTGTCCCTTAAGCATGTTTGAAGCTACATAAATCATTTGACATGATTGCTGGAAAATGGGAATGGCGTAAAACTGTACACACTGTGCCATGTGGCTTCCACACAGTTTCATGATCAATCAGCATCAAATTAAAAGCAGGAATTATTATTGAAGTTGAAATGAAGTACAGATAGAGAATGTGAGTACTTACAACTTCTGGGTCACGCTTGAGCAAGGAAATGATGCTAAGAACTATAATTGGTTCTTTTTCAAAGGAGCCTTTAGTAAGGGCTCAAAACCCTTTGAGAAGGAAAAGAGTTCTATGGTTTATCCCCAAAGAGCAGCAGAAGGCAGTGAGCTAAGGGGGTGAAAACTGGGGCCTGGCTTTCCCCACTTGAGCCATTTCTTCTGGTGCTGCCTCAGTTCCTGAAATCTGTAAAATGGTTTGGTATTCCCAGCAGCCTTGAGGGTGGATCAAAGGAAGACACTGGAAAGCACAGCCAGACCCCTGCACTGCTGCAGAGAGTGAAGCATGCCCACCTCTGAGGACTGAAAGGAGCCTGGAGCACCTTGAACTGACCCTGGGCCACGCAGCCTCTTCTCAGCAGAGCAGGGTGAGGCTGAAGGGAGCTGCCACAGCAGGGATATTTTGCACTTCTCCTCCCAGCTCTTCCAGTGAAGTGCATTGTTCCCACCGAAGTCCCTGCCTTGCATTGTGCTGGTGAGTTGATTGCATTAGAGATTTTCCAGGAAATCTCCTTTCCAGCAGATTAGCAGCTCCCTCTCCCCACCCTCCATACCCTGAGTCCTGGAGCAGTCAGGAGGAGTTTTGGTCTGCAGGGCAAGGGCTGGTCCTGCTGCTAATTTATCTCATTTTTCCCTTTACACCAGAGCCCACGATGCACCAAGGGTTGCAGCATGCCCAGATGCCCACTCTCATTTATTTTATTAAATTTTTTCCCATTAAATCAAAATATCTATGATATCTTTGGGTAGTGCCATAAAAAATAGGTCTCTTTTGAAAAGCAAGAGAGGCAGACAAAGCCAACAGCTAGAGGTGTAGGGCTCAGAGGATATTTTGAGGGTTTGGGGTTTCTTCCAGTCTTTCAGACTGAACTAAATTAATTGGGGCAAAATGAAGATTAAAATTTTGCCAGGAAAATTACCTTTTTTATACAACTCTTTTAAAGGGGCAGTTCTGCCCACAGGCGCTTGTCTGGTTCCTCATCAATGCAAAGATAGAGGGAAATACATATCAGCATTTTGAGAAAATATGGAGCTTTTGGATTTTATCCTCTCACATTTAAATTTTTGTAGGTAGCTTGATTGGCTTTGCTGGTTTTCTTTAACCTCACTAATTTCTATGGCAAAAATGACAACCTCATGTAACCAAGCCCCCCACCAGGAGAATGCCCAGACTTAATTCCTTCCCTAAGGCTGGGAATCACATCTAGTGAACCAGTAAAATCTTCCTCCAGGCAGTGAAGCTGCTCATGAGACCTTGGCTTAGGTGAACTGGTGCCTGGATAAGTGGAGCTGGAGGGGAAAGGAGGTTCCCAATTTCCTTGGGCCATGGTGTCTGCTCAGGTGCTTCTACCACTGTGAACTGGGGGAGCAATGGAGGAAATGAAGGTGGCAGCACTAATTATGGTTGGGAAAAAACTGGGACTCCCTGCTGCTCTCACCAGATTATTTATTTAAATATGGAAATGTTCACATTAATTAATGAGACAAAAGAAGCAAGAGCTCCTGCTCCTCTGAGCACCTTAAATATCCCTATATCATCAGTCTGTGTTCCACAAAGGCACTTTCCAAATGCATCAGAAGCTCCTCTGAAACCCTCAACCCTCTTTGGTTTCCTCTCCTGAAGCAACCCCAGCAGACTTGATCATTTAAGTATTACAAACCTTCTCATTTTCTGCTTGTTTGTGTCCATTTGCTCTGCTGCCAAAACTCGTATTGGGGTTTTTTTTAACATTACTATTTTCTAAAGAAACAGGAAGTTAACTTGGAGTGCCACGTCCCTTCACTTGAGCCATGTTTTGACAGGAACATCATGGACCCCTTCCATGTCAAGAAAAGGGTTGTATGACTTTTAAAGTTGCATTTCAACAAGCTCTTCAATTGTTACATCAAACTGGGGGGAGGAAGAAAAAAAGGCAAAGCAAACCAGGTACAATTTTGCCCTGTTTTTAAAGGAGAAATCCACCCCACACACTCACTGCTGATTCAGGTAAAATGCCAGCATGGGAATGCAGTGAATTGTCACCCTTTTTGCAGAGCTGAAAAAGAAATGTTTCCCTTTTGAATGGGTAGTTCTGCAAGGGCCAGACCCAGCCAAAGAGCTCTGGGGAGAGAGGGCCCCAGGGAAGGGACACCCCATGCAATGTCCCCACAGGGGCACAAAGCCACCAAGGGACCACGGCTTCTCTTGTCTCCCCATCTACATCCAAAGGTGGCTTAGGACTGGGGCAGGGCGGGAAGGGAGAGTGGTTTTTAACTAATAAATGTATAAATAAGGAATAAAACAAACATTGCCAAAGGCCCCAAGTCAAAAAAAACCCCAAAGTGAGCTGGAACGTTATGTAATCCAGGGAGCATCTGGGAGCACTTCCTTCACTGTTTGCATTACAACCGGCACCCAAAAAACTTCACACCTGTGCTGGGAACCTTGCCTAGAAAAAGCCCAGCCAAATATTTGAAACAAACATATTTTCAGACTTTTCTAACCCCAAGGCATTTTTGCAGGCATTGCCAAGGCTCCAAGTCAAAGCATGGAGAGAACAAACAAAACATCCCTCAGCCAAGCCCAGCTCTCCTGCCTTGTGCAAAGCCCCCTCAGTGGGATGACCACAGCCAGGTTGGGAGCTGGATTGGGCTGGGATGGGTTTCCTAAAGAAAAGGGTCCTCCAGCTTTCAGTCCCACCTTCCACCATGGGCATTGTAGGGAGGAACATTATCAGCTCAGTGTCTTCAGGAGGAAGGGAAGAGCAGCCTGAGTCCAACCAGAATTCTGGAGAATCAGACAAAGCCACTGCACTAAGTTGCCATAAAAGAAAAACAGGTTCAGAGTGACAAGAGGCGAGTCAAGCAAGCGTGCTGTGCTCAGGGAGGTGTTCTGCTGGCTCTCCCAGGGAGGTTTGACAGTAGCTTAGTAACTCCATGTCACCAAAATATTGCTGGGGTTTCCAACCTGGCAGAGCCTGCGGACTGCATGGAGACCAACTGTGTCAACAAACACAGCAACCCCTCGGTGCTGCTCTCTGTTTAGCCAAGCACATCTTCCTGAGAGAAAGAGAAAGGTAATTCCTCAGCTATTTATAGGGGAATTTACAGCACGAGTCGCTTGCCCTTGCCATGTCCTGCAGATGCCTGGGCTGCACGTTTGAGCCCACCTTGCTCCGTGTGCAGGGGTGGCTCCTGCCAAGCAGTAGCCAGACAGCCGGGCAGACACAGATAATTAGCAGAGTGCCTGGGATGGCCAGACTGCCTGTGTGGTCCTGCCCTTCAAAGCACCGAGCCTCCAGCCCAGACCCAGCCTAGGAAAGGCTCAGAGGTGGTTTGTGGAGAGCACAAACTTCCCGCTGGCTGTGCCTGGAGGAGCTGGGCTGTGCTGAGAGCAGCTCTGTGCCTCGCTCGGGAAGGGCACAGGGAAGGAGAGCTGGTCCTTGCTCCCAGGCACAGGGAAGGGGAGCTGGTCCTTGCTCCCAGGCACAGGGAAGGGGAGCTGGCCCTCCCTGCTGTCACCCATCCTGCCAGGCGTGGTGTGGGACATTGGCTCAGCCCCATGACAAATGCTCCCCATGGATGAGCACAGAGGTGCCTTGGCGGGGCAGCTCCACCAGATGAAGCCGAGGTTCAAAGTCATCCCTGTGAGGCATGGATGGATGGCAGAGCCACCAGGGCGGGATGTGGGCTCCTGCATGCCTGGGAGGGAGGCTTTGGGTTCAGATCTGTCCTGCTAGGGTGCCACCAAGAGCCCCACCAAGAGCTCTGTGAGGGCTGCTGGCCTCACAATGCCAGTGCCTTGGAGGGAATATATCTAACATCAGCCCCATTCCCCCCTCAGGTGATGCTAAACGAGAAGCCTCTTGTCAGTACTGATTTAGTGCTTCTTTTTAACATGGAACACCAGGCTCCCTGGGTAAAACTAATGCTTAAGTTACAATCTTTGGATTTAAGGCTGAAGAACTGGAGAAGACCTCTGAATCCTGTTTCCTGCCATCACAAAAAGAAAAAAAAAAAAAAAAAAAACACCTCATAAAATCTCTTTCAAAGCCAAAAAAGCTCCTTTTGGAAAATCAAAGGATTTTAGCTGTCATTGTTTGTCCCAGGCTTGTAGGACAGGAAGGCAGAGCTCAGCCCACCAGCATTCCCCCTCCAGTTAAGGAGAAAAATAAATATATCAAAAGCTCCAAAAGAAGGTGGGACAGGCAGCTCCTAGACTGGCATAAGCCAACAAAGACTTCTTGCTCCTGGGGCACCTTGTGTCAGCCAAAAAACTGTCTCAAGGTCTACAGGTGAGTAGTGAAGAAGCAAACATTCTCATCTCCTGCTACGACAGGAAAGAGGCAGCAATACACCACTGCACCTCCAGTTTCCAGTTATCTGGGAGAGGATTCAAAACCCTGCTTGAATTAATCAAATCTGTGAGTGTACAGACCCCATGTTCTCCTTTCAGCATCTAAAATCTGAATGCCTGACAAGAAAGGCAGAAAGAGACAGCAAGGGAGTTAAAGGCACTTTACAGATGCTCCCTTGCAGGGCAGATTTGCTCCCACAGTAGCCCTGTAAATTTTCCAACAAAGAAGAGGACTGCAGTTTGTTCCTGAGCTTCATCCCATCAGTCCCATCCCTGGCCTGTCCTGGCTGGCATTGTGAGAGGCTGACAGTGCTCTCCACTGTTGGTGGCATTGAAGTGACCTGAGCTGTGGGTCAAATGGTGCCAGCACAGATCTCACCCTGCGTATGCCCCAGTGTCCCCATCCCCAGGGCAGCTCCCTGCATGCAGCATCTGTTCTGTTTCTCTCTCTGCTGAGAGAAATGGAATGGCATGTTTGTGACTGCTGCACCCTTGCTGGAGTCTCAACAGCTCTGCTGGTGTCTGGGCTCCTGAGGGAATAAACAGAGAGGGGAGAAAGAGCCAAAGCACCAGGGGAAACGAGAAAGGAGACAGAGAGCTGCCAACAAAGGCTGCCTCCTGCCTGTTCAGACAAAGCTTGTCTTGCTGCCAAAGTGGCAGAAAAATGCTGCCCTATAAAAGCAGGCAGGGAGAAGTAAAGCAAGAGGTGCCCCTCATTGCTGGCTGGTCACTGGGGTCTGTGTGCCACAGCTGGCCCTGCACAGCAGGCTCCAGGGAATGGGCACACCAGGGAATGGCACACCAGGGAAAGGGCACACCAGGGAATGGCACACCAGGGAATGGGCACACCAGGGAATGGCACACCAGGCTCCAGGGAATGGCACACCAGGGAACGGGAACACCAGAAAATGGGCAGACCAGGGAATGGCACACCAGGCTCCAAGGAAAGGGCACACCAGGCACTGTGTGCACAGCCACAGGGACACATCTGCACCCTGCTGTGGAGGATGGGAGGGAAGAGCAGGGAGAGATTCCCAACCTTCTGTCTCCTTAAAATGCCCCTCCTGGCACTGAAGCTGTAGGGAGCTCTATAAACTCTGTTTTAAAGAACTTCTGTCTCCATCTTTTCTGGATTAAACTATGCTGCCTGTCTCCAATTGGAATGTGAAGTCAAATCAGCTACACCGTGTCTGCAGAAGCCCTGAGTGGAGCCTGGGACACTGTCTGGGTTTGAAAATACTCCTTTTGAAAATCCCCCAAGGTTGGAAGCTCTCAAAGCAGCGCCCACCAGAGCTGCTGATAGACATCCCTCTCCTTCCTGTGGGCTTTTGGCTTGCTGCTGGAGCAAAGTCCAGCACTTTGGAGAAGACTGGGGTGGCCAAGCAGAGGAGGAACCCAGCTGCAAGTCAGTAGACCCAGACTGAGCTACCAGCTCCATGATTGTGGATGTGCTGTGTCCTTTCCCCATTTACTGCTGACAGCATGATAAAGCCTTTTGCAACATCAATCATCTTAAAACAATAAAACCCATAAAGCAGACCAAACATCTTTCTTCCAAACACACCAGCATTAGTGACTTCAGATCTGCATCGGCTGTGAGAGGAACTTTATTACAACAAAATAGGTTCTGTCAGTCCAATATCCTTAGCAAAGGCTACTTTAATGGCCTGGAGTTTATTTTCCTGAACTGCCACACACAGTTAGCACTGAGGAAAACAGAGAGGGCTTGATGAGACTCCAGAGCACGCAGATATTTTTTTGCAGCTTTAAAACTGATTTACAGCTTGCACATATGCAATGCTTCTGGATGTGCTGGATTCTGACAAGTTGCACAGAGGGTTGTGCTTAAGGTGTCCGGGGAAAAGCTTTATGTGGGCAATTAAAACACAGAGACATCCCACCCTAACAAGCACAGGGATGCTGCTTGGCAAAAACTGAGCTATTACTTGGTGGCTGTTACCCTTTTTGTACTTGTCACTCCATAAGCCATCACAAAGTCAACTTCAGCTCTGAGAGTCCAATTTTCTTGGCAGTTGTTATTCAGCAATATCTTGAATATTTCCTGATTTTTTTTTTTTCTCTTTTTCCCTGCATGGGGAAGTAAAGCCTGGTTTCTACAAATACTTATGGCAATGACATCCTGGTTTCTATGCTTGCTTGCTTGCTGCTGCCAGTAAAACCTGATGGATTGGGTATCAGTGAAAAATGGATACAAAGGGTGTGATCACAGGCAAATTCATGTAAAAATAACATGAATATTCATGACATTTTTGTGGCATTCAACCATCGACAGCATTTTCGACTTCTCCCAGCAGCATCACAGCCAGTTGTGGGGAAGGGGAAAAGCTTTGCTCTTCACACAGGAGTTACCAACCCTTCACTGCTAAATTAGGACCAATACAGCTTTACTTTCCAACACTTAGCACAGCCTGTAAACATCCTAAACACAACCCTCAATCCCTGCAGTTATCCTTGATGTGCTTTACCCCTGCAGCCTCAAAACACAGGGCAAACACCAACCTCTCCAAATAATTTCAGATCCACTGACTCCTCTGCTAAACACCAAACAGCAAGTGGGGGACTGCCTTTCTCACAGAGATTTGGAGAGCATTTGGCACAGAGCAGAACCTGAGCTCAGCTAGGTCCTCTGGGTGCTGCTAGAAGGCATGTTAGGAGTAATATTTTCCCTTATCAACAAAAATTTTAACAAAATCTTTTGTGTATTTACTCCTTGTTCATGGGAACCTTGTTGACTGAGAAAGGCTGTGGGTGAAGAACAGACACACTTCCCTCTGGCAGCCTCAGCCACCTGGAATACCATCTCCAGAGAGGCATTTTCATTAAGACAGATAATGTTTGCTTGCTGCAGTGAACATGACAATAAAATATGTTTAAGCACACCATAAAAATTAAATAGTACATCCATTACATCACAGCTCCCACATTGCCAGGGTGTTTGGTTTGTTGGATCCACAAACTTTTAGCAGGAAAGGCTCTGTAAATTCAGTCAACTTGTGATATTGCAAGATGCCACGTCCTTAAAATGTGTTGTTTCATTGTGAAAATTTGGTTTACCAGAAGTTAATAAACCAGCCACTGCTGCAAGAAAGTGATGGTGTCTCTCAGTGCTCATCTGCACCAGACATTTATGCAATCCTGACTTGGCACCAGGGCAGTGGTGCCCAGTGAAGGATGTCAGTAGGAGCAGGAACCTCAGCCCAAACCTCTGAACACAGCTGGGAAGCACTGACACATTTTTTAGGTCATAATTTGAGATTTCTTCCTGCCACCCCTCCCACTTCACCAAGCACACTAGGAGACCTTAAATCCAGTTCAAAACCCTCCAGAGCCCTTTCCAGTCTCTTTTGAGGGACGTGATAAACTTGCACCAGTAAAACTGAAGGCAAATGGCTTCAGTCTGACCTGATGTAGCTCTGCTGGGATCGGTCTGACTTGGCCAAAGAAAAGACAAATATTCTCTCCACACACAAAACAAGACAAAGCTGCAGAACGTTGCTTGACAGCTTTTTGTCATACAGAGGCACTTTCAGAGTTGTCAGGACATGAAAGCAAGCGCTACTAAATAATATTTGACTTGAGTATTATGTCACATGAAGTAAACATCATCTGTTGTCCTGATGGCTTGCTCTGGGTTGGAAAACAACCACCACTGCCAAGGCACCCAGGCAAATTCCTAAAAGAGCCTCTTCCCCAAGTGCTCAGAGCAGAGTTTTTTGGCTCCACACTGCATTCGAGCTGGGGATGGACAGACAGATGCAGAGGACATTCAAATCCCATGGGGCTCAGACAGATGAGTAGGACTGCATCCTGCTCCTTGCCTGATTCCCAGATGTGTTCATGGGCAGCCTTTGAGGCTGAGGCTGGGTTTCCAGCTATGGGACACTGGCCAGTGTCCCATAGCTGGAACAATCCCAAGGACAATAGCTGGACAATCCCAAGGAGTCACTCATTTGTAGACCAACAACCATGAGAAAAGCTGAGCCAAGCGTGCAGAACCACAGGGGAAGGTAGAAGAGGTGTACAGAGATTTTGGCTGTGGTAAAGGCCAGGCTTATCCAGTGTTATCAGCAGAGAAATGAAAACAGCAGAGAAGACACTCGAAAAATTCACCCTGGAAACTAAACTGCTTGAAGGGCGAAAAAAGATGCAGGAGGAAGAGCCAAAACCAGAAGGAAGTTTTAGACTAATGGTTGGACTTGATCTTAGAGGTCTTTTCCAACCTAAACAATCCTATGATTTTGCTTGGGAGAGAAATACCACCTGATGCATCAAGGAGAAATTAATCCCAGTCTGGAAAATAATGCTATTAAGAGCAACCTGGTGCAAACACGGAAAAGGGTTCTGTTTTCCTCTAAGAATGTCCCTGGAGACACCAGGAGGGGCAGAGGGCCCAACACTGTCCCCCTGTCTCCAACACAAGAAGTTGGGATCATCGGGATGCAGCGAGGGTCTGTGCAGTGCCACCGACAAGCCCTTGAGGAGATCAGGTCCTGGGCAGGATCATGAGCTGCACAGTCACCCAAGGAACACCCACAACACTGCAAAAAAACCAGCACCTTCAACTCAGGGCAATACAAAGAGCACCTGGAAAAATTAGTTTTCTTGGAAAAATTCCAGCGAAGCGCTGTGGAAGTGACTCCACCCCGTGGAGATTTTGCACATGTAGAATCACTCCTGCATGGAGAAGTCACATTTTTGGGGCATGCATGGTTGCCCCAGAGATCCCTGCAGGAAAACTCCTGCAGGAAAACTGTTGGAGAGCATGAGCTGAGCCCAAGACAATGGGGTTGGCTTGGGAAAGGCTGTGATTTTTACAGCCCTAAATTTGATAGATTACCAAGATTTGTTCTGTTTGTTTTTTTAAGGGAAACGTTTTATGGAACCCAAAAGTATTTTGCTAACGAAAATAAAAAAGCCACTTACAGAAGGCTTTGTGAGCCACCACACAGACAAATGTTACTAAACACAGTGTTTAACTGGGATTAGAGACATGGACATTAAATACCAGCAGAAAACCTCTGGTGTGTGAAGTCCCCAAGCCATCGATTGCTGTGGATCAAAACAATGCTGAGGGTGGTATCAGGACCCTTTTGCTTTGTCCTTAGGGTTTTTCTCTCAGCATCTGCTCCATAGTCCCAAACATGAGGCAGAGCTAAGCTCTGATCTGACCCACAGAAGGGTCCTAACACCCACCACATACAAGATCACATTTTGTGGTCAGATTGCAAACATCTCCTGGAGATCCTGGGGATTTTTCCTTTGGATGAAGTACAAAGCCTGCTGGAGGTTTACAAACAAATGCCTTAAAGATAAATGCATGTTGTTTTTTTTTGTAGGAAAAGATGTTCTTTCAGGAAGAGAAGGAAAAGAAAATGTGAGCTAATCAGGGCAAAGACAGAACAAATGAGTTCATGGCCAAAAACCCCCTAAATTCATTGCCATAAAAGATAAAAACTGAATGAATGATGAGAGCACAGCTCCATCACAGTGGGAGAAAAACTGGATAAAAATGCAGAGGTCCTTTCACCAAACAAATCTTTTCTACAGGAGGAAAAATGGGAAAATATAAGAAACAAAATTATCCGTCAACTGCTTTGGCAATTTTCTCTTAGTGTCTGGTATAATAAGTGCAATTTAACACTTTGGGTATACAAAGTGAGAATTGTGTACTGGACCTGACAAACACATGATGGATATTAGTAATGGAAATTCAAGTCTTCCCAGCCAGGCAGACATGCCCTGGGAAGGGGCCATACTCTTACCAGTGAGGAAAGGGGAGAAAAAGAAAACAAAGACGAGCAAAGGAAGCCATCAGTGAAGTTGGGGTAATAGAAAAAAAACCTCAAACTTAAATTAGGTCCAGCCAGTCTCTCTTGATGTCTTGGTGCTGGTCCAGAAGGTTCTGAGAAGTCTGAGCGTCTCTCTAGATGCGTTTCAACAGGGCAGGTCAGTGTCAAACCACACGCCAGAAGGTTTCCCCTGGCTGGGGGCAGCCTCTGCCAGTGCCCAGCTTGCCCTTGCTGCAGCCCCTGCTCATGGACAAGTCCACATCTGCAGCCTGGCTGGTTTTGTGGGAAATGCTGTTTGAAGGGAGAAGAGGAGACGCGAGCGGCTGCTGCCCCGGCAGAGATGGAGCGCAGGGATGCTGGCCAGGCCAAGGTCGGGGCTGTGCGTCACTGGGAGCTCTGCTAACACTTCCCTGAACAGCAAGAGCGTGGCTTGGTTGCAGCTGGGCTGTCCCAGTGGTGCCCAGCCCCACTGGCCGGTGGGAGACTGTACACAGTCCAAAATCAAAGGGAAAACCACATGCCTGAAGATATCCTTCCCCATTCATTCATCTGCATAGCCTCCCCTCCACACTAAACGATTTCCCTGCGTTTATTTAATGTTGCACTTCTCAGTGGTTACGGTTGTCAGATGCTTTCAGTGACAAGACACTGGTTTTTCAGTTGCTGTTGCCAAAATTCCACTATCGAGGCTTAAATTTTCCAAGCAAGCATCTGCTACAGTCTAAGTCTTGGGGGGAAAACACTTGAAATAAGCCTCGTGTTTCGTAGAATGAGCTCATGGAAAACAGGGTTGTTTTGTCTACGTTTACAAAAAAAAAAAAAAAGAGAATCATCAATGTTTGACAGAGCAACACAAACATTTCCATACGATAGAGCGAAACATTGAAGCCTGCCGGAGGAGAGAGGAGTTTGCAAGCTCAAAGCCATGAGAAGGAAAACATCGCTGCTGGGGAGGCTGAGCCATGGCCAGGACGTTTTCTCCATCTCTCCAAATGGGAATCTGCCATTAGACAGGGCCACTCCTGGGACAAACCCAGCACCCCACTGGGAGCAGTTGGAGCAGTCAGTAGACCCTGACTGGATGGAGCAATTGCTCTGAAGATATTCCAGCACTGTCTGGGTGCAATCCTGTGCTCTGTGCTCTGGCACAGCTCTGCTTGAGCAGAGAGGTTGGACCTGATGGCCCACTGTGGTCCCTTCCAACCTGGCCCATTCTGGGATTCTGTCTCCACATGTGTATCTGAGAGGGTCTCCCGTGGATGCTTGGCCTGAGCACGTAGTTTTCTGCAGGGCAAATGCAGCGTGGTCCTGTCTGGAGAGCACTGCTGAGGTATTTTCCAGCTACTTCAAGATGCAGCTGTGATTACATCATTCATTAATTTGTGGTAGAGACAAGTATCCCATAACTCAAGCCCAAGAGAGATTTCTAGGGCTTTGACACTAGAGATTAAACAGAAATAAACATCAGTATCAGTAAAAGTGACTGCAAAATAGCAGAAAGGGTAAGTGGTTAAGAACAGATAAAGATCAGTTGTGTTAGCCTGTAAAAAGGATTTAACTGCAGGGAGGAGAAGGGCACATAGAGACCGTGACAAATTGACAAGTTCCTCACTGTTTATGAATAAAGGAAGTATTTCAAAGAATAAATAGATAGTTTCTAGAGAGGGGAGGTGTGTGCAGGCATGGAGTTGTGCATAGTCCACTGAGCTGAATGTGCTGCATTTCAGACTTGTCTGGATTGAAAAATGGCTCCAAGGTACCTCACACCAGCATGGGCTGCTGAACTTAACAGACTAATTAATACCTGTTTGTCCAAAGGGACAAATATACCTACAATATACCTAAAACAGTGGTGTTTCCACTGGACTCAGCTGCTTCCTCCAAGCACACCCATCTCAGTCATGAAATCCTACTGCTTTCTAGATGTTTTGGAAAAAAGTACACAAAAAAGGCCCATAAACAAGGACAGCAGCAGTAGATACATTCTTCTGGGTCTTTATAGCCTGTTTGGGATCAGTAATGTGGGCTCTGCCATGCATTCCACAAGGGGTCAAATCCTGTGTTAAGCAATGCCAAAACCTTCCTAAAACCTTCCTTTGTTCAAGGTGTATTCCAGGGATTCACCACCCTCCATCCCTTTAGGAGGTCCCTGGCACCATCACAGCTCTGCCCTGGCAATTGTGGCCAGCAGGATTTGGTCACTATGAGCCCTCACCCTGCTCTACCCTCCACAGGCTTTTTTGCCTTCTTAAGATCCAATTTCAAATGTACTTGACAACAACCCAATTGTTTTCTCTCTGTTCCAGCACTGGGGGGCTGCACGCACTTGGAGATAGAACCTTCATAATTTAAGCATCAAACAGAGGATGCCATGACACTGTTTCAGTAAGAGAGTCATGAAAATCAAAAATTTTTTAAGTCACTGAGGGATTAAACAAAGTAAATGTACCTATTAATCTAAAACCAAAAGGAATGTTTCAGGAAACACTCTCCTCTCCTCTCTACCCTTTAAAAAACTTCAGATAAAGTCTTCACCACATAAAATGGTTTTTCTTCAATCAAAATAAAATAGTCTGCATCACTTTTGCTTATTTTTAAAAAACTTTCCTGTTTTCAAAATTCTGAAATACACTCAAATCTGAAGGATGACAGAATGAAGTGTGAGGGTTTTTAAAAAGCTTCAGTAGAAAAATTAAAGACTCAGCAACTTCAGCTTCAGCTCACAAGAGCTCCACATATCCAAAACCTTATTTTAAAGCTGTGTCCTTCTCTTCGAGGATTCACCGGCTCCTCTGCAGCAAGGGTGACCTGATGGAAACAGGACTCAGAGAAGCTCAGGGACATCAGTTTGGGCACTGTCCATGTCTTTCTTGCACCTGCAGGACATCCTCTTGCTGAGGGACACTGGTGACGCAGCAGTGCCACAAGTGACTGCCAGCCTTGACATCGTGCAACACCTTGCCCCAGCCAAGACAGAGCTTACCCACAGGCAGAAGCACATGCTTGGGAAACCTCGAGGATTCTGATAAAATCCCATTAAGACACATAAACCTGAGGATTTTCCCTGAACAAACTGGGCACATTCACGTGAAAGAACTTGTGCAGGTTTTCCTCTGAGTGTAAAGAAATGCCAAGAACTATCTGCTGTATAGGAAAGGGCTCCATTTCTTGCGGTACCACAGGCTCCACATCCTGAAAAGCTCAGAATGGACCAGGCTGCAAGGAGGACAGGGACGATTCCCCAGACTGTTCTCAAAGGGTATTCTAAAAATTTGGCCAGCACGTGGGAAATATTTGGAACAGCCTTCATAAAAAAGGTTTTGTTCTATCTGTTCAAGTGAAGATATTTATGGTGTCTGCTGTGTCATTCCAGATTTGTCATGGGCCATTAAATATCCACCTGGATATTGCATCATTTAACTACTGGAATGCATAAGCATTTCTGCTGCCTGTGAAAGAGCAGCTCTGAGCTGTGCAGAGCATTAAGTGCACTGCTCTACTTTAACAAATAAATCAGAAAGTGGAGCAGATAATACAACTGTGTTCAGTTGTGGTGGACTGACTGTTATGTATATTTATTTCTTTTAACTGCTCATGACAAGAATGTGAGTAGAGACTGTATATATTATTTCTGGCCTTTCCTTGAGTTTGTTAATCTTCTCTGGGTGTCAGCAGCATTTTGGTGATCCATCTGAGCAGGTCTCTTCTCAAACCAGACCCTGCACAAAGTCAGAAGCCTCACACACAGGCAGATGCCTGACATGGACAAAAAAAACCCCAAAAAACAAACTCATCTTGATTCAAGACCATGCTCCAAACTTTGTGCACCTGAAGGTGGAAAACCATCTCTCAGCCCAGGTGGCTCCAGCCTGTCAAGATCTGGAACAGGATTCTGAAACAGCATCTCAAATTCTGCTGTAGTGCATGAAATGTCCACACAAATGCTGAAGTTTTTTGGCATGCAGTGCCTCCAAGGTGTGTCCAGCCTCAGGCAATGCTTTTCAGACTTGTCCCCATGCTGGCTGGTCCAGCTGCCTCACATTTGTGTTCCAGTACCATCCACCTCTTTTAAGTGTGGCTGGTGACACATGGGGGGACCTGGGGGTCACCCAGCTTTCCTACAAACAGCAGCACAGTGTCTAAGGTGGAAGAAAGGATCCATGGTTACACAAGGCACTGAAATGGATACTCCTCAAGAGAAGGTGTCTAATGACATATGACTACAGACCTTCTTGGTGGTCCTGGTTTATCCCAGATTTTTAAAAAATGTCTCATGCTGAACTGATGGAAACAAGG
Source organism: Hypocryptadius cinnamomeus (assembly GCA_013400635.1). NCBI lineage: Eukaryota > Metazoa > Chordata > Aves > Passeriformes > Zosteropidae > Hypocryptadius > Hypocryptadius cinnamomeus. The sequence continues at coordinate 261,274 of VYZP01041999.1, read as the reverse complement.
TGACACTGTGGTTTGACTGCTGTTGGATGTTGGCACCTGATGTACAAATAGGGACAGCCCTGGAAAGAGCTGGTTCTGCCAAAGCTAGGGGTTTTAAAATACATCTATTTCTTTCCAATCCTCAGTGGGGGTGGTGGAAAGGAACCTAAACCCTCTCCAAAATCAAAATGTAGCTATAGAGGGTTATTAGGGAAATAAAGTGGTTTCAGTGGGAGTGATTTAGCCAGGCTGGGGTGGGAAACTGGATATTTGGGCTGGCTCTCCTGGGGCAGCCTGTGAGGCAAGTGCCTGCTTGAGGGCCAGCAGCCCCACGGCCTTTGGCCTTGGCACACATCATCTCACAGAGTCCCCGGGGGATGTGGATATTGGGAGCAAGTCAAAGAGGTCAGAAAATCTGGCAGGTCTCTGCCCAGATGACATCAGCTTTGGAAGAACTTCGTAGGAATCAGAGTCCTGCTGGGGAGAAAGCAAATGTCTGCATGTCCTCAGCTGCAGGGGAAAGAGCAGCTCTTTCTGCAGGAGAGTTTTCTGGTTGTCTGCAGGTTGCCCAGCATGGCCAGGCTCCATCACATATCTAGTTAATGTCTTCTGGTTGTCACTGGAGTGGCAGCAGCAGCTGCAGAGGCACAGGCTGCTCTCAAGTAGGAGGTTGCTCCCTTCCAGCGCAGCAGAATGTTTTCTTTTGCAATTCCAAGGGATTGGACTCTAAATCTGATGTGTTTCCTCTGATAAGCTGCTCAAAACAGAGGCCCTCACCCTCCTTCTCTGATACCAGCAGCATGGAGCACTGGGCAGGCAGAGGAAGGAAACTCAGTAAGATCAAATCCTCTCACAGAACAATTTTATCAACAATTTCTAAGCTGCTCAGCTCTTCCCAAGCCCAGCAGAGGCAGGTGTTCCCAGTTTACTGTAAACCACCAGAGAAGTGTGAAACAGCTCTTGCTGTACTGGGCCATATGGATAGGAAATCTGCCTCCAGGACAAATGTATTTCAATAAACCCCTTCTCGAGACACACTCTAGGTTTAGCCTATAAAGTAAATTCTGTAGCACTCCTTTTGGAGGGGAGAGGGAAACTGTTTTCTTTGGCATTTCCCATCCCTTTTTGCCTCAGCTGCAGACAGAAGGAAAGCAAAACACACATGTGGTCCCTGGGATGGGAGAGGAGAAGGAGATTTTGCAGGGATTGGTGTTAGGATGCCATGGTACTCTGGAGAGCCCCTCCAGTGCCACCCAGCATGAAACCTGCAGCTCACTGTGATCAACCAGAGCAAGGAGCCCTGGAGCAGATACTACAGTGAACAGAAAAGGCTGAAATGTCCAAGCACAGCCCGTCAATGCAAGGCAGAGAACAGGCAAACAAATAATGACAGCAGGTAGAAAAGTGATTAATACAAAATTTCCATTCTAAAAAAATTGTTTTACTACTGCTTTGCCCACTTACATTCTATTACCTGAGTTTCATCAACAACCCTAAAATCCACAGGGTGCTTCAAATTGCTTATTCCTCTAGTTTAAATACAAGAAAACTGCACATGACCAGCCATTACAGAGGAAGCAGGAGCCTTGGCAGTGGAACCCATTGTAGAGCAACCTGTCCTGATAGCTGTGAGCAAACAGCAACAGGTAAGATCCAGGTTGATATTTGATTTGCTTCTTTCCCAGACTAAGATCTGGCTAGTAACAGCTGCCTACTTTATGGCTGTCTTTTTTTATTACTTTATTCACCCCTATGCCCCCCAAAAAGGGGAGGGAAAAAAAGAATGGCTAAAATTTACGGCTAGAAGAAACCGATTACTGTTGGCAAGTGAACTGAAGGGATCAATTGTTCCATACGGCAAAAGCCAAAGAACTCAGGGCTCTATTCACAAGAGAAGACTGATGTGCTAAAGGGCATGGAAATGCCACTTTTATTGTGTGGCAGAGAATTTTCACATTTGAATCCAAATTCCATAGGAAAGCGTGGAATGTGAGAGAGGCAGCTCGGAGGGCTGGCCAGACGGCGCGTGCGAGCAGAGAGCCCGTGCGCGGGAAAAGCACAATAGCCCAGCACAAAGGTTCTGTGTTCACAGCCTCCAGCACAGCGTCGGGCTCTCACACAGGCAGGGAATTGTGTGCAAGACGCCTGGAAGTCAGCGCCAAATGCGCTCAGAAACAGGCAAAGCCAGAGCAATGTGCTCCCCTTCCCCAGCCAGCGTGGACTGTTAGGTCTGTTGCTGGTGGTGGTGGGAGAAATCTTGGTCAAACTCATGGGAATCCTGTTTTAGTGGTGGGAGAACAAACCCCTCACGTTTCTGTGCTTCAGGAGGAGGAGCAGCAATTCCCAAGCTGAGCAGGCTGGGGCCAGTACCTGCAGGTGGGAGCAGGGATGCTGGACAGAGTGAGCACAGCATCCTTTACAGCATGTCAGGAAAAATCTTCAGAGTTAAGATGGGAAGAAATCAGGACCCTTGGCTCCAGGACAGACATGCAAACTGCTCATGTGTCTGTAGAGAGGGGCATGTTGACAGAGCAGTTAAGCACGGTGGGTCTGAAGAAGCCAATCCAAGCTGTAATTTTGGACTTGCATCAAAGGCAGCCCCCATGGGGAAGAGGAGGGTTTGAGGCACAGCCCTGCCATCTCGACCCCACATGCTGAGCTCACTGGGGTGAAGTTTCCAAAGGTTCTTGGTGGTGGGTGCTGCATGGAAAGTGGAGGCAGATGGTTCCTGCTCAACACCAGGGACAGCTATTAATTACCATCTGACTCGGTGTTTTCCCATAGACAGCTGTACAACAGCAGGGAGGAATTTTGATTTTCAGTTTTACAAGCAGAAAATAGGAGGTGGGCACACATTTAATAAATCCTCCAATGACAGCTAGGTACCTCACTCCCCAAAGAACCCTGGAAATCACAGTCCTTGCTCAATTAAGTGAAAAACAAAAAAAGTTCTCAGAGCAGCCGAGTACAAATTCTTCTAAAGCAAATGCCAGCGTTGAGATTTCCCAGGTTTTGTTTTGGGATGCTCTGTCTGCCGGTATCTGAAAGTCAGGACACACAAGTGTTTATGCATTTCAAAGGAGGCTCGTGGCTAAATTTGGGCAAAGGTTTGTGAACTGGAGGAGGGGGGAAAGGCTTTGGGAAGGACTGCAGCAGTCATTCCACTGGTTCAGCCCCGCAGATGGGCGCTGGAGCTCAGCTCCCGTCGGGCAGGATCGATGGCTCCCTGGAAGGCTGACAGCACAGATGTACTGCAGCTTAGCCTGGGACTAATTTTAACAAGCTGCTTGCACGATTACAAAAGGCAGATCTGTTGGCATTTTTACTTTCAACCACCTGGTCTCGACAAACATTTTCTGCAAATAGCACATATGTCATGAGGCTGGACTTGGGGAGGCGTGCAAGGCAGGGAGGAGTTTAAATGCTGAGGACGGAGGCAGGGGCTGGAAATGGGGATGGCCAGGATGTCCTACCCAACAGTCCAGGTCAGCATAACCAACTGTGGCCAACAGGCTGAAGGAAAGCAATGCTCCAAGGAAGAGATGAAATATTTATAATATAAATGATGCAGTGGAACAGGTCTGCCACTCATGCTGGACAAGGAGCCCTGTCCAGGCATGGGCTGGAGCAGATTCCCTGCTCAGTGCCACCTACAGTGCATTGACATAAGCCTTGCACCAGTTCCTGCCCTTGCTGGGTCCATCTGCCTCCAGAATGCCAGAGAGAGACAGCTCCAGGGAAAATGCCCAGAAGATGACAGAGGTTTGAGTCTTTGAAGGAGAACATGTTGAACAGTTTTTATAGAAGATTTCAACTTAAAAAAGGTCCCTCTATGTTTGAGCCAGCAGGGGAGGACACAACTACAGAGATGTGGTGCTTTCAGGGATAATCCTGGATCAGTTTGCACCCTCAGGCAAGGCTGTTCTTTTAGCATGAGATCCAGAGCACAGGCTGATCTGGAGGACCTAAACATGCAGCAGGGACCTCCACAGTTCTCATTTTCTTACCCCACAGTAACATCCACTGCCAAAATTCAGGAAGGACTGGTGTGAATTTGTGTTAGAGATGAATGACCTCCAATTCAAGTGTCATGACTAAGCACAGAGATAACAAAGCAGCTACTAACAGCCTCCATCCCTTGATGTCTCCACTGGCAGGCCATTTTGGAATAAGAGTTATTGGGCTCATTGCCAATGTGACTGGTAAATCCCATGATTCATGAAATGTAAACTTCCAGTTGTTGATCTTGCGATACTCTCTGCCCTTAAAACTAATCCAGCTGTTCACAGAAGTTTTCTCTGTTTTCCTGGAGCCTGGCACAATGAGGGAGATTAAATGCAGGAGAACAAAAGAGTGAAATGACAAACTAGTGGGGCCATGACTCAACTGTTTCATAGGCTTCTTTTTGAGATGGGGAGAGACTGCTGACAAGCTGGGCTTTGATCAGACCAGGGAAGGGAGGAGGACACCAAGTGATGCAGAAACTATCACAGTGAATTTGCTTTTTTTTTTTCACAAGGATGAAGCTGGTTCTACTCTCTGCATCTAGAATTAATTTACTTTGGGTTGGGCAAGGAGCAGAGAAGTAGGAGAACCCTGTAAATCTGCAGTGCCTTCCCTGATTACATGTCCTGGCTCACAAACATGAGCTGTTGTTCCGGCTCATTTTCAAGCTACACTGGAGCCATTTTCAGACTTCAGAGTAAATCAAAAAGTAAACCAAGCAAACAACAATCCAAGAGTTTATGTGTCAGATCAGCTGAGAAACTGGGTCTCTCCTCTCCAGAAAGTGTTTCATATTTTTACTGCAGCATTACCAAAACGGGTCTCTGCTGACCTATTATATAAAGCTCATAGTCAAAACCAGACCACCAAAACCCTTCTGCAGACAGCCTTACCCCCAAAAAGGGTCAGTCAGGAGCCTCCACAGTTGGTAAAACACACATTTTTAGTTGCCTACCCAACACACAAACTCTCATTGCTTGCTCTGAAATAGTCATGGGACAGCGGAGAGGAATAAGAAGGAATTTGAAAAGATGGAGATTAGGAACAAATGATAATTTATGTCTTTCAGAAAATGCAAGTCAAACCTTGCCTGCCCTGGCCCTTCAGCACTCCTGATTGGAACAGGATATGTGTTTAGCATATCTCTAAGGTATTCTCATATGAACATGACAACCAGGTGCCTACTGTGAGGACAGCTATAACAAATCACCCACATTCTTGTCAAGCCAACACTGCAATTGTTCTCCTCAGATCATCTGGCTTCAGTGTGGGCTCCCTTCAATTTCTAACACAGAAAGTATTTCCAATAGTTGACAGATGTCTTTCCTCACTTTACACTCCTTTCTTACCCTCTTCAGTGTCAGCCTTGCAGGAAATACCGAGTTAATTGGAAAGATTAGGGAAGGTCTCCTACAGCTATTGCAGGAGAAAGTGGGAGCAGACAGAATGCAGTTAAGAGAGAATAATTAATTTAAAGTTTTTACTTTAGTATTAAACTTTAAATGTTAACAGCCAGAGGAAGGAAAGGCTCTAAAATTCTGTTGGATGTTTGTTATCACTCAGCACAAAGCAAAGCAATCCCTCTCGCAATAATTTTAAACTGGTAGGTTAATTCCTTGTTCACATACAGAAGACAGTTTCCAAGAAGCAAGCATTTGTAAACAGTTACTAGAAGTAGAATTTGATTTTGCTCTGCAATACTAGAGTGTATGGCTCAGCTCACTGGTTTATCCCACACACAGACCTCAGGGTTTTTGCCCATAAATTTCTCTCCTGTGGAAGATGAAATACTCATTCTCAGCAGAAAAATAAAAATTCAAAAAAAGGAAAAATAAACACAAAGAGGAATTTTTTGAGCATGTAGATAATGAGAATTTCTATAGAAATTGTCTCTCATGAGGTCATTGGATTTGAGTCAGGGTTAGATGCCAAGATTTCTAAAGGACAAGAAGTCCTCCTCAAGGATCCAGGAGTGGAATCCAGGTTTTCACCTCCACCCACTCTCCACCATTTCATAGGCAAAAAGAATATTTTCACATTGGTAACAGTTTGATGTTGTTTGACGGTGTTTGATCTGCTCTGATTTGCAGGCTACATTCAAGCGTGAGAGGTTACAAAGAATTTTCTTCCTGAAAGGACACAAAACACAACCTGTCCTTATTATGTCCCTCAATGTACTGGAGCCATCTCAGCTGTTTGGAGCCTACAAACAGGAGTTGTGAGGGAGATATGTAAGCATCTCAATTTATTACTGCTTTGCAATGCTGTTCTTGCAGCAAGACAAGCGCCATCCTCCTCAAAAAAAAAAAGGTTTGCAATGAGAGGGAGAGGAGGGAAAAGAACACCTCTGTGCTGCAGGGACCAGCTGCAAAATCCCTGCATGAGGAAAGTCAACCAAAGGAAAAAGCTCTGCATGAGCAGTGCTCAACATGCAGCTCCCAGCTCCTCAGGACCAGATCAGGAGGACAGAGACTGGGCATGGCTGAGCAGGGATATATGAACAGAGAATAAACTAAAAATTAGTTTTGCATTTAGACCTCCTGAGGAAACAGGGGCAATTAGCAGAGACATGGTAATGCAAGGTACGAGTCAGTGACAGTCACTGCAGGGCTCTACAGGACCCTGGCAGGAAATCACCCTCTGAGGGGCAGTCCCTGGGCTGTTACCCCCATTACGACCAGTGGGGATAATTTGAGATAATTTTCAAGATTGGTATTATTTGTGTCATGCCAGCCAGCATTTATCCTGCAGGCCAAAACTCAGCACTCATTTAAAACACATTTCAAAGCATTACCTGCTTGGGCATCTGGAAGTGCTTAGGCATGTGAACCTGTTTGCTATTTACACTGCTGAACTGTTCCTATGTTAGACTGCCCTGGAAAGTTGGGTGACAGCAAAGAAAACAGCAAAGAGCAACAGCCAGTGCCTTTTCCAAGGAAAAAGGGTGATAAAAGTCCACTGGTAGCTTTGTTTGCTCTTTGGCTTCTCCTTATCTCATGCCTTGAGAGCCCTGGGGAGCAAGTAAAAGGACAAGGGAAAGAAAATGGAGAGTAGCCATGACTTCAGATGAGGAGCCACCCCAATGACATCAGGATGAAGGCTGCCAAAGTCTGATGGAGAACAGGAGCATCCAGAAGGGAATCTGCAGGGAATAAGACCTGAACAAAGGTTGCCTCAGCTGGGATGCTGAACAGATGGGGTCCAGTGAGGAAGGATCTTCTGCCAGGAGCCAACAAAGCAGAAGGAAAGTCCATGAGAACGGCAACGAAGAGCTGCAAGAACACTTCATGAGCACTACTGTACTGCCAGAAAGGAGTCCCAGGCCTGCAAGTCACAGAAAAACTGCCCACAGCACATCCTGGGTGATGTTGACAAAGTTCAGTGCAGGTCTGTGCTGATAGATCACACCTCCACGTGCCACATGTGGTGGCTGGTGGAAGAAAAGAGCAAGACTGCAGCAGAAGGTAGGCCAGGATGGTTAAAACCTTCCAAACAGCCATGGTCCAGAGGGAGGACTATCTCCTTAGGCACACAGAGCAACAGCAATGGCAGTTCAGTGCTGAGAGAGGCAGTGCTGGAAGGTGCTCACAGCCCTGCATGGGGCACAGAGTGACCTGCAGTGGCAGAAAGGACAGGGAAAGCTCAGCTGTATGGGGGACACCCTGCAGTGAAACTCCATCCAGGACAGCAAGCCAGAGACAAGCAGGGATGTGCCACTCTGCCACAGGACACTCCATCCCTGGAGGGCACAGGGCAAAGAAGGATTCAGAGAAGTGAACAAACACTGAGGTGAAAACTAAGTTCCCCTCTGAAGAGCCAGAACCAGTTACCTTAAAAGGAACCAAAAAAAGGAGGAGACAAAGGAATCCACTTTCTATTATTTGAAGAAAGATGATGAGGAATTCCTGTCTTCCTTCTCCCAGAACTACCAGAGCAAGACCAGTCCAGAGAACAGCAAAAGGCACAGATTTGTTCAGTCTCATCACTGGGACATGGAAGCCACTACTGTAAGGTGTCACTGAAAGTCCCCACTAGCTTCAGGAGACAGCTGCAGCTGAGATGGGTGTGAATATCCTGAATTACCCCTCAGACCCCAGACTGGGCACATTACATCTTGGAATTATTCTGTGGAGCAGTTTTAGAGCTGCTGTGCATGAATCTGCCTGCTGCAAAGTTGGAATGCCTTTCCCAGCAGCAGGATGAGCCCCCACAGCAGGGCAAGGGCAGGCAGCAGACGTGGCAGTGCTCAGTGCCAGGTGACACACGTGCAGCAACGTGAGGACAGGCACCTGCCAGCTCCCAAAGCCAACAAATTCCTGAGCCAGCAGCAGGAAAACAAACACAACAATGACTTGCCCCAACAGCAACTTGAGGCTGCAGTTCCAGCTTGTCTGCAGTATCAATAAATTGTTCTTTGTAAAAGTGTGAGGTTTATTTGCTCTGAGAACAGCCGTGCAAATATTTAGGAGCATTTCTCTGAATAATTCTCCTGAGCTTGGGGGCTATTTTAAATCTTCACCCTGTGACCACCCCTAGACACACAGCCTGTGGCAGTGCAGCCCTGCATGCCAGGGTGTGCCCATGGGACCTTCCAGCCAAAGTGCTCATCATCTAGATCATTTTCCAGCCTGGGAATGGATGAAAGGTGCAGCCACAGCCCAGGATATCTTGCACCAAGCTGAAAAAAAACCTTTCTATTTCACCCCTTAATGCACATTAAGATAATTCAAAAATTTAATGGCAAAGTCTCAGGTTTTTTTTCTTTTTCTCTCCTCAATCACTCCACAGGATAGTTGTCAACAATTTTTCTTCATCAGGTCAGTTCTTTCCCTCTTGGTCTGCCAAGGCTCATACTCAAATTCCAGCTTTGCTTTGAATCCCACCTTCTAATTGTCATTGTTATCTAATTCTTTTTCAAGAGAAAGGAATGCCCCTTGGTCTTTCAATCAGCTCAGATTTGTGAACTGACTTTAAATACGTTCAGCTGAAAGCCATTAGCAATTATTCAATTGCCTTTGCTGTAAAACGGCTTAAATTACTTGACATTAGTCTGTTATTTGAAGAAAAAATATCAATTAAACCTTCAGGTTTAAAAAACTTACATTTCTACATTAGAGGCATTTAACAGTATTTTGATTCTAAATTCTTTCCACCAGTTTCATCCAGAGCACAATTTTGCCTCACACGAGTCCTGTTGCCATCTGAGGTGATGCTGGATCTGAGTGTGGCTTGGACCAGCATTGTCTCAGGGCTGGATCCAAGAGCTCACCTGGGACCACAGCTGGGCTGCAGAGAACCCCCCCTGCTCCATGCCAGTGACCTACCATCCCTGAACACTTTGTCCCAATGGTGTTGGCAGCAGGATTTTCTCTGATGACAAGAAGAAGGAATAAAATAAAAGAAGAGCAAAAGAAGGAAAGAGTCAAGTGAACAGTTTGGCGGCAGTGCTGACCAGAGCATCGTTTCTGTGTCCACCCATTCTCCCTGCTGCCTCTTGGCAGTGAACAGGGCTCAATTTTCTCCCCTCCTGCTCCGAGTTTGACTCTTCTTCAGGGCCTGGAATGTTGAAATACTCAGGTCTTGGCCATTAGAATCATCAGTCATACTCAGCACACACCTCTGGCACTGTTCTCAAGAAAGAGGGGCTACCATTGTAACTAGAATTTTAATGCAATTGATTTGATTTCAGTAATTCAGTTTTTCCCTAAGAAACCCTGAACTGCATTTAAGCTCTCCAACCCATAGGAAAATACATCAAAATTTTCCAAAAGAGGGAGCATTCCCCAAAAGCTCAGAGACAGACCCTCAGTGGAGGATGCACCATTCCCAGTGCTTCCATCCAGCCCAAACCTGTGAGGCTTTGCAACAGAAGGAGCTGACAAAGCCCTACAGCCAGACTATATATCCAGCCTGTTTCTTCTGCAAGGCACCAGGTCATCACCCCACTCATGAGTGAAAAACAAAGCAAGCTCTGACAGCTGGATTAGGTTTGAGGGGACACAGACTGACCTGGGGACCACAGCATGCTTGACAGAGACACCCAGGTGAGAGTCCACCCTTCAGGAGCAGCTGGAGCTGGGTATAACTGCTTGGGGCAGTTGTCAGGTGGCAACATGGGTTGGATATGAGGCAGGGGATGACTCCCTACGTGAGATTTTGGGCCAAGAGCACTTTCTTTTAGTTAATCTGGAACCACTGTTTAGAGAGTCAATTTCCCCTGGATCCATCTTCAATGCACTCTGAAGGCAGAAAGGGCAGTATTGTGATACAGGTGTTAAATGTTTTCGAATGGAAGAGAAGTTCAGGTATTACTGCTGCTGTGAGTGAGGCTGCTGCAGAGAAGCACTTGGTTCTGCAGTGTTCAGTCCAAACACCAGGCCAAATTCAGATGTGGCTTCTAAGTGGCACGGGTCGAAAGACATTAATTGTTCAGAAAGAGGGAACAAAAGTTTGCAGTGCACAAACCTCCCCGCCACACCATTCTGCCAATTCCCTCTGGATTGTTTTCTTAGCAGTGCTCTCTGAGGCTGACAGTCCCTGCTGCAGAGGAGGCCAGCACAGATCCCTGCACCGCAGTGGTGGTTTGGCAGCTTTACGATGTTTTACATCACTTTTGCAGAGAACACCAGAGCTATAAAATTTGTAGTTTTCCTAAACCCCCAGAATCCATTTAATCAAAACAGTCCGGTGGCCACACCAGGGCATTATGCAAGTGCATGGCTGCTGCTCCTTCAGCTGCTGCAGGAGGAATTTGCTGACAAGTCAAGATTAAACTTTCGGTTCCTTCTGCTCTCTGCACTCATTACAGGCTCTTAAGAAGTTTCAAGTTAATTAATTCAACCTCAGGAGAGGAAAATACTTGTAGGATTTAACATGGTACAGCTATGGAAGGGAAAGGCTGAGTGTGTTTGCAGCTGAGCAGGAAACAGTCCTTGTTCTTTGAAACTCCCCTCTCATCCTCCGCTGTGCTGGGTGTTGTCATGGGGTAGCCTCGTTGGAAATCATTTCACATGAAATTAATTCTGTAGCACCTAAACAGATTTGCACCACAAAACCAAGTGGTTTCTGAGCCACTTCTTGTCATGTATTTTGTTTTCTTCCCAGAAACTGCCTGTATTCACAGCCCATAACTTGGCACGAGCACCAGCAGCCGCACCTCTCCTCCTTCCAAGCCAGAGACTGGTAGGCAGGCGATAGAGCCCCATAAAACACAATTAACCTTTTCATTAAACAACAGCTCCCCAAGTGAGAACCAGGCTGCACTGACAGGAATGAGACTGCTTTGTGTTAACGGTGTGTCTCAAACCTTAAAATAAAATATTTGTGCTTGCATAAATAGTTGGAAAGGTAAAAGTGTCATAACACTGGGTGTTTGTTATTGGAGCTGGAGCTTGCCTCCTGCCTGCAACAAAATGTCATAACAAAGCCCGCGTGGGGCTCGCTGCGTTTACTCCTCGCTGCAGTGTTTAAATTCTGATACAAACCCCAGCCATAAACAGATTGCGAGACAACTCACGCACGGGCTCCTGGCAGAGTGGGCTTATTTCAGCATGCCACTGACCCAGCATCGTCCCAGGGGGTGCAAAGTTTGTTCTGCAAGCTTTGCAACCCCTGAGATGACAGCGGGTCCAAATGAGCCATGGATGGAGATGGTGGTGTGCCCAAGCATGGGCCCAGCACCTCTGCAAATCTTTGCTCACCACCTGAGTTGATGTTGGGTCTGAAGAATGGTTGAGGCCCTGGCCAGCTTGGAACCACCATGGTTCATGGCAGGCTTGGACCCAGGGTCACCTCAGGTGATGGAAAGCACAGCGTGGTTGGACCCACCACCATCTGGGGTCCACAGCACACTTGTGCCCAGGGTCACCTCACCTGCACAAAGGTTTGTGCCCCCTGAGACCACACTGGGCCCATGGCAATCTTGAGCCCTTGCCAGCTGCAGAGCACTCTGCAGCTCCCCAAAGCCTGCCCCAAAATCCTCAACAGAGAGTTGACTTCAGCCAAACACAGATATAGCAGGGTTTCTCTGATAGATGTCCTAAAATCTGCTTTTTGCAGAGTACTTTCATCCCAAGTGCAAACTAAGCCAGGCTTTCCAACCCACCCCAACCCAGAGGAGGCTGGAGGGAGACTTTTATCACACTTGGCCAACAGCAGCATCTTCCCAGCTGCTTACAGCACCAGAGCAGCCAGCACTGGGAGCTGTGAGCACTCGCTGCAGCTCCTCCTCGCCAGCAGGGCCCACCTGCTGCAGCAGCATGGCTTGGCAGCTTTTCAGCCTTGGAGTCCATGGATCCCATGGCTGGGAGAGGTTTCAGCTGCAGAGGAACCAGTGTGACTCTGGTGTGCTGCAGAGTGGAGCAGGGGGTTCTGTGGGCTCTTTAGGGATGGTTGCTGTGTCCCCACAGCTCTAAGGGAGAGGAACTGGCACAGGGCTGCACAGGGCTCCCATGGCCAGCTTTGAAGCAGCTCTGCTCTGATGGTTGCTCCAAAGCAAGGATCACCCCCAGCAGTTCCCTGACACCCTCCTGCCTCCACCAACTGCTTGTAACCCCTGGGGTCACACAGGTGCCTGTGCCACATGCTCAGTGTCTGTCCCCTTGACTGCTGCACCTTCACCCACCCTGGTCATTCAAAACCTGGATGAAGAACAAGGGGAGATTCAATCCTGTATAACTGAGGCAGGCAAACCCAGCATGCATTCTGGCACAGTGTGACTGGGCAGAGGGCAGGAAAAGTAAAAGACAGCTACATCTGAGAAATGTACCAGCATCCTTTTTCTTTTAAAATGCCTTAGGTAACCTAGAATTTACAGCCTGCTTTGCTAGCACAGATCAGTACTGGTCGCTGTCTGGTGTAAGCTGTGTGCAAGGGTCTTGGGGAGCACTTGGTACTTCCCATGGAGCCCAAAGCAGGGACAGCCCACATGGCTGTGCCCTACCAGGCAGCAGAACCTGTCCTTAGGACCGTGCCTGGCTGATACACTTCTGCAGCTGTGAGCAGCCACGAATTAACATTGAGCATAAAGCAGCATGATTCCCCCAGAACAGCTGTAGAAATGCTTAGCCTAAATTAAATAAGCATTACCATAGCAGCTAGGTGCTTATTTACAAATGAAGGCCTGGAAGCTGCAGCCAGATCTGCTTCCCCTGGTCCCCACAGACCCCCAGAGTCAGCATAGGCAGCTTGCAGGGTTTGCACAGGCACAGGACTGGATGGTTGATTGCAGGAGCAGGGTTGTGGGCTGTACTGCCCTGTCTGCACATTTCAGAGGTCATTCTAGAGGTGGAGGTCTCCAGAGATTGAGGGATCTTTCCCTGAAGGGCTGAGCCTGTGCCAGAAGCCACCCTGCTGCTTGGAGGCTGATGCTCTGAGCAGGGGATGAGGGTTGAGTAGCCCCACGGCAAAGGATGTCCTCCTTGAGCTGAGGCATGTCTCCATCACCCACCAGAGACCCTCTCTGCCAGGCAAGGAGGTCACCCTTGTCCCTGCACCCAGAACTGTGCCCTTGCCAGCTCCCTCTGGCTCAGGGACCCCACTCTGACACAGCAGCCTCAGCCCAACTCAACTTCACAGATCCTTTCCCACATCCTGCACCCAACTGGTGCCCTTGGCATATATTTTCAGAAGCAGGTGTCTGTCTGGGGGCTCTTCAATCCACACAAAATCCCCTTAAATTGTCTGCTTTCCTGAGCTTCTGCCCACTCAGCAATCTTCTCCAGTCCCTGGAGAGGCATCAATCATGGTAGTGAGGATCCACAGCAGAGCTGAGGCTGCATTCCCTGCCTCAGGAAAGCCCCAGTTTGTTTCTGTGCCTGCTGTGAGCTGCAGCTGCCCCACACAGACCCATCTCCTGCCCCCCTGCTCCTGTGGGGCCAAGGAGCAGCTGCAGCCTTGTCCCTGGATGGGGTGAAGACCAGCAGGAGGGGACAGACAGTGAGCAGAGCGTGGTTGCAAGACCTCAGGGGAACAAGTGGAGGTTTCTCTTGCCCTATCCCACCCCGCAGGAATCCAGGGTCACATCGTTCCCACCGGGAGAGGACTGCACAGCTGTCCTCCCGTGGGGCTTCCCTGGTCCCAAAAACCTGCCTTGCTGCAGCAGCACTTCAAAGGGCTTCACTCCTCACCGAGAACTGAGGGTCTGGGAGCCAGCAGTCCCAGCCTCTGGGTCTTCATTAGAAGTCCCTGAGGGATAGAGGGAAATCCAGATGCATGGGAACACGGATAGGTAAAGGCCTTTGGTTTTTACTGAGCTCAGCTCCCTCCTCCCCCTTACATCACCTGGTGCCTTGAGGTTCAGTCAGTGCAAAGCTCCTGGCACAGCACCTGGGGGCTCGGGGAGAGCCCTGGGGCCAGGCACAGGTGGGCAGCACAGATGGGGCTGGGGGGTGCCAGCAGGGCAGGGAGCCATTGCCACTATCACACTGCAATCAAACCCTCTCCTGTGAAATGCCTGGGCTCCAGCAAGCTGGCACCCTCCTATGGAAAAATGTGCCTGGAAGCTCTCCAGCCATGCCTGCTCCAAGGAGTCACTGATAACCCTGCTGCCAGCCAGATACCCTGGGATCATCCTTCTTCCTCCCCACTGCAGAAGGACATTCCAGATCCCATCCTCTCCCTGCCTTTCAGAGCCTTCCATTTCTCAAAAGAAATTCTTGCACAGCCAGAAGATTTTACCACTTTGTTCTCAGAATATCATAATATTTTCTTTTTTAATTAAATCGCATTCCCCATCTGCCTTGCATACATGTTTTGGGTAGTCTACTTTTGCCAAACATAAGGTCAACATCCCTGCTACTAACTTTCAATAAAAGCTCACTGGTGCTAGAACTCTGTTTTATCTAAACCCGATGTCTGCTCACAATTTTGACCGCACCCAGACTAGGGCTATGTGACTTCACTGCCCCGGATTCCCATCAAGAGCCTTTTAACATGAGTACACTCATTTAGCAGCAGGCATTGTCTTGCTTTCTTCATTAGCAAACTGAATAATCACAAGAATGATTTACAATATTTCTGTAACAATGATGAACTTGTGGAGAAGAGTGGCTGTGTTTGATTTGAGCTGCAAGCAAATTAGCAGAGATGTCCTGGTTCTTAATTTTAAAGCTCAAAAATGGACTGAACTCAAGGGAATTCAAGAGAAAAAAAGCTGCAGCAAGGGCATTAATAAGGAAGGCTGAAGGGGAGACAGCCAGGAAAAGCAAATCCCAACCTGCTGCATACAGACTAAAAAAAAGGAAGTCTGTGCAGTTGTACTAGCAAATGGATCACAAAAATATAGATATAGTAGGGTTTCTCTGATAGATGCACTAAAATGAAAAAAAAAAAAAAAGAAAACCACTTCACAGAACTCCTACAGGTTTTCTGTCCAGAGTTTCCAAACTTTTCCAACAGAGGTTTCAGCCTCAAACTCTGTCAATTTACAGAACAGAAGCACAAAGATGAATAATTCATAGCAGCTTCCATCTATATTCTGTGGTAGGGAAAGGAGAGAAAGGAGCACAGACTCCACCATGCATTACTGAAGTCCAGAAGCTCTGTTTAACTCACAGGAGAAGGATTTTGGACAAAAGCTCACCCATCCACATGTTGTTGGGAAGCACAGTGCTTTCCCTCCCCGTGCTGAAGCTGAAGACTGCACTCAGCTATAAATCTGGACTAAGATCTGCAAGGCCAAATCAAGATAAGCACAAAGCAGAATGCCTGCAAGTATAAACTCATCTTCTTCAAAGCGTTTCAGGCCCCAGCTGCAAATTGGTTTATTCCGAGAACAAATTGTTGCTCAACTACTTGGAAGAATCTTCACAAAACTTCAGGCAAAGTAGCTTTGATTGAAAAGAGCTTAATATCAGTGATAAATAATATCAGGTGAGAACACAGGAGGCTTTAACCTCCCCCAAAAGTGAGATAAGTAACATCAGACATGTTCTATCACTTGCTGCTCCATAGCAGCCAATAAGTTGCCCAAGAGCCTTCCCAGGGGTTTTGTACAGAATGTCCTTTTTCCTCGGTGCAAATTGTAACAACCTTCCTCCACCAACACAAACTCACAGTAAAAAAGGACAAATAATCCCCCTCTGTTAACAAAGGGTTGGCTGGCCCAGGAATTTGGGATGAGCTTCAAGGATGCCCAGAAAAAAATCTGATATCCTGTTAATATTAACTCCTGTCCTTGCAAAGGAGAGCACAGTCACATCTCAAGTACCTAACACACTTTGAGAAAGATGTTACACAACAACTCAGGTGATCTCTGAATTCAGCCTCCTTGAGCAGCTGGTGGCACTCTGGATTCAGCATCAGAAACACCAAGGGCCTCTCATGCACCTCCCACCTGCACAGTTATGGCTCTGCTTGGACAGCAGGAAAGGTGGAGACCAAGTCTCTTCTCTGTTGTCCCACTTGCTGTTGTCCACTGGCATCATTTGAACATGTGTGTAGGGAGAGTCATGGGGCTGTACAGGCAGATGGTGTCTCACAGGTTATAATCTTATTTTTCCTTTTGTTTTTTCCTACAGACTGAGAATTATGAGAAGAGTATTTTACCTCCAACATGTTCTGGTTTTTAAGGTGAACAAACAAACATCAAACCTGTTCCTAAAAACCAGCCATCTCTTTCTTTCTCCTCTACTCCACATGGGGAAGGGTGCACGAGAAGGAGGGACAGAGAAAGTGGGAGGACAGCGGGGCAGTGAAGGAGGGACAGGAGAAACAATGTGAGAAGGCAAGAAAATAAATAGAAACACATGAGGTAAACCAACCCTAATTTAATCACTAGACAAGTCAGCAGGGTCACAGATGACATGAGCAACAAGCCCAGCAACCTCAAGGAAATATTGTCAGGGTCGTGTTAAGACAAGATACTTTCCCCTGGAGCCCATCATAATTTGGGTTTGCCACCACGTTGGGTTGGTCAGAGGAGGTGCTGCTGCTGCTCAGTGGTACCTGTCCCCCAGAGGACAGAGCACAGAGCAGATGCCTGTGTCAGCAGGGAGTCAGGGAGCTCAGGTATCCCTCAGGTGCCCTCAGATCCAGCACCAGGACTACGTGCACACACCTGGGCGTGGTCCAGTGACCAGGGCTGTGCTGCAGGGACCCAGCTTGCAGCAAACATGCAAGATAAGCCCCTTGCAGGCTGAACTGCAGCAGAATGAGGAGCCTCAGATCTTGAGGGATCAGGCTATGGCAGCTCTCTGGAGCAGCAGAGCATCATCTGAAAATACTTTGTTGTTTCTGCATGGTCCACAGCCGCTCTCCACTTGGTGGCCACATGAGACTGGTGGCCACATCTGGGGAAGAGCATCCACCTGCACTGGATTATTCTTCTGTATGTCGACCTCATTTTGGCTCTCTTGCTTAGTGTTTGAAGTTCCTCTGAAGAATCAAATTTAGCAAGGTCCATACCTAGGCTGAAAAAATATATGTCCTGGGGGCACTTCCTCGGTCATCCTGGCTTTCATTAACCCAGCTTCTCCACTGTCCTTCTTTCACACCCATTAAAACAGCACCAAAGGGAGCTGGCAATACATTTTCCTTTGCCCTTCTCCTTTGTGCTCCTCCTTGATGAATGGCTAAAGCAGATGCACAGTTGCCTTTGAAGGCTCTGGCCCATGAGCATGTTGAATCAATGATGGATTGGACCAAATGAATCACAGTGTGGGAGAAAGCACAAGGCAATGATTTCTAAGTGGCCTTCACATCTTTACACTTCAGAACTTGCTTTAAAAGCCTGTTTTCTTCTTTTTATCTGGTTCCAGTTTCTGCAGTGCCTTTGCATATGTTGAGGGAGGTAGGGGGGAAGGAGGGGAACCTTTACATATAAACAGAAGAATCCACTTCTCCATTAGACAATAATGAAGCATTGTCATTTAGGGAGTTCAAATAGCTGGGAAACCACTTCAAGGCCATGCAAAACAACTGGGTAGCATCAGAAAGAACAGCAGTTGGCAAACTGAGCAAGACAGTTCAAAACTCCAGTAAGCAAGCTCGCAAAAAACCCACAGCTGGTTCGGTAGCCTATCTCCCTTTACTGGGACACAAGAGCTGCTTCAGCAAGAAGCTTTAATGAAACTATATTTTTAGGATATGGTGAATTGCCAGGAATAACTTGATGTATAACTGCTGCTGCTGGATCCCAACTGGAGCCCTGTGTGCTCAGCCGAATCCCGCGTGTCCCTCCTCACAGTGAGTGGGAGGTCTCCAAAACCCATTCATGGATCAGCTGCTTCCAGCTTGGCTGCTCTTGGGCCCTCCCTGTGACTGACAACGCAACTGTGCTCATCAGATGGATATTCTTCCCCCACAGGTACACCAGGGTGGATGTAGGAAACCAAAGCCACCCATTTTGCAGCGCTGCTTGGAAGAGCGATGCCTTCCTGGGCACGGGAGAGAGGCAGAGTTTGTGAGAAAAGGAAATTGTCTTTTTGGGCTGACAGTGGACTAGAGGGAGAAGAACATGTGTGCAGACACGCAAATTTTCAGGCTCAGACATCTGAAAAAAATCCCAGCAAAAGCCATCCCCCAGGCTGGGAATTGGTTTTTATGGTTAAGCAACAAGCCACACACGTTCACCCCCAGGTCTCTCCACTCCAGACTGCACAGGCACTTTGTGCCCAGACAGCACTGCCAGGAGGAGGACACGGGTGGCTGGTCCCTGCCTGGGCAGAGGTCTCCCCACACACAAGCCTCTGTGGGATCTGCTTTTTGTTACCGCTCGGGACGATGCCGCATGTGGAAATACAAGTGGAAGCTTGTTCAGACCACAGAATTTGCAAAGCCTGTTTGCTTAACCAGAGCTAAACACGAGCCAAGGACAGCTTGGTTTGAGTTCCTTTATTCTGGGTACCCCACATGAAGCACTGTGGCTCCTGCAGTAGCTGTGCCAGTGCTGGTCTGTGCCTGCTGGGCTGAGCCCATCAGGGAGATCCAGGGTTGGCACACACAGGAGCACAAACTCAAAGCTGCCCCCAAGGTCCTTCTTGGAGACCCAGTCTCAGTAGAAAGCAGGGAAAAACTCCAAGCACATGAAGGGTTTCTTCCTCCAGCATTCTTTCTCACTGAGTTGCATCCACACAGGAATTGTTCATCCACTCACAGCACCAGCACCCCCGTGCACCTCACTGCCTGCCTCCTCGCCAGCCCAGTGAGGGACAAATCCCTCTGCTCCAGAGATAATGGACTTGGATGCATAAACTCTTCTGGAAGTCTCAGGCTTGCCCTGACTCCTGCTCCACAACAAACAGCCACTGCCAGCACCTGGGCAGGGACAGATACAATCCAGCTTCCCAATAAATATTCAAAATCTCCATGGCCTGGCAAACAGGGCTCTGGAAAGTGCCTACTGCTCTCCACACAGGAAGGGATATTTATGAAGTGCTGTGAGGTTTGGAAGTATTATTTTATCCATGAACAATGGAAGTAGGGATGAGCTGAAACACGATTAGCTCGAGACTTTTCCAGCCTGACACCAAGTGTACCATTAAAACAGTGGAAAGGGCTGAATGAGCCTGTCTATGGCCAGAGGATGGTACTGCAGGAGGCTAGAGTGTGAAATAGAGGTGCTTGGGACAAAGGGAAGTCTGATAAAGTAAGAAAAGCCTGAATAAACAGAGGTGTTTTTTCCCCCCAATACTACTTCCAGCTTCATCTAGTCAGAGCTTAAAGATAAAAGGAAAAGGAGCTGCTGATTTTCCAGTGGGGGAAACTCAGCTGGAGGCTTCAGGGCTGTATTTATTAAGCACTATGTTCACAACTGATCTGATGAGGACTCAGAACCTTGGGACCAGCACAACCAAATGTCCATGGAAGCTGAATCTTCCTTGTTTACAGACCCCTCACGTTTCAAGAGAAGTGAAAGTTCTCCAGCTGAACACCCCAGGAGCACAGTTTCCCCCAGACACAGAGAGCAGTGCTGGGACAAGCAAGGGGATGCTGTGAGCTGCACACCTCTGGTGAAGCCCTGTAATACACAACATCCCTGTCCAAAGGCAGCATTTTTAGCCACCCCCATCACATTTGTCACTGATTTTCTGTGCTCTCAGATGCACACACTGTACCCCAGTGGGACACAGGCCCAGCTCAGCACTGCCCTGTGCATCTGCAGGGCACCCCAGGCTTTGAAGTTTCGCTCCTCCAACGAGAGCACTGGTTGGTATTGGAGCTCCCATGCTTATTAGGAGGTGAGGATGATTAATTGCCTCTCCCTCCCTGCCCCTCTGAGGGGGGCTGCTCAAGGCTGTCTCACTGACAGTGATGTTTCAGGACCATATGGCACTTCCACATCCCATTAGGAACGCGCCTGCAGCACCCCCTCCGCTCCACACCAAGTCTCAGCTTTCACTGGGGTGGGAAACATGAAATACCAAAACTCTGCCTGAAAACTTCAAGGTCAGAAAGAAATTTAGGGAAATATGTTCTGTGAAGAGCTAAACCTATCTGCTGCCATCAGTGGTGCTGGTGTCACACAGTCTCACCCAGAGAAGGGTTCCCTCTCCAAAGGGACCTCACGTGGCTGCAGTGCTGAGTGAGTCTCTGTTGTTACAATGCACTTTCATAAAAGCAACTGAAACCCTCTCTTCCCTTTGCCCCCAACACTGTGGGCTTCCCCTGGGGCACATGGGGCTGTGTTTGCTCTTTCTGGGACTGGCAGCAATGGCAGGGAATGTGCCCAATGCCACAGTCCCAGGGAGCAGGGAGCCTGCAGACTTTGTGACTAGACATAGCATGGCAAGGCAGTGCCAAGGTACACGATGCTGCAAACCTATAGCTGCATAACAGGTAAATCTGGACTAAAATGGGTCCTCAAGTTGTTCAGGGTGCTGCTTTTTAGTTGGTTGGTTTCATACTCCATGCAATCCACTGTTTTTTGACTCTGTGCCCCTCTAACAGTGCAGCACTGTGCTCACACCTGCATGGAATGTGTGCATCCCTCTGACCATGGATCTTATAGAGGGCACCTATGAGGGCAAATTCACAGTGGAAGCAATTCCCACTCCCTGCTGCTCCTCACCAGTGCCCAAGCACACCATGGGACCTCTCCCAGCTCATTTGTGTCCCAGCAAAGAGTGCTCTGCAGCTGGGCACCTGCACAGAATGATGTGGGTGCTCTTGTCCCAGCAGCCTGACAAAAGCCAAATTCCCCAGGAGGGCAGGCTGTGCTCACATTCAGTCACTAATCCCCACTGCACAGCCCCCCTTGGCAGGCAGCATGGAAAATGCCAGTGCTCATAGATATGGTCTCCAGGGAGGACAGTTTCCATAACCTACAGCAAAGCAGGAGAGCCTGACCCAGAGGCCAGAGTGGCCAGGGGCCAGCACCCACCTCCCGAGGTGGCAGAGAGCTGTGACACCTGGCAGGCACTTGATTGCTCACCCTATCTCTGGTTGCTGTTTTCACTGCAGAAAGAGTCCAGCCAACAACAAAAAAATATAAAAACAACAACAAAAAAATATAAAAACAAAAGCCAAGAAGAGAGCAGCTTCCAAATTACATTATTTTACTTGGTCATTCAGTTCCCATCACAGAAAGCAGCTGGCTTTTTCCAGGAAAAAAAAAAAAAAGGTTGTTCACCTCAGTCCCCCCTGTGGAAGCTGAGCAGAAAGAGGCACCAGCAGTGGCTGCCACCACCTTTGGGGCTCAAAGCAGCTCAGAGACCATCTCTGCAACCCCAGCAAGGCCTGCAGGGGCGAGGGACTGCTGGGCCAACACTGTCTTAGGGACCTGAGGTGGGATCAGCATTGGGATTCCTGTCCCACAGTCAGAGAGCTGCTGGGTTCCTCTTTCAGTGGACAGGGACCTGGGCTCCTTCTCCTGCCTGCCCCCAGCAATGGGCTCTGATGCTTCAGCTCCCTCCCTGGGAAGGCTGGGAAAACCCTCCCTCAAAGACCTTCAGAGCCATGTAAGGGGAAAAAGAGAGAAAGGGGGTGAGGGGAAAGCAGATCCCCACAGATGAGCCCCTCTGCCCACAGCACATGTACCTTCCCAGCCCCACGAGCATGCCAGCAAACCTTCCTGCTGCCTAATGTATTCCATGTGGAGCCTGCACCTCCAAAACATTACTTAAAATGGGAATAAATCCTTCATGAGACCTCAGCATGACAGATACCACTTGATTGAATTGCCAAGCAAGGAACTTTTATTTTAAGGAAAAGCCTACATTTAACCTATTGTCACTCTGCAGCAGGGGGAAGCAATAAACTGTGTATGTCTGCTTTCCAGCCAAGTCCAAAAGGTTTATCCACAAGCCCTTCGTAGCAAATCTCCTCCACAAGTTCTTTTGATACCTTGTGGATTTGCTAAACATTTATAACATGAAAGTGAGAATATTATACACACTGCCCTGGCATAAATCACAGGTCTGATCCTCTGTATACACTAGCAATGGAAAGGGGACCTGGAAGGAGTAAGAGGGTTCTAGGCTGCAAGGTGAGTAATTGGAAAGGTTTTTCTCATCCCTCAACCAGCACTAAATGCACACCAAGGTATTAAGAGAAGCTGCTTCTCCCCCAGCCCCTCCAGTTTTTCAAGTTTTACACCTGGGGAAAGAAGAATGAACAGCCCCTGTTAGACATCAGCGAGGTGAGTGTACAGGACATTTAAGAAGTGGAAAAACATCTGTTTAGTCCAGATAGAAACCAGATGGAGACAGGGGGAGGTGGAGGATGGAGAAAGAGACGAGAGGAAAAACAGAAACCTGGTCAGGAAGAAGGCTGCAGGAGGAGAGATGCTTCCAGGAGGAACAAGTCTCACCCAGGGAGACCTGAATGTCCTTCTGGGCTGGTGGGCACACAGCAGGGCACAGCTCTTGCTCACAGGATGAGGCACTGGGGGACACTCAAAGCAACTGATTTTGGAAGCTCAGATGCTGCCTGGCCCCCTGGGACACCACATGGCCACCAAGACTGGGAATGGCTAAAGAAAAGTCTTGCTGGTGGGAAGAACTGAGCAGAAAGAGGCACCAGCAGTGGCTGCCACCACCTTTGGGGCTCAAAGCAGCAGGTGGATGTGGGTTTGTTTCCAGCCGTCAGAGCCCCACACCTCCCAGTTCTGACCTCTGAAATGCCCCAGTGATGCCTGGAGCAGACACTCTTCCTACAAGGAACATACAAAATCCTACATTTGCAGTAGAAAGTATCTTTTAAAGGGTCATTTGGCACTTTTCCCCAATCCTCTTTGTCCTCACGTTCACCATGGCAATCGAGCACTTCTCTTCTGCCCTAGCCCAGCTCACTCTGAGGTTTCAGAGGCACAGCTTGGAGTTTTTTCAGGTCTAGCAGGGGCAGTAAATGAGAGTTGTGCCTGGCAGACAGGGTGCAGCAAGCAAAATCCCACAGGGTATGGCACAAGGCAAGGCACACACACACTTGGAGAGCTGGTTGTGGTGCCTGCAGGCAGAGAACAGCAAGAAACTGCAGCAAGAGGGCTGGAAATCCCCCAGAGCTGCACCAGGATCCTGGGGAGAAACACTGCAACACCAGGGACACGTTTTCTGTGGGTGCTTCTGCAGTGCTGCCAGCCAGGTTGGAGAGATCACTAAAGCCAGGACAGTGAGATGCAAAACTCGCCCCTAGTCGAACAGACTGCTTCCTCCTGGTTTTGTGTCTGACTTTAGTCTCAGATTCCACTTTGGCTGGCAGAGTGAATGAAAAAAAAAGAAAGCAATTTTTTTTTTAACAACTATAAAAGGCTTCTCCAATAGTATCACATGCTAGAACTAATGAGCAGTTTCCTCACTATATAATATTTTCCCACGGAAAAAAAAAAAAAATCACAATGAACATTTTAGCAGGAAATGTTTAATTTTGAGGCCATTTTGATCCATTTCTTAAATCCAGGTGAAGTGTCTCATTTCAAGTGAGTGCCAAAATTGAAGGTCTTTTTTATGTTGCTGTTTAAAATGTGTCTGTTCCCTACATTGCAAGTAGGAAAAGGATCAGAATAACTTCTCCCTTGTCCCCAAACAAAACCCAAGTGTTTGAACATGGTCACTATGCAATCTGAAAAACACCGTTCAAAAGCTGTCTGAAATATTCCCAGTTTGGGAAAATTCTTTCCCACTCAATTTTAAAGAAATGCATTACAAATGGACCCAAGCTACCTCTTAACTTGATTAACATTGCATAAAAGGAGACCTCAATTGTCAGAAATCATTTGCAAAGAGGTGAGAGTAAATCAGCCCTTTTCTGAGCAGGTCCTGCAGGGAAAAGTAGGGAATATGGGACTCAGTAAGGGACAAGGAAGGATTGGAGATGGTAGCAGCCAAAATAGAAAGGGAAGGAGGGAAAATGTAGAGGTTACCACCCCCTCCCCACCCCCAAAAAAAATTAAATCACAAAATAGTTTGGGTTAGAAGGGACCTTTAAAGTCCATCTAGTCCAACCCCTCTGCAACAAGCAAGGATATCTCCAACCAGCTCTGTTGTTGCTCAGAGCCCTGTCCAACCTGACCTTGGATGTTTCCAAGCATGGTGTATCCACCACCTTGCTGTGCAGCCTGTGCCAGTGTTTTACCACCATTGTAAAAAACCATCAGCAGACCATGCCCATGCAGAATCTGCTTCCAGCCCCTGGTGCCCCAGCAGGACAGCCAGAGAGGTGGCACTGAGCCTGAGCTTTGGGACCACAAGCTGGACAAATGAAATCTGAATTCTCTGATTTTTAACCTCTAACAGGAGCTCCCCCTACCCAACCACAGCAGGTCCCTACTCTTGAGTCCTTCACTGCAGACTATGCAGCTGTGCATTTATACCTTTCTTACCAGAGGCAGATCACCATGGTCTCATCTCTGCCCTGATGACTATTTCTACAGAATTTTTGGAAACTCAGCTGTCCTGGAACCCCTACATGTACAAAGCTTTTCTCCTGCCAGCTTCCTCTCCGGCCGGCTCCCAATTTGTCTGCAAACCACAAGTTTAATTGGAGTTGGCAAGTGTTTTGACTTCAAAAACGTCTGTAACACCTGGAAGACAACAGTCAGGTTTAAGGGGGAGGAAATGGGATGATATCCAAGTGCTATTGTCACGCTCTCAGCTGCCTGCATGAGAAGGAATGAGTAGCTGCAGGGTCTGGTGCATGCAGGCGATACCAGGCACGCACACAGCTCTGCCTTCCTCCAGCCTTACACTGCAGCAGGCTTTTGAGGTCATGGTAAAGCTAGGTAAAAACCCCTTCTGAATAAATAAATAAATAAATAAATAAAATAGACACACCCTATAACGTTTGTGGAAAATTAATTGCAAGAACTAGGAAGAGATGGTGATGTGCCGTTCCTGGAGCCTATAAAGCAGACAAATGATCTAGCAGAGAAGGCAGAGGATGGGAAAGACTGCTCTGATGAGGGACATTGTGGAGGGGACTCTCAGCATGGGCTCTGTCAGCACCCTTACAAGCTGACACTCAGTCTGGATCAAATACACCACAGTGCAAATCTGCACACTCCATTATCCCAAAGACGTGACTTCCAGCTGTCCCGACCCCCCTTTTATGATCCTCCCCATTAGGGTGTGCAGGGTTTTAGGAGAGGCATTCAAGAGAGTTCTGGCTGGAGCTATTTCCTTGGTTTCCCTCCTGGTTTTTGGAAACTCTGAAAGCCTTCAGTGCCCACTGCTTTCTTGAGCTGTTGCAGAAAGAGAAGGAATGGAGCCCATT
The DNA here is from genome assembly GCA_013400635.1 of Hypocryptadius cinnamomeus. Taxonomy (NCBI): domain Eukaryota; kingdom Metazoa; phylum Chordata; class Aves; order Passeriformes; family Zosteropidae; genus Hypocryptadius; species Hypocryptadius cinnamomeus. Next base: position 235,645 of record VYZP01041999.1, on the reverse strand, counting down.
CCCACTGGAGCTGCCCTGGCAGGGCTGGTGTAGTGAGTGGGGCTGTGAGTGCAGAGTTGGACCAGAACTCCTTTTTATGCAAGAAACAGTTATGGACAAGTCTTGCTGAGACTTTCAAAGACCAGGTTAGGAGGAAAGATTTATTTCCTGTGACTTTACCTCAATGAAGGGTGGGTTTACCCTTACTTTACCTCATTGTGGGTTCTTGCAATTTCAACCAGTAATGCCTTGCTGTTTACAGTGGCCTTTCTCTAAAATGAAGAGAATTTTGAGAATTTGTCTAAAATAAGGAGCTGAAAACTCCTTCCTCTCCCACAGCTTTGAGGGTGAGAAACATTAACCCTTAGAAGAGACTTAAAGCAGGATAAAACTCCTATGACAGAAAAATCCTGCAGTGACACCATGTTTTAGCATATGATATAAACCTGAGAAAAGCATAATATCCATTTGTCAGCTCCTCCCACCAAGTTTCACCTTTTATTTTCGTATATTACATTGTTAAAAGCCCCACTAGTTTTTTGGGGGTTTTTTTTAGAAGGTCAGTTTATTTTCCTTAATTAATATCTAGATAGAGAGCAAACAAAATTTCAAAGGGGTCACTTGGCCATTTCTGCAAGTCTTTCATGCAAACCATTTATCAAACCTTTAATCACAGCCACTAACATGTGAGAAATGTTAACAGAGAATGAATGTTGAAAAAAAAAGTAAGTATTTTGCAAGGTGCTCCAGCCACAGCCCCAGAGATCAGTGTGATTTGTGTAACAGATTTCCTTCTCTCTCAGGGAACCAGTATGCTGCAAAAGGACACAGGGGGCTACTGACACATTCCTGCTGTAAAAGCAAAGCATGCAACTAGAAATCAAGTGACTGTTTTATTTTCACCCCATGCCTGCACGTGCTGCATCCTGTCTTTTATTTTCCTGTAACAAACAGATGCTTTTCTAGGTTTTTGGTATCATGTTCAGTGACTTAAACCTGGGCAAATTCTTCTGAGCCAGATTTTGGAAAAAATCCCATCTGGAAAATCTGAGTGATAATTAAGGTTGTGACACTGGCATGATTGCCATGTGAAGGGGTAGATAGTTTTGTTAATAAAAAAAAATTCTCAAGAACTTCTGCAAGCAAGAGCAAGCATAACAAAAGCATGCACTGAGTTGTCTCCCATTAACAGCACAGATAAATGAGCCAATGCAACTGCTTCAGCTTTGCCTAAAATAAATGCCTGGATCAGTCATCAAAGTTGAATTGTTTTCTACAACACACTTCCTTGAGCAACCCAGATAGCCTTTGTGCTGGCCCCAGTAGTGATGTAATGGGAAAAGCTCCCAGGCACCCAGAGCCCTGCAGATTGCTCAAACTCTGCTTCCCAGGGCTGCAGCCTCGCAGGTGCGCACTCAGCACCACCGACCCTTGCCGTGATTTATGGCTTTTTCCAACCTGCTGCCTTGTGTTAGTACAGAGCCAACTTTTATCAAATTACGGATGATCTGTGGGAAGATCCAGTCACCTGGAGGCTGCCATGTGTAAGGAAGCTGTCCCAGCCTACACAATCTGGGTATCTCGGAGACGAGCCAGGTGACGCTCGGCACTGCCTACGAGCGCCGTGGTGCACACACACACACCTCCTGTCTGCCTTGCTCTCTGCCAGAGGGAGACATTTGGGACAACTACTGCCCAAGCCTCAAAGCTCTCAGCCAAAGAAAACCATCAGTCCTGATGGAACCAATCTGAAAATGCTCCCCCTCTAGAGCCAGCAACCCCTCCTGACCACATCCAAGAGTGGGCTCTGTACGGAAGCACAGCAGGCACCTGAAGTCCCAAGGAAACACCTCACACAGAGGCACCACTTCAAACAATGCCATCCAGCAATAATTAGTCAAACTGGAGGTAAGCAGCCCAAAACAAGACAACACTTGATAAAATAGCATTTAACAAGAAAAGCAAATCACTTTCACTTACCCCTCGCATTGTAGCTTGGGACCATGACAAATATTCCAAGTATCATAAGGCTTCACCATGCACTCAAAAATATCCAGCACACCCCAGATGCATTCCATTCTCCCAAAAAAAGGACAAGTCCTAGGGCTAAAAACAAGAAGTCACCTGAAGAATAGCTCTGGTATTTCTGGCAAAATAGCCAGCAAGACCTTAATGGAAAATAAAAAGCACTTGCCACTTCACCCTCAGGGTTCCCTGGAAAGATGAAGGCTTGGGGCAGTGCAGGTGGTGCCTGGGAGGTTAATAGCCCACAGCTGGTTTTCTCCTCACAGGTGTAGCCCATCCAGGGACCCAAGCAAAGACACCCTGCACCCCATAAATGTTGGAGAGAGCACAAATCATCTCTGCTGCAGATAGCCCTGGTTCAGAGGGATGGTTTGTGTAGCTAAGGGCTTGTGCAGCATCAGGTGGTGGTGATGCAGCAGAAGGCAAGGAGTTCAGCTCCCCTTCCCCCTCTCAGCAAGCCTATGCATATGGCTATTTACTGCTTTGTTGCCAGCTGGAATCAGTGACTGCAAAAACCTCATCACAAGGGGGTAAGGGGAAGGTGTTTTTTGTTTTCTTCTTCTACCTTCTTGCTTGGGGGTTTTGTTGGATGTTGCTTGCTCCCTAAGCTGTGCTCAGGGAGAGCTCCTTCTTGGTGCCCCAGGAGCAGAGGGTGCTGTCATGGCTCTGTGAGGAGCAGAGGGGGTTGGTTGGTCTGCCCTTACCTTCAAGGGGTCTGATTTTGGATCATCCAAAAGAAAATATTGTCCAGGGTAACTAGAATGGAGAGGCTTTGGCCTCTTGTGGGGAAGTGGGATGGAAGGGAGTAATGTAGGCCTCTTGGAGAAAAATATGAAAGCTAAAGAACAAAAGAAATCCTAGCTGAATTTAGCTCCTCTCTGGAGAAGCAGAGGTGTGAGACTAAAAGTTTTATGTTGTTTTTTTCTAACCCAAAAGACAAATCACATAATGCTGGAGTGTTTCAGTTTTGAGGGTATTTTCTTCTTTAAATTTGGGTGGCAGGGAGTATAAGGCAGCTTGTGGCTCTTCACACAGAGCTTCCTCAGACTGGTAGGGGATTCAATCTCATTATTTCAGTGGGAGCTCTTCATCGCAGTGTGCCTTTCTGCAGAGCTGATGGAAGCAGCATCCTTAAGGCCAAAGGAATGCAATCCTCCTGGGATGCAATGGAAACAGTTGTTCTGCATCCCTGGAACTTCCCGTGGTCACTCACATCTTGTGGGAGATGAAGGCGTGTGCTGAGAAATGGGTGTCACACACTGAGCTTATGCACAAATTCCAGACATCCATCACTGGGGCTGTGGACACAGCTGTCCAGCTACTGCAGTGATGGTGTGGTATTGCCAGAGACTCGTTCATGTGCCATGGCAGACCCTGAGAGAAGTTTGAGACATTTTCCATCTACTTGCTTCCTCTGTTTCTAATTAGTTATGGTATTGGCATAAACTGGGATCTCTGTCTACTAAGCCTTCATCTGCTCTTCCTTATTCCCACATGAAGTCATAATCCTTCAAGGCATCCCAACTGTTGCACTATGGGAGTGATTTAGGGTGTCCCAAATCAGAGGATAATACCTCAGGTACTGAACAAATAGAATAACTGTGGAGGAAAACAAGCCTTGTGTCACACGCTGCTGGTAAGAACACATGTGTTGGCACAGGGACACCAAGAGAGGAGTGGAGGAGAGGCTGATGTATCCACAGAAGAATTTGAAGAACAATCATGAGATTTTACACATGGCAGATGTCTAAGATATTTTGAAAGATTCTTCTCAGAGCCTCTAAGCCACAGCAGGGCCCTGCCACATATTTTGTTCTTCACATAATGATGCTGTGCCATTTGTATTGCAGTATTGATGCACTCCTGGGTGGTACCAGCAGGATGAGAAGTGTGGTTAATAGTTGGCTTCAAGGGCCAAAGAGAAATATCAGCCTGCAGTTCAATCCCTAGCCAAGAATGAGGCACTCAAGCAAGGAAACAGATTTCTTTCCTAAACAAGGGATCAAAGTATGATGAAGCAGTGGACAAATCTTAATATCTTCCAGCCAGATGAAGCAACAAGAGACAGTTTGGTAGTAACAGCCCATAGTAATCACAGAGGCAGTAATTGAGTCCCAATAAAAGTTGTCACAAGGTATCTTGCCCCACTTCCAGTATGGATAAAGATCAAGGACACAAGTTGGGAAAAACTAGCTCTGACCTGTAAAGGCAGTGCTTGCTTGCCAGATGCTGCCAGAGCCTGGCTGCTGTGGACATTCTGCAATCATCTTGCTTTGATTGTTATATGGGATCTGGACCTCTGAGAACAGCCCCAACTTGTGCAACCCTCAGCTAAGCTTGCCTTGAAAACCCTGCCAGGCAGAGACCACCCCTGCTGATGGTGCCCTTCATCTGCAGAATAAAGACTGGACAGTGAGCTATTAAATAAATATGTTTATTAATTATGTATTTAAATGTTTACTAATTATTAACATAACTACTCAGCTTGGCAGTTTTTTTCAGCAGGCACCCTGCATTTACTCCATGTGGGTTTTTCCTTATCTGAGCCCATAGAGAGGTCAGGGTTGTTTTGGGGCAGGGTGAGTTACTTTTTTTTACCATGAAAGTCACTGGAAGTCAAGACAACAGCCATCAGCAAGGAAATAGAAACTTTACTCTGGAAACCCTTTGGAGCCCACTACTTTCATTAAGCAAGCTCATGGCTTATTTTCCCACTTACACAGAGACAAGAGCTTACTATAAAGTAAAGCATCTACTGTTTTATTTTACTATAAAGTAAAATAAAGCAACTACTGTTTTTCAGCTGCACATGAAGTCTCTAGACCTCTCTAGAGACTTATCCAGAGTGAAGAAATAGTCTTGATTAAAGCATCCCTATCTGAAAGGGATTAAGCTCCTCCTCCAATATTTCTAATTTTCTTTTCTATTATTTTCTGAGCAGGGGCAGGTGACTCCAATTTTATCTGCAGCAGGATTCCAATCTTCCTTGCTCCACTTGCATCTTTTCATCTAACACATTCCTCTGGGGCTGCAGGAACTTCACTCCTCTCTCTCAGCCTAGAGGTGAGAGCAAGGAGCAGAAGTTGCACCGTGTAATTATGGTTATTATGCCAGCTAATAGAGCTCCTCATAGCATAAACACTGGTAGCACTCGTCACTGCTGGGAACAGCTCTGCTCCTGCTGTCAGAGGCTTGGCACAGATCTGAGTCCAAGTCCAGATCTGGAGAGCAAAGCCCAAAACCTGCCAGCTCACACATGGGGCCAAACTTTTCCCTGGGCTTGGGGAAACCTTTGGGTTTTGGAGTTCAAGCATGATTAGTGTAATGTTGTGCTGAAGTGTGTGATCCAAGCAGACAGTGTTCAGACTTCAGGTCTACCAGCTTTCTTCCTGCACTTGGACTCAGTCCATCGCCTTGTCTACAAAAAAAAAAAAGAAAAAAAAAACAACCCAAAAAGCAACCTTTTAAGAAATTGAGTGTAATCTCCAAGTTTGAGTACTACAAGTTTACAGTCAAACCCTCACTCTTATCATGTATCTTGCCCATCCAAATGGCAGGCAATATTCTAGTGCTATCTCTTTCTCTCTCCCTTTTTTCTTGACAAGAAACTGCTGTCACGCTGTTTTGATAGTCTGCTTTTAGAAAGATGAGATAAGTACACACACATTTATACAACAGCTTTATGAGAAGTCCTTCAGTATGGGATAAAAAAGAATCGGAGGTGGCAAAGTTGTGACAGAACCTGGATGTAGTTAATTGGATCTACTCATTTGCACCATTTTTTACTAACTGCCTGTGTCAGTCCTGGGCTGAGAAAGCAATTTAACTCATTGCCTGTGAAAAATGAAATGACAGCAGCTACTCCAGTGAACTTTCACGTTAAGGAAGCATGATCTGGTCTTGATCAAAGACCTTATGTTCCTGGAGGACCAGAGTTCAAGCACCAGCCTCTAATTTCAAGGGAAGAAAAAGTTTCTGTGTCATTGCAAGGTAAATTTCAGAGTTTGAGGCCAAGGTAAACTTTCATGTCAGCACTGTTAGTGACCCTCTACTGAAGCTTGGCTTGATCATCTCTTCCTTTAATTCTCACTGTCATATTCTGCCTCCTGCTAGGCTGAATTGGCTTCCCCCATTTAAGCAGAGAGAAGTGATGTTATCACCAGCCATTGCTTCCAGGCACTTGTGGATCACGTCATGCATCTTGCAGGTTGTACCAACAAAACAAGCTCTGAAGAGCGGGGTTGGCATCCAAGAGAGACAAGACACCAGCTTTGGGTGGCAACAAGCCATAAAATTGTCCTTGCAGGTCTGGTGTAACCAGAACAACTAATAAAGCTCTGGAATGCTGATGCTGTGGTTGATCTGGTTACACCAGAGGAGCCATCTCTTGCAACTGGGATGGCAGGAGCCAAATCATGAGCAGCCAATAGCAGAGGCCACTGCTAGAGATGTATTAATGTGACTGTTGCTGTGCTGAGTAATGACTGTGACTCTGTCACACCTGCTGAAAACTTTTTAAGCATTTGGCATCATGATAATATTGATTGGAACCTCATTGCACCTACATTGACAATACAAGGGATTGTAGCCATGGCAGCAGTCATTTTGCAAACCTCAACACCACTGGTGTTGGGTGTAAAGCCATCATGAGAGTTATTAGAAGAAGATAAATATTGCTACAGACGGATCTGTAGCCCTGCAAATTGAAGTGAATGGAGGAGTGAATGAAAAATGTCAGATGCAAGGATGGTCAAAAAGAGCAAAGGTCCATTGTTTTCTATTTTACTGCCTCCAACCTTCAGCCTGCCCCAGGAGAAGTCAAATGCATCCTTCCCAAAGCCTGCCAGCATTGCCATTGCTGTCCATGCAGTGTGACACCTCTGGGGTGCTCTGCAGATCACCAGGGCTCCTCCTCAGTGCTGGGTCTTGCTCTGAAAGCCAAGACATCTGTGAAAGGCAGCTGTAGATCCTGGGTGCTTAGAAGTTAATTGTGAGGGCTCGCTTGCAAATGAAACCAGAGAGAGATGCTTTTGCAGGAACCAGGAGACAGAAACTCAGCTCATGTTGAAGATGAAGGGTGCCCTGAGCCCGGGGCTTGTGTGAGTTCCTGGCTGTGCCCCAGGAGTGTGGGGTCACCCAAGGTGAATCATCTGAGGCTGCTTCCCCAGCTGTAAAGCAGGATAATACTTCTGTTCTCACCTCAGTTTGTCTTCTCTGTTTAGATTTCAAGCTCCTCAGGGCTGTGTCTGATACATGTATGTACAGTTCCTAGCTTAATAGAGTCATGATCCAAACTGAAGCCTCCAGGCACTCCTGGATATTATATCATTGCTAATTTCACAAGAGGTTGCAATCAAATTCCTCTATAGGGAAAAAAAAAAAAAAAAACCAACCTGAAAAATCCCAGAAAGGAATAAAGCAAGCTATTTAAAACTGAAGAACATTTTTGCTGAAGTGGAAATAATGGCACTTTGTCCCAAAATGTATAAAATATGTATTGCAATTAAATTCTCTATTGGCAAATTGCTCTACAATTAAAAAACACAGAAGCTGGAGTGAGGCAATTAGAATAATAGTAGAGTGTTAATTATAGCTTGATGGATTCTGCATGCTGTCAGCAATTACCTTCCAAGTGTGCACTTCTGAACCAACTCCAAATCCACAAAAAGACACCGGCAGAATTAGAAGTATCTTCCGTGTTGGCATGCCTCTGCCCTTTTAAAATTTGTTTTCATAAATACTTTTATAAGCTATTTAATTAGATTTAATGAGGTTTGAGGAAGAAACATCCTCCATGCTGCACACAGACTCCAGCACAGGCATTGACTTGGGGATGAGGGAGAGCACAACTGAGAAGAATCTCATTTCCTTCCAGCTGCCCTTGCTCTCTGTGCAAGGATGTCTTGTGCAAGCTGAGGTCGTTGGACCCAGGTTCCAGCAGAGTTGCTTCTAGCTTTCTGTTTTATAAAGCTTATCTAAAGCTTTTAGATCTCTCTCTTTCAATGGGAAACCCCATACTTACCCCCTTGCCCTAATATTGAAAAATATTGACATGAATTGTTAAAGTTAATTAAAAAGCCTGGTTGTCAAATCTGAAAACACTTTAAAAGAAGCAAAAGGTCTCTTTATTTCTATGATACCATTCCTAGTGAGCAGGAGAAATCCTCTCCATAAAGTGCTTTTGGGTCCAGCAGAAGACTTGACTGCTGTCTGTGTCAGGCAGCTGGCTGAGAAGCTAAAAAATCCCTGTGCATTTTGTCAAACACAATTCATGGCTCCATTGACCAATTTGTAAGAAATCTAAAAGAAAAGGAGCATAGGCAGAGGGTGAGAATGTCCTCACCCAGAGTGACAGCTTCCCAAAAATGTGTCTCCTCTCACACCTTCCCTCACATCATCAAGGCAGCATTTCATCACCGTGATCACTGATGCTGATGGTCCAGAAAGACCTTGCAAGATTTGTGCTAGTTTTGGGACTACAGGCAGGAATGCTGAAGCCCAGGCATTAAAAAGCCAAATTGCTAATCTCTCTAAAGGCTGGCTTGTCACCTGCCTTCCTCTTCTGCCAGTTGCTGATAACTTCCAGTGTGCTGTCTTTTCTTGTTGCTGGTTCTTGCTGATGAGAATGGAGAACAGATGTGCCCTCATCCTCCTCATCATACTCATGGAGCTGCCAAAACTCCACGTCCTGCATGGGGAAGAGGCTTTGACATGGGACTTTCACAACCTGTGGGCCAAATGGAGTTTCTTTGGTTGGGCTTACCAGCAAATTCACCATCATACCTGTTTATTTTGCTCAGCTGAACCTATTCTCTAAGTGACACCAATCCAGCTTTGATGCCTTTCATGAGTTTGTACAGCTTAGATCCCACTCTGAACAGCCTGAAATGCCATTGCCCTTGTGCAGCCTGGTTTTTTTTGGGGAAGAGATGCATATGATGAGCAGCACTATTGGAGCATCCTGCAGTGCAATGCCCCATTCTCTTACAGGAAGGAAATACAGCTCTGTCCCTGCACGCAGGAGGAATCTGCAATAGAAAGTTGCAAATTTAATTAAAGGTAGTAGAAGCAGGATTCCCCTGTGATGTGTGTTTCTCTCTCTAAAATATCCTCTTTTCCCCACCTGTCACAGACATATTTTATGAAAAATCCTTTTGTTAGGATTTTTTTCTTCTGAGAAGCTGGGAAGCCTCAACTTCTTCATGTTTTGTTGCTTTGAAATGTGATTTGGAGAACAGTTTATTCAGCATGTGAAATTGCTTTTACTTGATGACCAATGACAGCCACCTGTGTCGAGGCTGTGAGTAGCCACAAGATTTTGTTATCATTCCTTTCCAGCTTTCTGATGAATCCTTTCTCTCTATTCTTTTTAGTATAGTTTTAGTATAGCATTTTAATATAATATAATATAATATCATAATATAATAAATCAGCCTTCTGAAACATGGAATCAAGATTCTCATCTCCTCCCTCATCCTGGGACGCTCGAACATGACCACACCCACGCAGCTCCTGCTGTAAGGGGTTAAATCACACTCCCGCCCTCCGTGGGTGTGCTGAACACTCCAAGAGCTTCCTTCCCTCAATGCTGTGCTGGACCACATCCAAACTCGACCCAAGCCAGTTGGATGCTGGCCGGTGAGCTCGGGAGCAGCCCCTCGCTGCAGTCCCCGGAGCGCACGGATGCTCCCAATTGCATTTTGGGGATGCTCCAAAGCGAGCCGTGCCCGCGATGCTCCCGTGAGCCTGGCTGCCCTCTCCATCGGCCCCGTGCTGGGCTTCCCCACCTGAGGGCACACTGGGGACGTGCAGCCGTGCCCAGGTGTGCTCGGAACACGCGTCAATAACTGACCCGTTCCTGACACGGGGTCGTGGCGGGACACGCGTGTCCCTGCGGAGTGCAGCCCCACGGCCGCTTCGTGGCGTCCGGAGAAGGACAGCCCGGGGTGCAGGGACGCCCGAAGGCCCTGGTGTTCCCGCGGTGGTCGGGATTTAGGGGAGGCAGGGTTTGGGAGCGCGGGGACGAGCGCCGGGCGCGGCCCCTTTAAGAGCAGCAGCGCGGGGGGACGGCGGCGCCCGCGTTCACACCTGGAGTGGGAAGGAGGGCGGGCCCCGCGCCCGTGATTGACGGGCCGCGACCACCAATGGAGCGGCGCGGCGCCGCGGCGGGGGGGACTCCCGACCAATGGCGGCGCGGCGGGGGCCGCCCGGCAGCCAATNCTCCGCGGGAACGGGCCGGGGGAGAGGCGGGGGGTTCGGGCGGCCGAAGCACCGCTCTTTGGCTTGTTGGCAAGGAGAACTTTAAACAAAAATCCCCGCGAAACTCCGGGTTATTTAAGTGAAGCAGGCGCTGGGCTGCTCGGTGCGGAGCTTGTCCCGTGGTCTGGTGTCCCCACCGGCGCGGGGATGGGGGGATGGAGGCGGCGGGTGCGATGCTGGTCCCGGTGCGGCTCGGGGCTCCTTTGCGGGGCTGGCCTCCAGGTGTCCCGCAGGAAAGGGAGTCGGGAGCGGGTTTAGTCTCTTAACGATGGGATCTGCTGGAGATAACGGCCAGCTTGGGCTTCCGAATCCTTATTAGGGCATCGTCCATCTATCCATCTGTCTGTCCGTCCGTCTGTCCGCGCCGTGCCGGGGCTGCGGAGCGGGGCGCGCCCGAATCCGGACCCCAGCGCCGCGGCCGCACCCGCTCTTCTGGCTTTTGATGCTGCCAACTTTTTAGGCTGTGAAATTCGGGGAAGGAAAGGGAGTCGAGGGCTTCTGGGGAGTTTCGGTAAAATCCAGGTGTTTTCCAGTCCAGGCGGCGCGGCTGGCTGCGCTCCCTCGGTGCTTGGTGCGTAGCGAAGTCATTAAGCTGCGGTGTATCGTATGTCCTGGGTGGCAGCTGAGCTCAGAGCCCCGCACCTGGTGGTTGCTGCAGCCCCGTGGGATGTTTTTTATCCCTGGAAGGGTGTTTTAAAGTGCTCAGGTTCGTGTCCAAGCGCAGGACGGTGTCTCTGCCATTCCCCGCTGTGTGACCGCTGCTCTGGGCTCGTGGAAGACGAAATAAAACATCAGACACTTGATGTTCAAGAGATTCGGGGGGAAAATTGTGCTCAGCATTGACAGTTCGAGTGGTTTAAAAGTCCAAGAGGACTGAGAGTATCTGTGTGCTCACAAACTGCCCTGAACTGTTAGTTAACTTCGGGAAATCAGTATCCAGAAAAGGAGAGGGAAGCAGCGCTTCTGTTGCGGGGCCTTTCTGTTGTTTGAGCACATTCATAAATTATCGAATCTCTAAAACCCCTGGTTGTAATAGATACTCCTCAGCCCGGCCAGGAGAGAGGACGGTCACTGAAGTGTGGCTGGAGATCATCCAGCTCCTTATTGAAAAGAATTATTAGAGGTTTGTCGGGTTCTCCTGGTGGTATTCACTTTTAGCTGCAGAAATGCCTTGTTTTACATTAAATTATCGTGTCTCTTATTGAGAGGGACGTGTGGCCTCTGCATTAAAGCCCTGACTCATCCCATTCACCTGTTGCTCTGCAGGATCTTTCCCTCACCTTTCAGAGCAAGCTTTTAGTAATTCCAGCATTCCCATGCACCTCTTAAAATAGGACAGCGTATCTTCGTTTGGGCAAGGAAGTGCGTTAATAACCCAGACAGAACAAATTTATTGTTACGTGTTTTTTTCCGGAGTGCTAATACCCAGGAGTGTCTTTTTCAACTGGAGCAGGTTTTGGAGTGTCTTGTGTTCAGTTCAAATTTTATTGGTGAAGTAAGAGCACGTGTAAATCTTGTGCTACGGACCCGTGGGCTGTTGATCTTTTAGACACGTAGAATACGGTTTGTAACTTTGTATATTACAAACTAACCAAGAGTTGGTTAAATGATGGCTGTTGTATTTGAAAATGCAACATTGAGGCTTTTTTCCTCTCCATAGCTAGTGTAAAAAGAAGACATTGAAGCTATTGCAAGTGCTTTTGTTTTTAGAGTAATACTGTTTCTAATTTTTAAAAATTACTTAAAATTTCCTGTTTCAGTTTAGAAGCACAAGGATGAAGCATGTTTTTCAGGCTAAGTGGGATCGTAAATGCTCGTTTTTTGTGGAGAGAGTTGATAACTCAGTTATTTACTGGTTTAATGCTCTCTGTAAAAACCCCATGTGCTAGCGAAAAGTTACCTCTGTGCAAGTATCTGTTTCTTTTTGGTTTTTTTAGAAATTTTTTTTAACGTGCCCTTTTAAAGAAAAAGAAGGCAAATGTGAAGGTCTGCAGTGATCCATGGCGGGTGCGGGTTCTCCAGCCATAAATTAGGGAGAGCCAGGCGATGCTGGAGCTGCGCATCCCTCATCTCCGTCCCTGCTGGGCAGGCTGGGTCCCGCCGGAGGTGTTTGCTCCCCGCGGTGATAAGCTTGGGCATGTTCGATCGCTAATAGGAGATAAAATCCAGTTTCCAGTGACTCTGGTGGCAGTGCTTTAACTTCATTAAGGCTCTGTTGAACAATCCCTTCTTAGCAGTTTATCTTTATTCCTAACGAGTGCCACAATGCTGAGGCAGTGCTTGGAGTCGGTTTTCAGTGTGTTGGAGATAAAGCTTTTGTTTGTCGGGTTGGAAATGCGGCTCGGCAGCCGGGGAGGGTTCTGGAACAGACTTAATCACGCCGCGTATTTTGTCAACAGGACTATCAGTACCGAGGAAAAGCACTGAGGCTTTTCGAAACTATTGTTATTTCTCTGCTGGCAGCAGAGCTCGGAGTTGTAATTTTTTCTCCCAAGCTTTCAGAAGGAATAGCTGATACGCAGAGGGGCTGCAGTCGCTCACATTTTATGTAGTGTGGCATGGATGTTTGTAGGGTTGTTTTTGGGTTTTTTTCTCAAAAGCAACAGGCAGCTCAGCACTGTGTACCAGTTATATAAGTGTTCTTGACTTGCTGCACAGGGCACGTTGCAACACTGCCATGACACATCCCGTCCTTGCACAGCACCCAGCTGCAGCTGGGAAGGTTTCCTGATCCTGGGAAGGTTTCCTGATCCTGGGAAGGGTGCACAGAGCTCTTTTGCAGTGCCTCCCTTTGGAGGTGCTTCGTGTCTTGTGGTGTTTAAGTCTGAAGTTTGTTTTTACAGTAGAGTGTTATATGTGGCGTCGAGTTTAGGGCTAAGCTTAAGTACAGAATGCTTCGTGCCCCAAAAAAGCCAGAGCTTCAGCAGTGTTGGTGATATGGCACATCCCCTGCATCCTCTGCTTGTGTCTCTCCATGCATCTTGATTTTTGAGGAGTGACAGAAGAGATATTTTCTTTAGGCATCATGTATGACTGAGGGTTTTTTCCTTTTCTATTTAGTGATAAAGCAACAGTATTTTAGGTACAGCTTTTGGTGAGAACATTTAGGGACAGTGAGGCTATGACTGGATAGTTTATTCATTGCTAGCATAGTCTGCAGCAAAGAAAGTTATTTTAAACAGAAGTATTGTGCATTTTTGACCCAAATGAGTAGGAGATATTTTGGGGGATACTGACCATCTGTGCATGGACCCTTCTGCCTCTGGGTTAGTGTGCATGTGCCTGGCATGTCTGGGAAAAGGCAGCGTCCCCAGGTACCCAGGAGAGCTGGGCTAAGAGCTGCTCTCTGTTTCCCAGGAAGGCTCCAGGGTTTGGCTATATGGATAAGTTGCCCCGAGGCACCAGCTGTGTGCGTGTTGGCTCTTTGCACGGTGCTGCTGCTCTCTGGAGAGATCAGGGCAAAGTGTCTGAATGCTTTTTAAAGTCCTGTGGGTGCCTGTCAGTGGTTTCAGCGTCTGGAAGTGCATTTGAACTAGGAGTCAGGAGCAGTCTCTTTCTGGGCTCAAGTGCATACACACAAAGATTTTATTTGATGAAACTTAATGTTTGTGCTCAAAAGTACCCATAAATTTCTTGCTAAACTGGGATTTTCATGTGTCAGGTCCTGTAGCTTTGCTTTCACATATTAGGATAGCTTCTTTGCTTGCTTGATAAGGGGCTCTGCTGATGCTGGTTGCATGGGATTTTTTGGGAGAAGGGCATTACTTGCTCTGGGGCTCTGGAGTAAGTCTGCTCCTGCAGGGAGAGGAGGTGGTGTGGGGGACTCTCCTGCTGGGAGCAGGGAGTGCTGCTGGCAGTACCTCTCCTGCATGTCCTGCCTCCCGGCCCGCTGAAATAATGGAACAAAGATTAAGTAATGGTCACCCTGGGCTCCTGGCCCCGCGCAGCTGTGGAGCTCTCGGCGGTGCCGGCTGCCCGGGGGGGCTGCAGCTCTTGGAAGGCTGGCTTGGGACAGGGATGTGCCTTGGTGCAGGTGGCTGGTCCCTCTCCCTCCTCCTGGGGCAACAGTGGAAACCCAAACACTGGCCAGCGGCTCCCTGCTGGCTGGTGCTCCAAGGAGGTTTTCCTGCTCAGGTGGGACAGTGCTGGGAGCTTGCAGTGACACACAGCTCTGGTGCTCCCTGGAGCACTGTCCTTGCTCCGGACAGTCCCCAGGGCTGCAGGATGGCTCTGCACCCTGCGGGATTGCAGTGCCTGCCCTGGTGGGTAGCAGCAGAGCCCCTCCTCGCAGAGCTGCGCCTCTCCGGGCCGCCTGCTTGAGCACAAATAAATACATGTGCTCGCGAGTAAATCCACCCTTCCTGTGCGAACATGTGTCGGTGGATTGGCTGACCACCCTCAGCATGCCGCAGTATTTATTTATCAGTTCCTACAGCAGGGCAGCAGTTAACAGCAAGCCCTCTGCATCTGCTGTCTGAGCTTCTCATCTCCATCCCGCACTGAGCCACAGCCGGGGCAGAAATTGCCTCATCGGACTAGGATTAAAAGTAAATACGAGACTGATAACAAAGGGAAAAATACCCCCATTTAAGAAGCCGTTCTGGCTCTCGCAGAAGCTCCTGGCTTCTAGTGAAAAGCTCCAGGACCTCCTCTGCATATTCCTCTCTCCTTTTGAGAAACTTCACGGCATTTAATCACTTTGAGGCTTTTCCTCTCTGCAGTGACTGCAATTTGAAACGCAGGGGTCCCATACAAAAGAAGCAAGTGCTCAATGGGCTGTGTTAATATTCAGTGCCATTTACAATGGGTGCAGTTTGAAAAGGGGAGAATGGATGGTCTGGGAGCTGGGGGAGGAGGAGTGCAGAGGGAAAATTCCCAGGACAGGGGAAGCAGCGTCTCAGTAGGCAGTAGAAAAAAACCAAAACGAACACACCATCAAGTGTTCTCTAGAAAAATCAACTATTATGTGTTAGGTACAGCTTAATAGTTTTTTTTCTTTGTTTGTGCAAAGTGCTCTACAGTCTGCTGGATGTAAGGTTTGGGGGTGTCTGAGCTTTGCAGGATTTCCTGCACGGAATTTAAGGAGCAAATATGAGGTTGATTGTCTTATCCCTTTACTTGTTGGCATGAAGAACCTAAAAGTGGTAAACTAATGTCTGGGACCCCAGACACTTCAACAAAGCACTTCAGGTACTTAAACGCTTCCTCGAGCGTGGATGAGATTTCACTTCCCTGCTTAAGCTGCTGCTGGGGTCCTGTCTCTGGTGGGGGTTTAGGCAGATGTAGAAGCGCTTGGAAGTGGGGTTTATTTGCTGTGTGAGCCTCACCTCTGGTGCAGGGAAGTCATCACTGGAAGGATGGTCCCAGACTGCATCTCCAGAAGAGCCTGCTGGAAAGGCTCAAGGTGGTTTCATGTTGAGGCAAATCCCCCAAGACCTGTCCCTGAAATGCCCTTCTGACTGTGCTTGCACCTGGGCTCATGAATATACCACCATCTCCCACCGATCTGCAGGGCAGCCGGGAATTGCTGGGTGCCACCCTGGGCATGCCCAAGCAGTGCCTGCCTTTGGCTTCGAGTGCTCTGATCCCTCCAAGAGGGGCTCAGGTTTTGTCTTGAAGTTTGAGTGGCTGCAAATTGGGATGATGGCTCCCATTCCTCAGTAGCCAGCTCTGCTCAGGATTTGTGTATTGCCCCTGATTTGTGTATTGGCCCTGGCTGGTATGTTAGCCATGTTAGCCGCACCCAGAAACTCTCAATTAGGGCTGCAGGGCTTTTAATTGATCTCGTTGGCTGCCCTGCCAGACACCTTGGATTGAGTTAGCTCAGCTCATCAGCTTTTAACACAATCATTTTGTGCTGCTAACCTAATCACCCAGTGTGACTCCCTTGTCTTGCAGTGTGGAGCTGGATGGGGTCATGTGGATGAATGCAGCAGAGATAATTTAGACTAATGTTGCTTGGGAGAGCCATCTGTGGAAAATCCGGGCTTCAGGTTGATCTGCTCTGCAGGACCTGGGCTGGGCAGGAATTAGCACCTCATGCAGGGTGAGGGGAGTGATTTAACATAGAATTTAGCTTTGGTGAATAACAGTAAATAAATAAAGCTCTTTGGTCTGGATTGTGGTTTCATAAAAAACCTGGGCACCCCCTGACAGCTCTCCCTTGCTGGTTTTTAGTGGCCTGTGAAGACAGAAGCAGAGTGTGAGGCTCCAGGGTGTGCAGGAAGAAACAAAGGGTTTCTTCCTGCACACCATGGAAAAATACCTGTTTCCTGGTACTAGGATATTTTTTTTGTTTGTTTCCTAGCACCTAAGTCAAGGACCAGGGTGCCGTTGTGCTAATGCACCACATGAAATACCTATTATTGTTGTAGCTGAGTCATCCATTAATAGTTAACCGAGTCCTGTGCTGCAGCCCAAGTCCTACAGCCCCAGCCTCCTCTGGCTTCAGAGCAGGACCACAACACATGTAATATGTTACACTCCCTCATTATGTTTTCAGCACGTTGTCTCTCAGGCCACAACCATATAATTTTGGAGATGTCTAGAAGCAGGCCCTGCTATTTTGGGGACAGACACCTCTCAAGTCCTGATGACGTGTCACATCCAATTCCAGGAGCAGGGTTCACTTCCACGTGGTTCCATTTTCAGTTTGAATAAGAATTGAAGGACAGGCCTCAAACTGCAGCCATCTGTGTAGCTTTTATTAACCATGTTGGATGTGCAGACAGAATGGATGGTTATTTGCACCTGCCATGGCAGTTTTGTAGCTTCCCACAGTGGCTCTGTGTGGATTTCAGGAGGAAAAGTATAGGAGACTTAACAAATGAACAATTTGATATAGAGCTACAGATTCTTAAAATGTTATACATAAGTTGCATTTGAAAATGCATTATCTGTCTAAAGCTTTGCTCTGGAGGTAAAAGTTTTATATGCAAGAGAATTTGTCGGTTTTTTTTTTGTTTCTTTCCAGGGTGGGAGGCAGGATTTGGGTAGTGTTGATGTTGCTGTTCATAATGGGGCAGTAACTTGTGTGAATTTTCCTTTGGTCTCTTTTTTGGACCTGCTGCGGCAGTCTCATTATGTTTTGAAATTAGCAGAGGTTCAGTCTTAAATGTAATGTGCAAGGAGGAAATGAGAAATTCAGAATGCCAAGTCTGGGCAGTGCTGCTTCCCACTTGTCCACACACAGGGACAGGGATTTGTCCTCACCACTGAGATATTTCTCTGGTTGCCCAAAGCCTGTGATTTTGGGATGGGCACTTTCCAGGATAGAACCCTGCTGTCTTTCATGCTGTGAATGCTCCTCTGCTCTGGAGGGTTTACCATCAACACTAGCTACTCACAAGCCTCTCTCCAAAATACTGACCTGCAAATTCCAAATACACTTTGCCTAGCTGGTGTTCAGGCTGCTTTATAACTTCACTTATAGTGTGTTTCAGCCTGCTGCATGCCAATATAAACACACGTTTTCTATGTTATCTGTCATCTGAAAAATACTCCTAAGAAGTGCTGGCTGTCCAGCAGGGCAGGATGTGCAGCCTGTGTGGCAGTGCTGGGCTGCTCCCCACTGCAGATGGGGACTGGGGCTGCACTGGTGGAGGATATTCAGTTGGAGGTGACAGGTTTGGTGGATGTTGATTGGTAGCTGTGTTTATGGATGCAGTGCTGGAGGTGTCCTGTGTGTGTAGGTGCTCCACTGGGGTGTGGTGATGTGGCTGTATGTCTGTAGGAGTGGGGTGGTGGGAGACTTTGTGGGAGTGGAGCTGCTGGTTGTGTCCTGGGTAATAAAACAGCGATTGTAGGAAACGGCCTGGCTGGAGGCCCTGTGAAAAATTGCCCCCTAAATGTGTTCCAGTTGTCCAAACACCGGTGCCTCTCCTCCTGTGCTGTGTGCAGGGGGAGCCTGGAGCTCTGCTGCTGCCTGGGGAGCAGCCCCAGGCACCCTTTGCTGCCTTTTTGCTGTGGCTCTGCCATCCACCCAGGTTTCAGAGCTGTGGAAAAGTACCAGAAACAGTCCTTTAGCATGGATTTAAAACATGTCCTCTAGCAGTCTGGGCAGGATGAGCTCTTCTGCAGCAATCCATGGGCAGGCAGCCTGAATTTGGCTGTTTCCCAGCACAAGGTGGTTGCTTTGAGATGGAGCAGGAAGGTGCATGGAGCCATGGGATTTCTTCATCTCTCAGAAGACTTTGCAGCCTCAGGGCAATGAGAGAACGGAGGGGTATGGCAGGGATGTGTCCATGGCCTGTGTTGGCAACCACCCCTCTGTCACTTGCAAGGGTTGAGGAGGCGTGTATTGATCCTGGATGTTCCACTTCTCTCATGCCCAGTTCCTTCATTGCTCACCCACCTGCCTGGTGGTGGCAGAGGCATGGGCAGAAATGCCAGGTGCTGTGACACAGGGCAGCTGGCTGCCTGTGCTCTGGCCTTGCTGGGAGCCAGGAGAGCATCCCATGCTCTGTCCTTGTAACTCACTGTAAACCTTTGTCCCCTCCTGAACTGCAGCAGAGTCACATCCACACTTGTATTTAATTTGTTTTGGCAATATGGGGAGACTTCTCCTGTTTTAGGAGATTTAAACAAACCATGTGGTGTTTTATTTTGAAAGGTGTCATAATAGTTTGTGCTTTTTCTTTGCTAAGTATATTTTTGTGCTGTTCCTGTCTGTTGGTCTATAAACAACTCTGTTCATTCCTTTTCCTCCTTAAACAAGTAATCTAAGTCAGAATTCCTGGCTTTTGAGCACCTTTGGATTCTTTTGGAGTAATGTATGCATTTTGCATATAAATCAGTAAATAAAGGATAGGGTGGTATTTTTAGACTTCTGTGAATTGGAAGGATTTGTGAGAGTTGTTCCATCTTTGTTTCACGTGGTTATGTGAAAACCTGTTGTGTATCTCTTTTCCCACTTTCCAACTCTTTTTATTGAGGTGGTGACCACCCAAAAGCTGTTGAGGTTGATTAAATTAAGGGGTTTGAATGACTGTTCATAAGGGTGGAAAAATAAACTTTTTCTGTTACAGTAGGTTAGAAGATAATATTAGAATGGGTACCTAGGCAGACTCCACCTTTGCTGTGTGAGTGGGCAAGGAGAAGTTCTCTGGTTTGGGAGGAGGTCTGCAGAGCTGAGGCTTCACCTTGATTTCTGAGCACTTTTATCCAGAGTTGTCAGTTGTTTTGCCTGCTGGACAAGGAGATGGCAGCCTGTCCCTCCATCCCACAGGGATGCAGTGGGACTCCTTCAGCTCCTGCAGTTTTCAGTTTTTCCTGCTGTTGATCTCTGTGAGGCTGAGTCCAGCTCCCCAGTGAAGGTGCTTGGCCTCTGGCTCCTTAGTGAGCCGAAGCTCTTCCAGGAGCTCTGGTTTCATCCTTGCTGACCCTACCAGCAGAGACATGTACAGGTCTTTGAGTCAATCTCCTTGGACAGAAACTTGTACAGATCTAACAGGATGTGTTAGGCTTACACTGTCTACTTCAAACAACAGTTGGATTTGCTCCTCCCTGGTGCAATAATCTCTCTGAGGCAGGTTCTGCTGTTTACCCAGGTTGCCTGAGAAAGGAGGTTGTGCAGTGGTCCATGTGGCTTCTCTCTTCCCCCAGAGCTTTTGGTGCTGTTGGCCAATTTCACTTTAAGGGGTGAACTCAAATTTGGAATGTCTGCCTCATGGGCAGCAGGCTGAGGAGAGTGGCTGTATCCCCACTGAGGGAAGGGAAGCAGTGTGAGATTATCCTGTATGAGAAATCAAAGAACCTCTATGGGGGAGAGCAGTGCTGTTTAACCATCCCTGCAGGAGAAGTGGGTGACAGAGTTCCAGCTGGGAGACAGGGCTGTGCTTACCTCTGTTATCAGTTTGGTGAAGGAGGTGTTCAGAGTCTGGCTGGAATGGTGCTGTGTTATCTGATATCCATAGCCAGGAGCAGAGGATTTGGTGCTGGGTTACCCCTGGTATTGTTCTTGTATAAACAGGGGATCGATGCCATGGAGAAAGCACCCAAATCCTGGCCTCTTTGGGGACCAGCATGGTCTCCTCTGTGTCTAAAGTGATGTCACCAGTGGAGGAGCACCTCAGCCAAAGCAGCAAGCTCTTGTGACTGCCACGGCCACAGCTAGGGATTGGTTTTGGTGACTTGCTGCTCCCCTTGAAGCAGAATTTCCAGGAAGAAAGTGCCTTCACAGCCTGCTGGGCATGGGGCTGTCAGCTGTGCATGAGAAGGAATGGCCCTGGGTGTCTGCATCCCTCAGACTGCTGCCTGGGGCTCCTTCCCTGGCTGGCCACTCCAGGGGTCTGGGATTTACAGCCCCTGTGGGGAGAAGGCAGAGCCATGCAGCTGGGCAGCATCCTTGGGAGATGCCAAATCACAGCCCAGGCTGTTTACTACAGTTTTTCTCTCATGGTTCCTAGCACTTGTCTCAAGTGTTACCACTTTGTGGTCTGCTTCACAAGAGCCTGAGCTGTCCTTTCAGCTGGCAGGGACACTGGGACTGTGCTGCATCCCTCTGTGTGTGATAAGCACGGTGTGCTCAGGCTGCCTGGGCTCTGTGTCCTGCTGTTTACTTTGTTTGCTTCTCTCTCCAGCTGGGAGTAGCTGAAAGGCAGGGCTTGAAGCACTGCAAGTCGTAATGCCAGCATGAGGCTTGCTGGGGAAAGAGCTGTGCACCATTAAGCCATTAAGATTTGTCACAGATCGGTTTTTTTTTTTCAAGTCAAAAAACACAAATCCACTCTTTTGGGGGAAGATGAGATGGCAGCTGAACACTTGGGGCTGTGTTAATTAATGTTGCTTTGTTTGTGAGATGCATGGTTAAAAGAAGAGGAATTCAGCACAGACTTATGTGTCTGTGCATTTGGAAACAAAATGGGGAAGTTTCCCTGTCCAACAAGTTCCAATTGCTTCCTCTATGGTTTCCTGAGTAATTCTGACTGCTGGTTATAAACAGTCTCTCTTGCCATGGCATCATTCCCCAGATCTCCCTTTGGACCACCACTTACCTACCATCCCATCGCTGCGGGCTCCCTGGGCTGATGGCAGCTGGTGGCAGGGAAATTTCAAATCCTCTGGGAAGTCAGTTTCCTGAACACAGCTGTGTGATAGACAAAAAAAGTAACAAGCCCTCATAAGACTGGGATTGGGAGTGAATTGAAATTATTTTGGGGAGATTATGGTCTGTCATAACTGAAAAGCCTTTTGGTGGTTTTCCTGCTTTTTAGGTTTGAAATGCAGAATTCCTCTTGACTTGAGTGGCTTTGGAGCCACCTGACTGTGCCAAATGTGGAAGAGCAGAGCTGGTCCTTCTCTTGGCATTCCTGTGGTGTTGGGAAGGGGTTGCAGGATGCCTGTTTAGGTCTGGTCTGTGGGGACAAGGCAGGAGGGACAAGCCAGGCCCTCCAGCACCACTCACTCTGCCAGGCCTTCACCATTCACTCTGGCCACTTCACTGAGGGTTTTCAAGCCAAGGTGAACCAGCTCTGTGTTTGATGGTGTTTTGGGGCAGTATGTGGCTCTTTGACCCATGCCCAGCCTGCCACCATGGTTGTTTTCCACCCTTGCTCTGTGTTTAGCCCAGTGCCACAGCACTGGTCTCCCTCAGTTGAAATCATCCCTCCAGCCCTCACCTTATGGTGTCTGTGGGGACTTACTGGGAAGCAGGGCAGGAAAAATGCCAAACTGATGCAGGCAGGACCTGGCCTTGCTTTGGTGAGACTCCTCAGCCTGAAAATGGCCCTGTAATTAAAGCAGTGAAGATCCATCTCACCTGATATAACCCTACAGACTTTATGCATAAGCTAGAGATTTAGTTTTCTCAGTTTTGTGGAGTGCAATGGGTATTTCCAGAGGACAAGTCAAGCACTGCCCAGGAGCTATGCAAGCAAAAGACCAAGTGTGGCTTGTCCTTTGGTGCTTGTGGATGGGGGGCATTGGGATGTGGTTGGATTCTGTCTGGGAGAAGAGACTGCCCAGAGCTTTTTCACAGCATGATCATCTCTGTAAAGGCCAAGAAAACTTGATCTGGAAGCCTATTTTATTTGTTCATTCCTAACTCCAGCCCTGCTTTGAGGGAAGCATATGGAGGCCACCAGCCTTGCTGTCCTGGCACAGCCATGTTCCCCTCCTGGAAGAATGGGTTCAGGGTGATATTTGAAATGCAACAGAAAACCCACACTTCCTTCAGAGTTTTGACTCTTTTATTTTTCATCTTGGGCAGGGTTTAAAGTTTTGTGCAGCATTCAAGGAAAGTTTTGGTTTCCCTTTGCCCACATGTCAGCATTCCTGAGCAAAGCAGCCTCAAGATTTGTGGAGCAAATTCTTGAAATTTTGCAAATGTTTTGAGCCAGAAAATGTTTCTGGGAACTGCCTGACCTAAGAAAGAGTTGGTAGGACTTGGGAATGGTGTAGAAAAAATGAATAAGGCATTTTTATCCCTCTTTAAATTAGCACCATTCTGATCAACCACCATTCCCAGTCTTGAGAGCTGCTGCACTCTGCCACCTTGTTCTTAAACCACAGCTGTGCTTATTTGAATAAACCAGATAAAAAAGATACAGATTTTAAAACTGAGCTTTTCCCTGTTCTTGCACTGACTTCCCCAGTGATCTTAGTGTCATTTAAATCTGAAAAGCAGTTTGGATGCTTCAAAGTGGACTTAAAAGGAAGGGAAGTAAGGGGGTGTGTGGCAACTCCTGTACCTGCAGGCACTGCAAACCTGCTTAAGGCTCCTGGGAGTGTTCTTCTCTGAATGTTCACCTCTGAATGTTCTAGAGGTGATTTGGGTGTGTTGCCACCAGCACCCCATAGTTTGTGCTCTGCAGCACCTGTGTTGCTGTCATGGTCTGTTATGGGTGCTCCAACATTGGGTTTATGCACTGGATGTCTCTTGCCATGAGCTCTTTATAGAGGCATGACCATGAGTGACCAGGAAGGGGATTGGGAGGCAGGAAGACTCCTGAGTCTGGGACCACTGATTTGTGTATCACATAACCTTGTTTCTAAAGGTGAAAACCCAAAGCAGACCCATGGCTATTTTGGCCCAAGTATAGGTTTTGTTTTAGTTTTCTTGCTGTTGTTGTTTTTGTCAGCACATTCATGGTGCTGGGGGATTTTGGTATTAACATCTTCTCTTCAGAGAAGGGGTTTGACTCAGACTAAAATTGCTGATTGATTCCCTTTTTTGCCCTCCCCCTTCTTCCGGTTGAAGTCAAGAACCACTTCAAAGGCTCAGATGTGTTGGTGCCAGACGCCACACAGTTATTGTTAGAAGAATTTGAAATATAATTGAAAACAAACCTTTGTTCAGCCAGGCATATCTGGCTGTTGACTTTCACTCACGACAGAGGTGGGTGCTCAGTCTCTTCTGCTAGATTTAATGTCTACAACTTGTCATGGCAGATGAATTATCCCCATGAATTTACATCTGGTAAATGTTTGCAAAATCTGGAAAATGCGTATTTTTAAGGAGGTTTTTTCCTACCTAGGAACCCACACTGATGCTCAAAAGTTGCCAGCATATTTGTGGAATTCCTTGCAGTAATAAAACACATCAAATTGGTCTTGGCAGGCTGATTTCAATAGAGATGCTCCAAGTCCAGGTTTCTCAGCTTGGCAAGCAGAGTTGTCTCACTTCCTTTTAAGACTCGTCTCTTCTGTGGGATATAAAGATATTGTTCAACGTAATATCGAAAACATTTGCAAAAGCATGGATAATACAGATGTTGGCACTCATTTCAGCTTTGTTTGCTGAGACAGCAGAGGCTGGTGTGGGAGGTTTGCAGCCCAGCTCAGTCAGTTCTCATGGTGAAGTCCAGGAGGCTGGAATTCCAGAAGAGCCCAGCAAACCTTTGCCCTTGCTTGCCTGGTGCTGAGTGCAAGCTGTTGTTTTCATACCCCAGAAGATTGCATTTGCAAACATGGTGCCTGTTTGCAAGGTGCACAGTGTGATTTAGGTCCCTGTTTCTTGTATAAATTTCCTGTATAAATTTAGAGGAGTGCACCAGGTCTTGGATCAGAATTTGAACTGTGCTGGTGCACATTAACCCAGAGTATTGCCCCAGGACTCGTGTGCCACTCCATGCTGTGTTATGGTGTGACCACCTGGGTGTCATTTTGTCCATCCTTGCTGCAGGTACCTGGGTTTGACTTTCTCTTGTGCCAGGATGATGGTCTGAGACCTAAAAGCATTAGTGCAGTGGGGTTAAGGAGCTGGGTCCCTGTTGGAGGTTACTCCTGCGGCCAGATTTGGACAATGGGGTCCCTCTGGAATTTAATAGCTCCTGTCACTGTGATTATGTTGCTGGATTTGGTGTTTCTTCTCCTTTTAATTTGCCTCCCCTACCAAAAACACCAGTCTCATTGCATATGGCTGCCTGTCTGTTGTTTATTATCTTTGCTACACTGTGGTTAGTGCTCACACATGATATTTCTTTGGTTTCAGTACAGACTGAGCGGGTTGTCCGCCCCTGGATCCAAAAAATGTAAACTATTTATAAATGAAAAATGCTCTCCAGTTTGAAAGTGCTGTGTTGTCCCCTTTCCATCCAGCATGTGCACATTTGTCTGTTCTCCTGTAATCCCACTGATGTAAGTCCAGATTTCTAATAATTTATGGGACTGGGGGCCGTCTGGAGAAATTTCGATGGGACCTTGTGCTCATGGGGGAGAACACGAAGCAATAGTGATAAAAAGTAATGGAAAAATGTTATTTGGCTGTGCTGCATTCAGTGCAGATACGGCCCCAAACTCAGATAATCCTTCCTGCAGAGTTCAAGGATTTTTGATTTTGATTTTCAAGTTGGGCTCATCTCCATAATAAGCAACTCTTGAAAAACTGGGACAAAAATCTTATTAGTGTGACTTAAAATGGCCAGAGTGCTTTTTCTGGTACTCCTTGCAATTAAACTGTGTTTGATCTCTTTTGAGCATGTGCTTAGTTTTATATTGAGCTAAGAGCCTATGTTTAGTCTCCTAGGGAAGAAAAATAAGACAGGATTTAATAATATATTATTGGAGGCTGGGGTAAGTTTTCTGTGCCTGTTTGGACAGCAGGGCAGGAGGTGATGCTGGGTGGGCAGGAGGGGATGGGCTGGACCAGAGGCTGAAACAGTCAAGCCCAGGGGCAGGAGAAGAGGAGGCTGTGAAGGAAATACAAGGTGTTTAATTGAGGAGCTTGTTAGCCAGCAGCTGATGGGTTGTTTTTGTAGAGAACTCCAGGGGAACTTGAGCTGAGTTGGTTTCCTGGTTGAAATGAGTGTTGCTCGGTGATGGGGCTGGTAGGAGTGAGGCATGTGGGGAGCAGAGCCCTTCAGAAAATGCTCCCAAGAGAGCAGGAGTTATTTTGATCTGTGGTGACATGGTTTTCCATGCAGCCACGGTGATGGTAAATGAGGTAGGGCTGTCCTGCTTCCTGCTCAAATCTGAAAGATTAGAGGATAGCTGAAAAAACAGGTGGTATTTTTTGGAAGACTGTTCACAGCATCCCAGCGATTCATCATTCGAATGCAAATAGTGGAAACTTTCTCACTTTTCTCTGCCAGTGAGTTCAGGCAGCCTTTGCCAGGAAGCTACAATCAGTCAGTCTGTAAATGGTGCAAAACATCAGTAGTGTAACCAGTGCAGAGAGGACTAAAGCATAATGAGTGTAAATTCAGTGTCATTTCCAGGTTTTCTCTGGACACTCTTGGCACTGATGGTGATAATTCCTTGTTCTGTAAAACAGTTGGTGGGAATATAGGGCTTGGGGTTTTAATTTTGACTGTTTGGGAGCACCTAAATGCATTTGCACGTCTGTCCTGCACAAGACAGCACTTGCTGGAAAAGGCTGTTGCAGCCTGGCTGAGCCTGTGGAACGAAGCCTTTAATGTACTGATTGCATATTAATGAACAGCCAAGAAGGAGGGACGGTGCCAAAAAGCAGGGAGCAAGAAAGCCAACAATATCAGCACGAACTTTGCACTCTAGAAAGTGTGAAGTGATGTTGGTGAAAGGAGTTTACTGCACAAGTGGAACACTGTGGTCCCCTTTGATGCCCAAATTTCTGTGCTAGTAAACCGAGGAAGGATAATTGGCCAGTGGAGCTCGGTGGGTTCCTGTTAACCCATTCTGTACCCCTTGGAATGCTCCCCACTCCTGAGTGTGTTTTGGCGCTGTGGGTGCTTGCTCTGGAGTGTTTGACGTGCTGTGTCTGACGTATGGAGCTGCAACACCTCTCCAACACATGGGGTTACCATCCACATCTGGTTTGTATCACCCTCAGTGGTTTTATTGCAAGCTCTAGTGCTCCATCTGCACCCTTTCCCTTGCCCAGTTCTGTCCCACAGCATCAGGAAAGTGAAATCCCAGCCTGGAAAAAGCTACAAAATAGGCTGGTGTATGAATTAATTAATGTAATGGCTACTGATAGCAGTGTGCTTTTCCTGGTATTTGGCAGAAATTGGATATCTTGGCTCTTGCCTCTTCATTCGCCTGGTTTCCAAATCCCAAGCTCATTACCAAGTCCCAGGGATGTGGGTTTTGGGGTTTTTTTAGGGCTCCCCACCTGCTTGGAAGCCTCCCACAGAGGCTTCCCCACAGAGCCTGAGCGCTGCCATGGGCGATGCTGGTGGTGGCACTGTCCCCATGGAGTGCTTGGGGACAGACTGGCAGCTCTGTGTGGGGAATAGCTCCCTCCAGGAATGTGCAGTATTCAGTGTGGGGGCTTGGGTCCCCTGTGGAGCTGGGGACTTTCCTGTCAGGAGCATTGGGAGTGTTTAAGATGATCTCGCAGATATTTTTTGAAATATTTTTGGGGTTTCTTTTGGCCCTGGGCCAATTTTTGCTTGTCTCCGATGCATAAAGTGGGTTTGAAAAAATGTTGTTTCTCTCTCTTCCCCCGTTTAAACATTTCAAGAATGTCAAGTCTTGTCAGCCTTAGCTTTGCTGGGAAAAAAAAAAAAATCCCTTGAGGAGCTTGGGGATGTGTTTTATATGTGATCTCAAAACCCTGAGGGGAAGGTACGTGAGGGAGAGAAAGAGGAGGTCATTAACAAAAGCTTCCTTTATCCCACATTTTAATGAGGCATTGCCATTAAATAGCAGCAACCACAGAAAAATTCAACCAACCTGACTTTGTTCCCCAGTGTTTAGCCCCTCGGTTTAAATCATGCTCTCACTTTGCTGGTTCCCTGCTATGACCAGAGTTTTCCAAGGAAGGTAAACTCCAAATTTGTAACATAAACCTGTTTGGTAACGTGGACAGATTAAGAGAAGATTTCTTAGGGAATTTTTCTGCTGCAGTTACTTGTAATCCCAGTAATATACATGAAAATGGGCACAAGAAGTCTGATTTACTGGGGGTTTGTGTCTCCAGGGCTGACTAAGGTTTTAACTGACTTCTGCAGAGTGTTCTTGTTATCTTGGGATAATATTTTATTACTGCCCTCCTTTCCCACCTTGGCTGTGGTGTGTTTTGGGAGTGTGGGGGGCTCCTCTTTCCTGCAGCGATGGGCCCAGGCCATCCAAGGGTGAAGGCTTTGTGCTGGCCCTTGGCTGCTCTCCCCTCCTTGCCTGCCCCTGCTTCTGCAGCCTGGCAGGAGCTCCTTTACCCTTCCCAGCCCTCTGGTCTTATTCCAGTTTTAAACTTATTGGGGAAGAGGACAGACATCCACAGACCTTTTCCTTCCTGAGCATTGCTACAAACAACTTCCCCTCACTGATGATGCAGAAATGAGAAATAGGGAGATTTGGTGGCTTTGGTGCATTCATTCTCCCTAAGTGGTGCAGTGGGATGGATGCTCAGGGTTTCCAGAGACCCTCTCCTGTTTTCTGGGCTGTTTTTTTGTGGGAGGCTCCAATGGACACCTGCCCACCCCAGCTTTCCTCCTGCTTTTCCCAATGCAAGGGCATCTCTGTGCTCCATCCCCACCACCAGCCACCCCCTGGATGCTGTTGGGGGTGGTGGGGAGTGTGCTGACCTCTCAGAGCTGACCATTCCACCTCAATCCTGTGCCTGCTGCTCAGCTGGACTTTGGAGCCCAGCTCTAGATGGGGCAGGGGGAAATCCCGAAGAAGGAGGAAATGTTTGTTTAATTCCTGACGTGGTGTAAGGTTCAGAGCGAGCAGATTGTGAAACAGCAGGGACAGAGCAGGGCACGGTTTTCCCTGTGGTTTGCAGATAACATGTGCAGAGCAGGCAGCCAGCGTGGGGCTGGGGGAGAAAGACACTGAGGTTTATTTGTTTGTGTGGCTTGTTTTTAATTTAAATAACCTTTATAATTTCCCCTCCCTCTGAATAGTAAGTGAGTCCTTGCCTTGCCTTATTATTCAGCCTGAAATACAGGCTGCACTCCAGCTTTTACAATTGGGATTAATTTTTAAGATGGGTACAGGCAGGGGGGCAGGTAGTGTGAGCCCCCTGTGTTTGCATTTCCTCTGCTGTTGGAGGCCTTTGGCTTCTCTCCGTGCATAGCTGGGGCCAGCTGCCTGCTGCCCTCGCAGCCCTGGTGCTATAAAAGAGGCAGCAATGTGTTCCCAGCTGGAATGGGGCTGGATAATTGCTCTGGGCAGGTTTATGGTGGGGAGGTGCGAAGTGCCTGCTGTCTGTCTGCCCCCCTGGAAGTGGCTCTGCACATGGGCTGGGGGTGGTGTGTGGGCAGGGGGATCTGCTTAGGGAAAAAGTGGTGTGTTAGCCATCTCCAGAGTGATGCAATTGTTGAAATCACAGAAAGGCTTGGGTTGGAAGGGGCCTTAAAACCCATTAATTCCCATCCCTCTGGCCTGTGCACCCACTAGACCAGGCTGCTCAGGGTCCCATCCATAGACTTGTCCCATCTCCATAGGGATCCAAGTCACAGAGTGGGGCTCTGGTGCCCGTGCTGAGAGTGCTCAGGGAGTGCTTGGACAAGAAAGCCACACTGGGATTTCAGAGTGCACCTCTGGATTTCAAACCGAGTTTTACTTACTAAGGTGCGTAAGGAGCCATTTGCCAGCTTTTCATAAATATACTCGAGATTTCACAGCAGAGTGCAGAGACTGTTGAAGCTGGCTGGGCATACCAGAAACTTTATGAAATAGTTGGATTTGATCAACACTTAATCACAGTCAGGCTGCTTGGCCCAGTCTCGCTCCTCTCCCAATCCCAGAGGAGGCAGGAGGTGCTGGGGCTGGCCTTGTGCCCCTGCTGTCAGCTGCACGTGTCTGTGAGGTGGGTGATGGCACACCAGCACACCTGTCCGTGCCCAAGGGAACATTTATTGCCATGAGGAGAGCAGTTGGGCTGCACCAGGTGACTGGTGTCCCCTTAGGTACAGGACAGTGAGCTGAAATGCTGTCTGCCCTGCCCATGGTGTGTGGGGCATGGCAAGAGAGCTTTTCCAGGCAGCCTTGCAGAGATTTTCTGCAGTGGCTGGTTCAGGGGCTGCTGTGGTAAGGCTGTGTTCATTTGGTGCTGCCCACAGGAGCTGAAGACACCCACCAGTGTGTCTGCACCCAGTGCAGGTGAGGGTAGAGGGGTGAATCCACCGAGTGCAATGCCCTTGATTGAACTGCCATTAAGTTTCTTGGGTGTTTGCTGTCCTAGAACCCCTTGCTAATGCTTCCTGTTTGTCCTGCTCATGTGAACAGCTTCCCTGCTCCTGGCTGTCCAGGCTTATTGCAGCTCCTACAGACTTGTTCTTCTCAGGTTCAGAGTAACTGGTTCTGCAGGCACACACACTCATGTATTTCTCTTGACCCAAGTCCTTCGCAGCCTGGATTTGTACTGCTCTTACACTGCCTTATGGGCCAGCATCCAAATTCAAGCACAAGAGAGATATTTGAGGTTGATTCTTTGCTGAAAACCAGCTTGCTTTTTTTCCCTACAAGAACTAAGCAGGAAACTTCAGATATGGCTAGGAGTTTTCAATTAATTTTATGAAGTTATTAGTAAACAGAAACGGAACATTTTCAGCAGCAGCAATGTTTTTCAAAAGTTTGCCTATGAGCAGTTTATTGATTTAGCAAATAGGTGGATAACACAAGCCTGGAGGTGTATGATGGTTAATGTGTAACCATTAAATAGACTTATTTGGGCACTTTTTATGGGTTCTCATAGCAATTAAAGCTTATAAACCTGTGGAGGGTGTTTTTATGTGGAGCAAAATGAGAACCTTTATCGCAGTGAAGGTGTTCATGGAAAAGGTACAGTTTATGTAATTGTATTCACGTGACTTGACGTAAGTGTGGGGCTGCAGGAAAAGAAACAACCTACTAGAGCTAATTCCCAAGGCTGATTGCAGTGTTCCTGTGTACTGGCTTCCCTCCCAGTGGCTGTTTCAGTATATTGAATTCAGTGTCATTCCATGGGGGGCATTATATTGTGAGCCTCCCTTGCTCTAGACTGATTTTTTGGCTCTCTCCCTTATGGGTGTGGTTTTTTGGTGTATTTTTTATGTGTCTTGGAGCAACTTTGGTGGTGGTGTCAAATTTGCTGAAAAAAAAGAGCATGAAATGGTTTCCTGCTGGCTAATGTGATCAAGCAGTATTCTGCAGCTCTCGAAGCTCTGTCCTGGTTAAAGGAATTACACAGGACTCAACCTTTGTGGGGATATGGAAAAACCTTGGTTTCTTCTTAGATTTTTTTTTCCCCTCCCCAATACAGTGTATTTAATGGAAAGTGAAGACTGAATGAAATGTTGGGGGTTCAGTAGATGTGTGTATGTGTATGTATATATGCATGTATAAAGCTACAGTTCCTCCTTTGCAGCTAAAAGGAATGAAGGCTGAAAACCAGACTTGTTTCCTGTGTTTGCAGCAGCACCTTCTCCACTCTGGAGCCATGTGGATGGTGGGGGAGGAAGGATGGGCAGGGCAGCTTGGCTCAGTTTGTGGAATTGTGTGATTGCACAGCTCCAGGCAAATATTGACACCAGGTTTCTTGGCAGATGTGCTGTTCCTGAGGTGCCTTGGGAGCAAAAGATTCTTCCCTGGCACTTTCTGCAGCCCTTCCTGGGGTGGTGGAGGTGGTAAGTAAAGGGAGAGAAGCTCAGTGAGTGTTAGTGATGGGTGCTAAAGAAAGGTTTTACCCACAAATACTCTGATATCACATTATGAGATCTCTACCAAAGGGATGGATGTCTGGCAGATGTGCAGAGGGATGGGATCCCTTTGGTGTGTCAGCAATGCCAGCCTGGCACAGGT
Organism: Hypocryptadius cinnamomeus; assembly: GCA_013400635.1. Lineage (NCBI taxonomy): Eukaryota > Metazoa > Chordata > Aves > Passeriformes > Zosteropidae > Hypocryptadius > Hypocryptadius cinnamomeus. The sequence goes on along the minus strand of VYZP01041999.1, from coordinate 204,235 downwards.
CTGAATGCAGGGCATGCAGGCATCTGCTCTGCTTTTTGCATCTTTAAAAAAACAAAATAAAAACCAGTTGATGGCTGAGAAAGGGAAAATTGTAAAATGCTGTTTTCCATCAGCAGCTGGCTGCCTGGGCTTTGTGCCGTGGCAAGGGTGAGCATGTGTGAGATAACCTGCTCTCTCTGCTGCACTTCTAGAGAACACACCAGAGGATTGTTAACATCAGCCAGACACCTCTGTGGTGTGGCTCTAGTGCAGGCTGGACAAAAGGTTAAATTGGGCAGTCATTTTTGCATTTACTTCCTATACAACACTCTGGAGAAAGTCCAGTATCACTTAGTTAACTTTTGCAGAGCCATTTCCTGTAGGTTTTGTTAGAGAAAAGCAAGATTATGTGTTTCCAGTTGCAGTAGAGTTATTTTCCCCTATAAAATGCACTGCAATTTATTTTTACACAATTTTGATTGGTTTGCAAAGACTTGGAGGGTTTGGAAGATCTGGAAAGTTGGTTGTTTTTTTTTTATTTCATACCTCACTTGCTGTGACAAATTGAGGAAAATGTGGTTTTTTTTTTTAATGTGGCATTGCTGAAGTCTGGCCAGGCTGGGATAGGGAGTGTGCACAGCATGTGCTCCCACACTGATGTCTGACCCAGGGTCCTGCTCCTGGCTGTGCCCAGTTTGGGGAAGCATTGAGGAAGTTTTTCTCCTTCAGACAGGTCACAGCCTGGCAGTTTGCTGCAGCTGCCTGTTCTTTGTGGCTGCACAGATATGGTGATGAATTGCACAGGGGTTCTTTCCTCTGTTTTTTCAGCTGTGGGGGTGCTGTCACCCTCTGGTCTCCTTGAGCTTGCCCACTTCCATCTCTCCATGTCCCCTCTTGGGGGTGCTTTGGCTTCTCCATCATGGTTCATCTCAGGATTTCTTCATCTTTTCATGTGAATTGCTTCACTTTCCCCCACTGCTGTCTGTGCTTAAAGCAGCAGTGCTTTCCACAAGCCCTAACTATTCTTTCTCTGATTTCCTTGAAATGGTGACATGTATTATTTTCATAGAGTTCAATCTGTCTCCTCTCAAAAGGACATGGTTTGAATTGTCCAAGCAATGAATGCACCTGTGTCCCTCACTGTGCAGCAACAAACCTTGGGAGCACCTTGTGCATTCATATTTCCCAAATAATCCCATTTTGGAGCAGGGGTTGGTGTGAAGCCAAGGAGCCCTTAGCCCTGGGAGAGCTGCAGGTTGTGTAGTGAATGGTGAGCCCCTGGCACGGTGCCTGGGCTCACAAGGACCACTCGAAAGAGGGGAAGGGTATTTCTGTTCCTGGCCAAATTGCACTGTTAGCTTTTCTATTTTCAGGGCAGCCAGGTGGCCACCCACATGGAGTTTCATTATGAGACTTTTAAAAAATATTTTGAGAGGCCATTAGGAAAGTTTAAGATGGCATCTACTTTGGATTATGCCTGAGTGAGGTGGGCTCAAAGCAAGAGGCAAGGACCTGTCTGCCTTTTAACATCTTCCTGCAGAATTTGTTGCTTGACTGCAGCATCCCTTCAGATGAAGGGATTCCCTGTCCCTGGAGCTGGGACTGGAGCTCCTGTGACAAATGCACATCCTCTGGTGAGCAGAAACTAAGGTAGTTATAACAAAAAAATCTTATCTGAAATGCCAAGAGGAGCAGTATGATTCCTGTAATAATAGTTAAAAGAAGAAGAAATTAGTTTATCGAAGTATCATGTGAATCCAGCAATTTTGCAGGGAGAGTGGGTTCTTCATTGTTTCCCATAGCAAAAGAATTGGGAAATGTTCCCTCCCCTCTGCAATGTGGAAAGGATAAAAATCTATAGAAGGGAAAGTTTGTTCTTTGACTGAACTTTAAACATCTACATTCCCTTTGAATTAGCTGCGATGCCTTTAGCTGAGAAACTCTGCAAATCTGAGAGAGTTCATTGAATAATAAATCAAGGCATCCATCCAGCAAAGTACATCAGAGCCCTTTGAAGTAGATGAAAAAATACCTTTCTGATCTGAAAGAGAGCTTTGGTGCCTGACTGAGGCTAATGCAGGGTTCAAACTCAGCTGCAGTGGCCCCCAGCAGAGGTGGGGAGCAGGAGCAAATGTGGGCTCGTGAGCAGCTGCTTCCCCTTGGCTCTGCCTGGAGCCCCGTTTGCCCAGGACTCCTGAAAGTTCAAGAGATCCAAAGAGCAAAAAACTGCAGCCAGTGGAAATAAGGACTGACTCTTAATGCTGCAAAGTTCTGAGATACCAGACTTGGAGAAGAGCAAGCTCATTTGAAGGACTTGCTAAAATTTAATTGCCTATAACTTTTTCTCCTTCTGAGACTTTCTGTGGTCTGAGTTGCACTAATACAGAAATCTGGCTTTGTAAGTGGAAGGAGCTGAAAAACAGCACCAATAAAAGCTGTAAAGCTCTCAGAGATTTTTGAAATAGTGCTTCTGCAAAAGATGTGGCATTATATGCAGGGGCAGAGTGCAATAAAGACATTTTACTAGCACTCTTCACAACTTAGTTGTAAGTTGTACAGCTGTCCCAGACTCCCCTGATAAAGCCTTTCTAGCTGTGTACATCACTGTAATTGTATTGCCTCATGCATACATGCATGTGTTTGTGTTTACATAAAGGTTATGTACACGTGTAAGTCATTTAAGCATGAATGCACACATGTGAGATTCTGGTGTATGTAAGGATGGCATGTAAAGCAGCAATAGGTTCAATTGTTCCCTCAGTGACTTTATGGCATTCCTTGGGCAGAGAATTGAGCTTCAGCTCCATCTGCTTTGACATTTTTGCTGTCCCAATGGCAAAAACCAATACAGGAGTTATGCCAAAAAAGCCTGAATGCTTGTTCTGACAGCTGACCCCGATGTTAACATCAAGGTGGGAAAGTGCTTTTTATAGAGCACACTCACTCACACTTGTATTACTCTTGATCTAAGTAGAAATGGCTTGTTTTAAATGCAGTTTTTCCATCTTGAAGGTCAATTAAACCAAGTTGGAGGTCAGATAGAAGGGACAGAACATTTGCTTCTTGGTGTATCTATTTCTGTAATGTTATCAGTGCATGTGGTTTTATTTCTAGCATTTTGTTCCCGGGGCTTCCTCTAAGGCTGAACAAATTGGATCAGTTGGATGTAGTACAGCTTCCAATTTGGGGTTAGAAATCCATTAAATTGCTTGGTGCTTTGTTGGCAGTACGAAAGTGCTTGGAGTGGAAGAGCATTATGATTGGACATTGATTACTCGAAGGGAAAGGGGATGGATGCTTGTGCAAACCATACACCTCCAGCCAGGATGGCCAGCTCAGGGTTTTTTTAGCTTAAAATCTTCAGGCTTTGCCCTTAAAATGCTGTTCTTTATTACAGAGAAGAACTATTTTTAAACTGGAAATGGAGAGCTGTCTGCCATGTGTTCCTCACACCTCTGGGGGATTAGAGCTGGCCCTGCACCATGCAGTGCTGCCAGCCACAGACAGCCCATGGGTAACTAGTCCTTGAGATGGTTTGAGGTTATAGACATCATTCCTTTCCACACACAAAATGTTTGGATTTGGCCAGCCTCTCAGTTTCAGCCCGTGGCATTGGAAGGTGCCAGGAATGTCCTTGCTCTGGTAGATTTCAAACTGAGTGAGTTTATGGTGGGCATAGGGTTGTAATTCCACTTGGACTGATCAGAGAGGGCTTTATTTCCACACTGCAGAGTTGCCTGGGTGTTCTGTGAGATCAGAGTCACTGCTGCAGGGGGAGGAGAGGGGCAGAGCTGGCAGGGCTGACCACTGCCTCTGTCCTGGCTGGTCCAGCTGGGTGGGCTCTGCTGGCTCTGGTCCCTGGGCCAGTTAAACTTTGCAGCCCATCTGAGGAGGCAGAGTTCACATCAGTCCATCTGCTGAGAGGTTTCCTGGTGACAGCACAGCACAAGCACTGGGTGGCTGGGGAGGAGCAGCCACCAGTGAAACAGCTGGGTATTGTGGCCAGCCAGGGGGAGAACAGGACAGCAGTGGTTCTTTCTGGGAAAAGCTTCTAAAAACACTTAGGAACCATCACTGTGTGAGAGCAGGAGGTGATGCAGCCCCTCAGTGTGGGTGGAAAGCAGCATCAAGTGCAGGAGAAGCTGGAGCAAGCCTGGAGTGAGCCCCCGTGCCTGGGCCACAGGAAAAATCTGCACACTGGTTTTTTTAGAAACTTTTTTTTCCCCCCACTCTTTGCCTGACTAGTTTTAACCAATGCACAAATATTCCTTGGTATTCCTTCATGTTTTGTGGGGGGAGATCAGTCCTTCCTGATTAACTATTAATGAGAGCCAGGAGAGAGTGGCTGAGCAAACACAGCAGGAGAGGTTGTGTGCCCTGTCCCCACATTTAATGATTGACTGGGCAGGGCCATGCCCAGTGCTGTCACTGGGCCAGCCATGGCCAGGTCTCACTCAGGGTGGGCTCTGCAAAGGGATAATGCCAGCTCTGTGCTGAAATTTCATCCTCAGGGTTAGGGGATCCCCCATCCTGGTGTGCAGTAATGCAGACACGGTGCTGCTAGATGGTGGCACCCAGAGTGTTGTGCCAGGTTGTGCATTTGCTAAATTAATATTTCTGATAAAAAGTGGTGTTGGAGCAGTGGAAAAATATCATTTTGGCTGGTTAAGGTCTCTGAGCTTACCAGGAGCACTTGCAGATGGGATTGAAAGCATTTGAATGCCAAAGAGAGCAGAGCACATTACAATTCTGTCTTCTTTGAGAAAACTTGAAGTACGGATTATTCAGTATTACTGAATGGTTGACCTTGGAAGTTTTCTAAAATCATGGAAATCTTGAACAGTGTTTGAGGAATTTCTGAATTATCTCTCTGTGTTCTCTCTGCACTCAACTTCTAACCCACAGCTGGATTTTGCAAAGTCATGTGGTGGGAGGGTTTGATTGCTAGCAGTCCAACATGCTGCTGTGGGTCTTCCCAAACATCTGAAAAAGCCAAAGGTTTAACATGGTTTATCTGCTGTGAGTACTTGTGAAGAGTTGCACAACTTTCAGAAGAAAATATTTGCTTTGCAAAAGGAGCCATTTTTGAAACTGTAAATAGCACTTAATGCTGATTTATCAATGTAGCTTGTTACTGTTAATGGAGGCTGAGCAGTTCTAAGGTAGATATGTATAGTAAATTACATAGTTATTAATCCTCAATAAATTGGTTTAATATGTTGAATACACAGTGGGGAACCTTAATTGAAATTGTTAGTAAAGAAGTCATGGCCTTTATTGATTTACCAAAGAAAAACTGCTGTGATTGGAAGCAGGAGCAATTTGTTTGGTGAGTATTTTGTTTGAGCTGGGCTATCCCGCCCTTGCTCCAGTGGTTTAAAAGACAGTCTGCTTTGCTTTGTGGGTGCAAAATCACCAAGAAGGAAATTTACTATCAAATAGAAAAAGGTGAGTTTGGTCATATACAGTCAAGCAACCAACTTGCAGGCTTTTGGTTTTAGGGCTATGTCTTTCTCATGGCAGTAGTTAGCACTTTAATTAAAGCAATAAACCCAGAACAAACCCTCTGGGTGTCAGGGCAGATGATGGGTGGAGTTTTATTTGTGGGTTAAAAAACCCTCCACATCCTGCTTTTCCTTCCAACTGCTTACCTGTTACAGGTGGCAAAGCAGGATTGCTTTACTTGAAATTAAATACAGTTATTCTTATTTAGATGCTCGTGCCCCCTTTGAAACGTGTTTTTGCTTTGATGCAATCCTTGGAGCTGATGCCTCAGTGTGTTTTGGAGAGGACTGTTCTCCTTCAGGCAGTGCAGCTTAATAGAAGAGGCAAATACAGAGAAGGATTGCTGCAATTAAATCCTGCCTGCCCTAAGCCCTGCAGCATCCCCTGTTCCCTGCACAATGCTGCCTTTGACTGGGCTCTGGCTGGGGGCAGAGGAACCTGTGACCCCACCAGGAAGGTGTGCAGCCTCAGGCTGGAGGCTGTGTGCCTGTGGATAGTGCTCTGCTCAGAAGCAGAAAAAGCATTGTTGAATACCTTGGCATTCGTGCTGTCCTCTGTTGGTTTGAGTCCCTGGTAGCTGCTGGGAAGGGCTGTACCTGTGCCCAGGAAACAGAGGGGCCTGGGGGGATCTCACTGCAGGGACAGGCTCACAGCCCTGCCCTGCCACTGACACCACTGCATGGCTTTCAAATTACTTCACTTCTTGAAATCTCACTTCACTTTTTTTGGAACATGGAACAATTGAAATACTGAGAGCTTGTTGAGTGGGCCAGCATCAAGCTCTGGTCCTCGTGTCTCTTCTGATGGTGCAGAGTCATAGCATGAGGTCTGTGAGTACCTGAGTTACCCAGGTGATTTCTACAAGTGTTATGGAGTATTTGCATATATATGTGATTGTGTAGATTAAATTGCATCTAAGCCTTCTGTCTTAAGAAATAAAATAGGGGTTTTTGGAGGAGATGATCTTTCAAGAAAAGTAAAAGAAAAAAGCAGAAAAAAACTCTACTTGAGTTTTGCTAAGGTTATTAAAATAGGAGGAAATGGGATCCTAGGTTTTGTCAAAACACATTTGTGTAAGCCTAACAGGGCCTAAAATAACCTGACACTGCCCTGTTGAAAGAGACAAATAAGCCTGTAAAAATTCTTGGTGTAGGAGATGTGGAAGCCCCAGCAGCCTTGCAGTGTTACCCGGTGCTCCTGTAAAGGATTCCTGCCTTTCCTCAGCCCTGAGAGTGTGCCTGCTCATCCTGTGCTGCCTCTTGGAGTCTGGCAGTCCACAGTGGTAGAGATATTTACATTTACAGCCCTGTGTGAGCTGCCCAGCTGTGGTGGGTGCTCACCAGGCACCTCTGTGAGGCCAGGTGTGTGATCTGTGTGCACCCAAAGTTGTGAGTGCAGAGTGGCAGAGCAGGAGGAAGGGCCAAGGCTGAAAGTGTGTCCCTGAAAGTCACTTGAAGGTAAGATCATTCCTAACTTTCTTGAACCATACCGACCACATGCTAAATTAAATTGTAGTCTGGCACAATACTTCTCAGTGATGTGGTTTGAATTAGTGTTCTTTGCATTAATGGCTGGGATCTGTGTGGTATCAGTTCTTTGGGGATCATGCTACAGGAATTTCCTTTACAGTATCACTGGTCACGACTGAGAGTGATTCATGATGCAGTTTTCTTGGTGTCTGGATGACCTCTCAAAGTTTGTCTTCACTGTCAAATTAACTCATATTATGGCTTGAGGGTTGCCCTTAAGTTGACTCCCTCCTGCACATAAAGCCCCTTATATGAGCAGGCTGTTAACCCAAGCCAATATGATGCTGCTGCTAATTTGAACAAGGACATAAGTAAAGCCTGAGTGAGCACATCATCTGAGCCACTAACAGAACCTCTCAGTGGAGGGGCACAGCTTCACCCATGTGGGTGCTGTGTATCCTCTCCATGTCCTGCAGAGTCCCCTTCTCTCCAAAGCACTTAGAGCAGCAATCCGGGGCATCCACCTCACTGGTGCCCTGTGTCTTGGTGCTCTTACCTAATTCTAGGAGGTAGCTCTTTCCCATGCTTGGTGTGGGCCATTTCTGGGCTGCATTTCAGTCTCCTTAAGCTGGATGCTTTGCACTTGTAGGCAGCACCCTGTACCCGGGGTACCTATAACAGAAATCAAGGGGCTTAGCTTGGGGTGCAGTGGCTGAAAAGCTGCCTGGTGAAGAAGGACCAGGAGGTGCTGGTGGACAGCTGTCTGAACATGAGCTAGCGAGTGCCCAGGTGACCAAGAAGGCCAGTGGCACCCTGGTTTGTACCAGAAGTAGTGTGGCCAGCAGGACTGGGTCAGTGATCATCTTCAGCATTGGCCGTGCATTGAATCCTGGGTTCAGTTCTGGGCCCCCCAGTACAGGGCACACAGTCAGGTGCTGGAGCATGTCCAGAGGAAGGGACTGGAGCACAGCTCTAATGAGGAGAGGCTGCAGTAGCTCTTTGGCTGCTCTTGCCTCATGGGAGTAGACTTTGGACCTGTCCTGGGCACAGCAATCAAAAATGGACTAAAGCTACTTCTTTCTGTCCTGACTGTCCATACAACCACCTGAATCCATGGAATCTCTGATGGCTTTGTGCTTCAGCATTAATGCTCACCTCCCTGCTTACAAGGACACTGCCATCTCTCTGGCACCTCACAAGCTTGTTTAAAAGAGACATCTGAGTGTGCTTTCTTCCTGCACAGCTGTACACTCTTAGCACGGGCAGTGTGCTCCCTCTCTTGCTCCCCTGGCCCCATCCCCAAGCTAATTCAGCTGCAGCCATGCTTTTCATACCCACTCAAGTGTGCATGGGGCCTCCATTCCAGGGCTGTAAAGCCATCTACAGACATGTGGGAAGAGGATGGTGCCTATTCAGTGAGCTGCAGCCTAGGCAGCTATCTTTCGACAGATGAGCCAGAGGAATTTCTACTGCAGGGCTCAATTGTTCTGGGCCCTCACTCCCTTTTGTGCAGGAGCAATGAAAAGTTGTGTTATGACAACGGTTGACAAAGTGTTTAATGAAAGCCACAGTTGGCAGTGACAGAATTTCAAGCCATCCTCCTTTTCTCCAATGCCTGTCAACAAAAGGTGCAGAAACACTTTTGACATAATCTTCTGCACTGACAGATTAATGGTTTTGATGTAAGGGTTGGAAACTTTCACCTTGCAGAACAGAATTCAGCCATCATTGTGGTGGACAGAGACCAGGAGCTGTGTATGTCTCTGTTCCTTTGTCTGGTTTTCAGCAGAGAAGTCGATGGCTTTTCTCTGCACTGGTCAAGGTCCCAAAGCAGAGCCAAAACTTGGACATAAACTCCTGGTCTACCCTGCACCTTTCCCAAGGGGGCAGGGTTGGCCTCTCACAGGTGAAAGAGCTGACTGGCCCCTCCTCACTGGTGAGCAGGACTCTTTCTGTGACAGCATTGTTTCTTTTGGGAGGTAGTTTGAGCGTACCCAGTTATTTAATAAGACTTTCATTTCAGTCTCTGCAGAGTCCAGTGATCCACAGTGCCACTTTCACAATGCCAACTGAAGGCAAACACTGCTTTCTTATTTAGAGACTGGAATGGCTGAAAAGACAGAACAGGGCCCTTCCCATATTGATTTAACAGGCTCTCAGTTCCTGATCATGGGCATCTTAGTGACAGGAGGGGAAAACCCTACAATGTTGGATTAGCCAGTACAAGGAAGACTTCAAGTCTGTAATGGATAAATAATGTGTAGAGGACTTTTCATGCCAGTAAATCAGAATAAAGTTTAAAAACATTTACCAGCTTTTCCTTCTCAATAGAAGCTGATATGAAAAAACCAATCTGAACATTAGGGGCTGCTCAGGTTGGTGGTTCTGCTCTTTCTCCTCTGCCAGCTGTAGAACTTCTAACATTTGTAGGATGCTTCTCTGAACTCACAGCTCAGGCTCTTGAATTTATATTAGTTGACTTCTGTTTTCTCTCCACAGTTGCCTTGGAGGGATCAGAATATCCTTCCATGAGTAATTCAACATCCCCATGCAGAGAAGCAGGGCACTGAGCAGTTTGTGGGCAGCCCCACTTTTGGGCTCAGCTAACCTCACGTGTAGGTGCCAGGAAATGGGCAGAACACGCACCAGAGCCATGGGCTCTTGGAACTGGCATAAAGCACTGCAGGTGATGCTTTATAAACTGGCTTTGAAGAGATGCTCAGGGTGAGAGATACCTCAGAGGGTTGGGCAGGTGCTGATTTGGGGAAGGACAGGGTTTTGTTGTTGGGAGTTGGTGGCTCTTTTTCTTTGAGGAAGACATTTTGGAAAACTGATGGCAGAAACATTTATTTGGTGATTCATTGGGCAACTGTGGCATCATCCCAAGGGCTCCTTGACAAGGAATGCATTCTGTGCTACAGAGGAACAGTAAATGTGCCAACTTTCAGTGATGGGACAGCTGTGCCCCTGGCTTGGCATCTCCAGTCAGGCTCCACTGCTGCTCTGCTCAGCTCAGAGAGGCCAACCTGGTGGGGACATTAAAGCCCTGCAGTGCTTCAGTGATGGACATGTGAGACCCACACTTAGGGGTGGGAGAGCCCCCTGACCTCAAGTTTTGAGCTCCCTTCTTTATTTGCATTGCTGGAGCCCAACCAAGGTTGAGGCCTCATTTCATCAGCATCAGGCAATCCAAGACAATACCTACCTCAATTTTATTTACAGTCTAAATAGACAAGACAGACAAAGGGTGGCTGTGGAAACAAAAGCTCTGGAGAGGTGATGTGACATGACCCGGTCACACAGCAGGAGATTAAGAGAGCCAGGAATAGACAGAGGTTTCCTGACTCCCAGTCCCAATGATCTATCTATTGAAACATGTTAATTCTTTCTCTCACTTAAATGCTGTGACTGGCATGCTGCATACTGCCTAGTGAGGGGATCAGAACTCTGGGAAACACATCCTTTGATTGCTAATGCTTCAGGCTAGAAATTCTTGGGTATTTTAATATAAGTTAAAATACAGCTAGTGCCAGAAACTCAGTAAACTTTATTTTGGCGTATCTATGTAATTTCAAGTCTCCTGTTTATTTTGTACTGACTTTGTATTTCTAGCTTTCATTTTCCCACTGATTTTTGAGCAGTGTAGTGTAAATTTAGTGAGGATACTTGGTGGTTGGGGTGAGTAGTGTGGGGAGAACCGAAGACTTTGGTGTTCAAGAGGATGGAGTTCACGTGCGTTTCTGCAGCAGCTCTGGGGAAGTCTTTCTGTTGCTGGTGCAGCAAAATCTGTCTGTGCTCTCTGAGGAGCCAGCTACTTGTGCAGTGACTTTGATGTTCAAGTGTCCTGAATAGCATCAGCAATAATCAGAAAGTCGCTTTGGGTGATGTTAAACTGTGGTCATTAAATCCTTTAATTTATGGAGATCTTGGTTTTTTCACTTGTGAACTTTGGAGGTCGATGTCAGTGTCACTCAGTGCTTGAGCACAGGCTAAGCCAGGGATCTGGTCCCTCTGGCAAGTGCAGGGAGGATCAGTTCTGATGCATGTCTTCTTGTTTCTTGCTTCATAAAACAGCCTCTTAGCCTGTTGCAGAGGAATGTGTTGAGGAGAAATACATTGCCTGAAAAATGTGAAGTTTGGCTGCAGTAAAAGGCATAGAAATACATGAAAACAGATGGATTGGTGCACCATCATGTCTGGCTGCATTTCCCCCTTTTAGTTTGTCACTTGTATTTCTGTGTCAGCTTTATTGTGCTGAGCCTGTAGGACATTACCTGTTGTATTCTCTCTTTTTGCCTGTAGATCAGGCAGGGACAAGCTCCAACCTGATCTTACTGTGTGGTTAAAAAAAAAAAAGTAGTAATGTAATCTGTGGGCAAATTGCACTTTAATTCGTAATTGTGCTATGAATATGGACTTGGCTTTCAAACACACTCTGAGTTTAAACTGCAGTTTGACTTTTATTTAGATAAATGCCTTTGAGTTCATAGTGAAATGGATATCTGCTGTAGGCTGGTATTGATTTAAAGGTCTCTTGAGTGTTTTAAAAGACAGTAGAGGCTTACAGGACAGCATATTTTAAACTGAGATGCTTGGTTAGGTTTTACACTCCTGTATAGCTTCAGTTCTAGCCAGCCTGTGTTGTTGATTTGTGGAGCATTCTTCCACAGCAGGTATTGGCAAAAAAAATTGAACATTTTGGGCAAGATGCAAGGAGCTGCCTTCAGAGCTGAAATGATGGGGAATGGTGTGATGTGAGAGCCATCAAATGATTCCCTGATGCAGGGGAACACTTTGAGGACTTCCCATAAATGCATTATAAGAGGGCAGGTAATCAATATCTGCTTTTTAGCTTGAAAGAGGTGTTTATCACTTCCTGCAAAGTTGGTAAGCTTTGTAGTCTTTCAAGTCTTGGTATTTGTAAGGCTGCTGTGAGCCTGGATTTCTCTCTGCATTGCCACAGAGTGCAGTATGTTAGTGTGAGCGTTTCAAGAGATATTTTCCATCAGTGCTCTTCTGGCAGCTGCCTTTTCTTTGTGTGTGCCTCTGCTCTTGGGTCATGGAACATTGGTAAAAGTTCAGTAGGTGCCTTGGAGACTTAGATCCTGTTTGGGTTCCAGACCTGCTCGCTTTCTGTGGGCACAGTTTTAAAGCAAATTAAAACCCAAACCAGGGAAGATTGGCCAGTGTTCTAGTCAGACTGGCTTGGTGGTTTGAATAAGCAGCTCAATGTTTGAGGGCTTATCTAACATCAGGCCATGCATCTTTTGGGTTGTGTTCAGAGGTGCAGTAAGAGGGTGTAACCTCCCTGCAGAGGAGGCAGGAGGGTTGAATTTTACCCAGGGTAATATCCGAGAGCAGGGTGTGGAGCAAAGTAAAATTAAAGAAGTCCCCCTCACAATTTCCTTACAATTTACTGTGGTTGCTTTTCTGCTACCACCCATCAATTTGCCTCCTCCCTCTTTAGATTACACACTCACAGAAACATGCCAGCACTGCATACAGAATGGTAATTAAAGCACTTGTTACTTTCTGCATCATTAGTCACTTGGGCTTAATTGATCTGGTTAGTCCCTAGCTGCAGGTTTGACCTGTCCTGTGTGGTGTGCTGAGAGTGCAAGTCTTGGAGGGACTCTGCTGTTGCACTGTGTGATGCTACAGCAGAGCATGGCAAAGCTTTTGCTTGTGGTTTCTGGAGTTGGCACTTAATTTGCATTATTTTGCCTGTTTGCTGTCCCTAGCAATCCTTGCAGTGTGTTTCTTCCTGAAACATGTTGAGCTCTGGATGTGTTTCCAATCAGGGATGTCCTGTAAGGCAGATCTGCTGCTCTCCCACCAGGCTGTTTTCAGATAATACAGCACAACCCATTTGTCGTCCACTGGTGCTAGAATATGATTTAGGTTTAGATTTGGGCTGTTGGATAGTTGGAAAGTGTTGGCTGGGGTTGTTGAGGACCAAAGCATGTACTACTGTGTGGCTTGAAAGCTGTGTTCACTGATTTAAAAAACCATTTAGTGATAGACTAATTATATAATCTTGTTAGAAAGTGTAGAATATATTTTATGTTTGCACATGGTGAATATACATTCCTAGATACGTGTATTTTGTGTGTAACACAGTGATATAAAAAATACCCTGTGTGAATATAGCTATAAAATATTTAGTGGAAGGTTTGTTGATTGTTTCAGTTCAGACTTTAATTTGTCAGGAAACATCCTATTCATCTGTGATTAGTTTTGTGGTTGGAAATAATCAATAGTAGAATAATAAATGTAATTGTGTAATATGAAGACAAATTAAAACCACACTAATCTAATGCAAAAGAGGAAGAAGCTTGGGGAGAGCTAGATAAGATTTTTGCCATGGAACTAAACTCACTCATGTATTCAGCAGAAAAATGCTGCTCTCCCGTTTAAGTTCTCTTTCAAAAAAAAACCAAAACCCAAACCTTCCCAGTGCAATCCAGAATAATTAAGATGACTGTTTTGCTGGCAGGGTGACTGTATTTTGCTGATCCCACTGTCTTTTATTTTAACAGAAACCTGAGCTACAACAAGTTGGCAGAGATTGATCCTTCTGTCTTTGCAGAGCTGTCGAACCTGCAGGAAGTGTAAGTATTCCTTCAAAGGTTTTAATTGTATTTTGCCAGGGCTGCTTGTGGGCCATGAGGAAATTGTATCTCGTTTCCTAAGACAGTACCTTCCTTTAGCTAAGTTGAATGAGCAGGTCTAACTTGGTGTGGAGTTTTTTTCCCTCTGTATTGTATCTGGGCTGCTTTTTTAAAACTAATCAATGAGCAGAACACAACATCCCAATTAAAACAGCAGAGCTGTTATTGGAAATCATTGGAGTTTGCCTCCCTCGGTGTTGTGCAATGCTTGGAGGCAGCAGTTCAGCACACCTGAGCACACACACAAAGCTCCTTGCTGAAAGCATAACCCTGAAGCAAGGCACAACAGCCTGGATTGTGATACCTGATGCCAACCTAGCCCAAATCTCCCAGGAAACAAAGGTGTAGTGTACTGGATAACAAAGCACTTAACTGTGCCTCCTCCTCTCTCAGACATTTGTGCTCCTTTTGGAATCAGAACAAACTCTGCTGGAAGTCTTGCTACAAGAGGCTAAACCAGCAGAGCTGTCTTCTGCTCTGGTGGGGAACAGAGGAGCTGGTGAAGGTCTGAGTGGCTGTGCCAGCCCCTCCTTGCTGGTAAAACAAACCTATTTCAGGGAACTGCAGGTTTTCCAAGCTCCTGATCTCTGTGAAGGCTCAGCAGTTTCACTCAGAGAGGGGCTGCACTGTCAGCCCTTCACAGGGATTCCTGGAGTTGTGATTTTGGGGTTTAAAGAACAAAAGTGACTAGATTGCAGGCGGTGGGCTGAGGTAATGAGCTCGTGTTTGCCTGGTGAATCGCTGGCATACTTGAGGTTTGGGCTCTGTTTGAAGAGCTACTGGTGCCTCATGGGAAACTGAAAAAACATTTCCTTTCAGAAACAATACTGTGCTCTATCAAGCATTTTCTCTTGTCCTCTGTCTGTTTTCATTAAGTGTTGGCTCTGGGACTCATGGAGGGGCCAGATCCTGTGATTCTTAAATAGGCAAAAAGTGGAATCCTCCCTGAGTGATGCCTGCTGGATTGGACTGTGGAGATTAATGTAGCATCCCTCTCGTGGCCTGATTGCCCCTGGCTCCTCTGTTTACATGAACAGTAGGGACTTGCTGGGAATCATGAGTAAGTGAGGAATGCATATCAGAAGTGACTGCAGTGCTCTGAAATCAGCTCTGCACGATCTTTAGAGAGAAAGTGGGTCAGCAGAACACTGCCTGCAGGATCTGTTTTCTCAACTTTTCACTGTGGAAAGCCTTAAATTGCTCTGTGCTTAAAGAAGAGAATTGCAGCCCTGATTCTGTGAGACTTTAGAATTATCCTAACATGACTGTGGCTTAGCAATAGCTTTTATTCATGGAAGTGCCTGAAGGTGTGTGACTTCTGATTCCCCAGGTAGGGAATTCCCTTGAGCAAGGTGCTGTGCATGTGTGTAGAGCAGAACAAGCCCTGCACTGAATAGCTAAATGCTGTGAAAAGGTGTCAGGGTTTCTGGGGAGATAAGTAATGCAGCCATAATGTAGTGGGTAGATAAGAGCTGCTTGCTGTGTCAGAAGGACAGGGCTAGGGAATGGGGAGAGAGCAGAAGAGTGAGTAGGAGGGAAAGGGAGCAGTCAGAAATGGGAGACTGGAGGGGAGGCAGAGGTCTGGAGCAGAGCCTGGAAGGCAGGCTCTGGGAAGTCTGAAGGAGAAGCTCTATTAAAAGCCCTATCTACTAATCTTGGTTGCTTTTGAATAACAGCTAAACCACAGACCACTGAAATAAACTTCGTTTCACAAGGAGAACCACATCTATATTGCCAGAGCATCTTCTTTGTGAGGTTTTTTTTTTAAGCACTTGACAAACTTTCATGAAATAAGCATCATGCTGTGGCATGTCTTGAGAGCAACTCAGTGTTTCTCTGTGCATGCTGTGCTGGGCAAACCAAGGCACCCTCAGGGAAAGAGATTGCCCCAAATAATAGATGCATTGATAAGACCTGAACCTCCCATGATGCTTCAAATGTGCTGTCTGTGGTTCCTGAGCATTTCACAAGGCTTAAAACTCTGTGTGTGTCTCTCCATGTGAATAATTAGTGTGGTATATTTTGAACACATTTTGTTTTCCCTTGACTTAAAGAAAATATCTGCAGACCAAAAGATTTAAACTTCATCCCTTATCTTCAATGCTCTGCTTTGCTTTACTGAGATTCTGATAAATTCAGAGCAGAAATTACCCTACTTCTCCCTGAGTTTACCCTACTTCTCCCTGAGTTTAGGGAGTTGTTTGTGTGCTTTGTTTTGGTGGCCTTTATGAGAAGCTTTTAGAAAAGTTTAAAGTCTGTGTAGGATGAAATTTAGTGGCTGAAAGTGATGCAAAACCCTGTGATCCCACTTGCTCTGAAATATGTGGTGGAGGCTCAGGGTAGGGGCTGGACTGGGACATTACTTTCCTTCAGGACACTTGATCTTTCTCTCATCCCCTTTGGTACCTTCTTTTGGTGACAATCCCCTGGTGTCCATCCATTCTCATTCCTTGGTTGGAAGGATGGATGGATGGAGGGTGCTGCTGTGGGGTGGGCTCTGTGCTCCTTTCTGGGGTTTCCTCAGGTCACATGGATCATGGAATCCACTAAACTGATGGTTTCATGGCTCTCAGGCTTTCCAGGCTCATTGGTAGCAAAGAAAGTAGTAACCATGCTAAAATTCCTCTCCCAACAACTCACCTTTTCTTTTCTAAAGTGCCTTTCACTGAAAGCTCTGGAGAGCTGTGCTATTTTTGAGCAGGCTCCATTTCAGCTTGACACCAGCCTGGCAACTGGACTGTAAATATTTTATATGGGTGGCCCCCCCTCCTCCTCTGCCTCAGCATCCAGAGGGTTTGTGTCGTCAAAGGTGAGGGCTGGGGAAGGAGACTGAAAGTTTTTAAAGTTGTTGAGCCCAGCTGCTCTGTTTTGAGGGGTTTTTTCTCCCTTTTTAAAAATTTTTTCTTTTTCAATTCCTTTACATAGGGAAAAAGGGAAGATGAGTGGGAAATCCCAGGCAAATACAGGGCTTGGCTGTCTCCTCTGTGTCAGCAAATGGTGCCTGTGAGCCAAGAGAGAAAATGAGGTGGGAGAACCACTTCTGACTGATTCCTGACATGGCAGGAGGCTGATATATGAATATCACACTTATGTCAGAGGAGGGTTTGACCAGTTGTTAGATGCTGGTTGGTGTCAGAGCTGCTTAACCAGAGCTGACCCAGGCTCCTTCTTCTCCAGAAGGTGCTTAGTTAGATGTTAATGAAAACATGCTCAAATAAGCATTTTAATGCTTTTCCAGCTTGCTTTGTACCTTTGGAAGCTCTAGACCATGTTGTAATGTGAGCAACAGCGAGCTTTTAGTTGGAGAGTGGAGCTCCTTGCTGAATTGCAATGCATCTGGCTTTTTTCCCTTATATTTTAAGGCATGGGTATAATGTCAGAGGCAGAGGAAAGCTTTTATCCCCGCAGTGCTTGGAACTCCTCATGAAATCAAATATCTTGCCTCCTCTCAGAGGAGCCAGAAGGGAAGTTCTGGGATAAATGTGCCACTGCCCTCTCCCACCTGCCAAAAGTAGTGTTAAAAGGAAAGAAGAGGGGGAAAAAGAAAAAAACAAACCAAAAACATAATTTAAGTTTGCCCCTACTTGTGCCTGTGGCTTAGCAACCCTCAGCTGTGCAGCTCTGGGATGCTGTGCTTTGCACCCAAATTGTGACCTTGTGAGGATTCCCTGCAGAAGGGGAGCACTTGGAAGGCCAAGTGACCCAGAGGCTGTGCCTGGAGCAGCAGTGATGGGAGCAGGGATGCTTTGGGGGTCCTGGGGAGCCTGGCCAGGGCTTGGCTGTGATCACTGCAGGGAGTGGGGGGAGTGGGCAAGAAGACTGAGAAATTAGGTAATTTTCAAGCAGCCAGACGAGCGACTGTTACAGTAATTAATTGACTAATTCACCGTACAAACAAGGGCTCTTTAAAGCAAGGAAGAGCCAGTCACATGGCAAGGATCTGTTTTCAGTCAGAAAAACACTTGAAGCATTAGGCTCTGGCAGGGGACGTTTCTGTGCTGGTGGCTGCAGGAGCTGGTGGCCTGTGGTGCCATTAACCAGGGGCTCTCTGTGCTCCCCAGCTGCCTGGAGCAGGGCCCTGTGCCTGGTGACATTTCTGTGCCTGGTGACATTTCTGTGCCCAGCTCTGTGTGCTGTGCTGCTGCCTTTGTGAGGAAATCCCTCTGGGATGTCCAGAGCTGGGCCTGCTATGGAGAGGATGCCATTAGGTTGTGCCCCCAGGCCCTGACCTGGTGTGAGCAGGGGCTGCTGCTTGGGGAAGGGTTAAATTCCTGTCCTGAGCCATGGCACACATGGCCTTGAGGTGCAAAATCCTCCTGTCTCAGGTGTGACTCTGGAAACACAGGCTAGTGGAGGCCTGTGGCACTATGCCTTCCTGCCTGGCACTTTAGGCAGTGCCTGAAGTGGGTGGCAGTGGGGGAAAAAGCTTGTAAAGGAAATGTGGTGGAACTCAGTGGTGTATTAAAGAGTAAGGTGTGGCCATCAGAGGTCCAGAAAAACCCCTTTAGAGATGGAGGCTTCTGCCTTAGTGCCAGCCCTCCCTGCTCCTATATTCCTGGGCACAGGCTGCTTGTCTTCAACCCTCAATTTCTGTTTCTTGCAGGAGGCTGGACCACAACGAGCTGAGTGCCATTCCCTCACTGGGATCTGCTGCTTCCAGCGTCCGCTCCCTCCACCTGTAAGTCACTGCCCCCTCCTCTGGCTCTGGGCTCTCTCTGGGGAGGGTTTAGCTGCCTCTGGGGGTTTCGTGGGTGTCACACTCTTTCCTGCTGACTCTAGATTTTGGTTTTTGGCTTGTTAAAAAATTAAAGAATTAATTAACCTTAATTAAGAAACATATCTGGAGTAGTGTGGTTTCTGTGAGGTTGTGTGTTGTGCTTATGGTCAGTGGTAACTTATGTCAGTAAATTCCACAGGTTGAATAAAACTTCTTTTTTCTCATCTACCTTTGGGTTTCAACCATTAGGTCATACTTGTGCTATTAAATTTTACATTTTCTTTATTGTTTTTTTTTCTCTGGCACTGTTCTGATAATTTCTTCTTTCCTCTTAAAGCCAGAGACTATTCATATCTTAATCTTTTAGGGAACTCATTCCAGACCTGTTTTTATGATTTCTTTCAACTTCTTTTTAACGCTTTCTTTTGAGAGAGCAGTGCTTGTAAAGCACGATCTGCAGAAGGTTTGAAGTTCCTAACTTTGGTAGTTCAGATGACCACAAAAGCATCAGACACCTGAGAGCCCTTGTGTTTTGGCCACCAAGGATCTTGGGTCGATGGTGCTGCTGAAGGGAATAAAGTATTAAAAGATCAAACTATTTAGTACCTAAAGAGTGTGGACTTCTAAAATGAATTTTTGCACGTGTCTGCTTGTACTGTGCACTGAGAAGGAATTTTGCCGAGGTATGCATGATACCTCCCAGGTTCCTGGGAACTCTTTATGGCTAATAGAGGGACTCCAGCAAAGTGCTGGAGCAGTTCAAGTGGTGGCTTCCAGCCTGCATGGCCCTGCAGTACATCTGCAGGCAGGTATTTGTGCTCTCCATGGATTTGGTGCTTCTTGTGGTGGAAAATGCCTTTGACCACACCACCAGCTGGCCTCTCTTGCTCAAAAGGCTCTGACTTACTCTGAGGCAGTTGTTATCTGCTGACTTACTGTGCTGCCACATTTGTGCTGTGCACCAGGGTTTGAAAAGACCTCCAGAAATCTGATTTATGGATGGAAAGCTTGCATAGAATTTGCCAACCAGGGATATAGTTTTAGGCCCCCCAGATCGGCTTCTCTTTCTCATGAAGTCTATAAATGCTCTGAGTTCCACAAGCCCCTGTTGTTATTTTTGCTATTAATTTAGCTGTTGGCAAAGCACCAAATTGCTGGAGCTTTGGGTTTTTTATTCCTGAAATGAAATGAGCAGTTTGGAAAGGAGGAATAATGCCTTGTGGAAGGCAGTAGATTTACAGCTCCTCTGAAATTTCAGAGTGGTGCAGAAGGAAGGAGAAGCTACAAAGCCAAATGATAAAAGGATGGTATTCTGAACAAACCTGCTTAGTATCACTTTCCAGAAATCTGAATTGCTCTCCTCAGCTGCTGCACATAAATAACTCTGATAGCAGGATTTGTAATACTGCTGCAAGAAGGGTCTCTTTGTTTAGCTTGTATTAGAGAATGCCACTTCTTTTCCCCCTTGCATTTCCTTTTAATTTTTATCAGAGATAAAAATAACCTGAAGGATGTTTTAAAGTACCTGCTCCAATCGATGTTGCTGACTCACATTGGAATGATTTGCTGAGGAAGTGAAGTTTTCTCCATCTTTGGGAGTCTTTAATCAATTGGTTGGCTTCCTAAAGGATGGACCTTTAGTTCAACCCTAGGTTAATGGGCTTGATAGGCAAATTGGTGGGTAAAGTTGTTTAGCCTTGTGTGATGTAAGGAATCAGATTATGTGGTCATACTGGCTGCTTCTGGCCTTCCAATCTATGAAGTAATAATTGGGGAGCCTGCCAAACCAAACCCGGGGTGAAGACTCATAATGAAGACTTGTGTACTGAGAAACTGGTTTATGTTTAAGTGTATAGTGTTACAGTGTATTCTTAATGCTAAAGAAAAATAAATACGTTTCCTTTTTTTTTTCCAGTGTTTAGAAATTGTGTGAAGTGTGTTTACCTCACAAACCTCTGAAGTAGGTTTTGTATATTGCATGTGGTTAAGTATTTCCAAAGGATTGTTAATGTATTATAAAAGCAAGGGTTGTATATTTGTCACTCAAAACATCCCTTCTGAATGAGTTATTTCATCTCCTACTCTTACTAAACAGGAGAACACACTTTTTCTCCTTTTGGGGCTGGGAGAAACAATACTGCCAAACTCAAATTTCCCATAAAGTTTGGTGGTTGTGTGGGGTTTTTTTTGGGTTTTGCTTTTTAAATTTTTTTTTTCTTAATGAGCTTTGCTTTGCATTCCCTGCTTTTGGGTTTTCCTTACCTGTCTCCATCACCCAAAACTTGCCTGACCCCAAACGTGTGAGGACCAAAGGCCAGTTAAGTATCTATGTAAGCATGTGAGAATCTGTTGAAGAGAGAATTCTCAAAGCTTTCTGCAAGCCTTTGGATGTCCCAGGCTGCAGATGGATGCAGACATAACATATGTATCAAAAATGCTTTGTCCTGATATACTGCCATGAAGTTTGGTTCAGCTCAGTTATTCCTCGAAGAATCAGTTTGTTTGCCTTGCCTGTTGAAAATATTGCCAAAGTCGTTCATTTCAGCAAGAGCAAACATAAGGGACTTGATAAGGCTTTTAATAGAACAGAAGGGAAAAATAATCTATGTAAGGGTTACCAAATAAAGACAGACATTAAATGCAAACATCTGTTGGTGCAAACAAAAGCCAGGAAATTCAGCTGGGAGGGGGAGAGCCCGAATCTGGATTCATTCCGAAATTACATCGGAATAGCTGAGAGGAGAACCTTGCCTGAAATTCCCACAGCATTTGTAATTTAGTTACAGTTCCTGGACTTGGACATTTGGGAGTTGATGGCAGGATGTTTTCACTGACATGCCCTTGGCTGAGGATTTCCCATCCCAGTGCAGCTACAGTGTGTTAACTCTGAAGGCTCTCGAGGAGACCCTGTTACCTGATCTGGTGGGGAAAGGGATGATGGAAGAAACCATTTATTTGCAGAACTTAGTCTGTTTATATCCAGCTTCCTCACTAACTTGCATGGAAGAGCTCTTAGGCCTGCCAGGTTGAAGGAGCTGCAGTCAACCCTGCACTGGTCTGTTTTTAAGGGTTTCCTGAGCAGGCACAAGCTCAACCCTTACTCTGGGTCCTGTCTTCATTGCTGCTGCATCTACCTGCATGTGATTAACTGCACCCTGGAGGGGTTTTGGGGCATTTGGACAAATGACAGAGGTGAATCCTTGTCCTCTGCCCTGGCTCCAGGCCTGATTCAGTCAGCATCCTCTGCACAGGCTGCTGGGCAGCTGTAGGGCTCAGTGGAAAGTGCTAACCAGACCTCTGGAGCAAGCGTGGTAAACAGACCACACTCTGCCACATCCTTAGCTGCCTGGGAATTAAGGAAGTTAACAGATTAAACACTTAAAAATAACTTTCATTTCTTTCACTGTAAGTCTTTTAAGCCTCCAGCCATTTAGGAACAAAGGGGACAGTGACCCACAGCAGTCAGCTGTGTGTTAGCAACAGGCAGAGCTGTTTGAGATGCTTTGGCCCCATCATCTTGCTCTGAATAAGCACAGATAACAAGGAACTCAGAACAGGGATTTTTAGAGCAAAAGAGTGTGAAATAGGATTAGCTGATTCACAAGAAGATGCAGTGACACTGCAGTGTATTTACTGGAGAAAGCGAAATCAATAGGACTACTCTGCTGCCAAACTGAGCAGAAAAGTCTCTTGAAGAAAATCAATCTTCTTTACAGACTCATTAATGTAAAGATCAATTCACATTAAACTGTAATTAAACAGAGAGCTAATAGGAGAAGGGTAAGTGATCTGCTGTGCCCCAGGCAAAATATATCTTGTAAAATTTGAAAACTAAATATGTGGAGAATTGGAAGCTGGGAGTGGCAGGGACATGCTAGGACTGCTTGGAAAAGGGCTGATGAGCTCAGATGCTGATTGGGGCAGCATGATCCTCATGGAAAGGAGGGTACTCAGTGCTATTCCAGCTGGATGTCAGGTAAGACAGGTCAAAGATTTCAGCCAGTCTCTTCCATTTGACTTGCATGGTTTCTTGTAGAGCTTTTCCTCTTAAGTGCTGGGGATTTATTTATACTTCTGGTTATGTTAGTCACATTGTTAAAATTGTGACCCTTGTTTCTTGTCTAACTTGGATTTTTCTTTGACTCTCATTAGACCTTTGTGCTAGATTAAAGTTGACTGGTC
The DNA here is from genome assembly GCA_013400635.1 of Hypocryptadius cinnamomeus. NCBI lineage: Eukaryota > Metazoa > Chordata > Aves > Passeriformes > Zosteropidae > Hypocryptadius > Hypocryptadius cinnamomeus. The sequence goes on along the minus strand of VYZP01041999.1, from coordinate 181,712 downwards.
TTGGAAGTCCATAACGTGGCAGAATCAGGATCTCACTATTGAGCTGTTGTCTTATTCTTCCACAGTTAAGGCTTGGGAAAGCTGCTGTTATTTTAGTGCTGTTTGCACTGCTTTACTTGTATTGCCAGATGGGGTTTGCAGAGGCTCTTTCTGAAAAGCCATGTGGTCCATTAGATTCTTTGAGCTGCTCTTTTGCTTTCACCCAAGACAAAGATGTCTTGCTTTGTGAGCTGAAACAATGCAAGCAGCCTGTGCTCTGCTGCTCTGAGTGGGATCTCACAAATACCTTCCTTTCTGCAAGATTTCCCGGGAGCTGGCGTGGTGGGGTTGAGATCTGTGACTCCACTTCATCTTTGCTTTTCAAGTTAAGATGTTGCAGACTCTGTTGAGCATCAGGGCTGTAGCTCTGTCCATGGCAGCTTCTCAGGGTGACCCTGTTGGAGGGAAGAGCTCAGAGCTGCTGCCATCTGTGCTGCTCGTATTGCTCAGCTCAAGCCTGAGCTGGTCTCTACACGAGGTGTGAGCTCACGTTGTGTTCCTGGCTAGGCCAGAGTAAAAACCTCTGTGTAGGCGGTGCTGAGAGCTGGGAAGTTTGGCTTGCAGGAGGAATGAGGTTTGAGCTAACAGACACTACAGACTTAGCCTTGGAGGCCATTTGTGGCCTGGGATCCTGCTGTGCTAATTGCTGTACAAACAGAACAACTGCCTTGACCCCCAAGGGGTTTAATCTGCAAGTCATCTTTGCTGGAGTTAAAAAGGGATGATCTAACAATTAGAAATAAGGAGACTACTCTGTTAATTCCATCTGGGTCGCAGCAAGAGGTTTTGTGCTCATAAGCACAAAATCCAGATGACTCAGAGGCAGCCGTGCGCGGGGTCTGGTTGAAGTCAGCAGAGCACACACTCTGCCTGTGTGCAGGACGTGCCTTGGGCAGCTCAGAAAACCACGCTGCCTTCCACTCTTCCTCATTATTGGCCCAGAGAAAACTTTCTCTGGGAACTCAGGCCAAGTGTGTAGATAGATAAGTGGGAGCAGATTCACCCCCAGCCCCTGTTTGCATCACCTATGAGGTGGAATGTCTGCAGGGGCCGTTCTCCAGTGTTTGCTTAGGCAAGTCCCCTTGGAGATGGAGAGAGTTGCTTTTTGAGAGTTTGGCTATATGGGCTATACTACTGAGCTTCTTGGTTTGGATGTGAAATACATTAATATGGAAAGGGAAAGTTAAAAGAATGCTGACAGGCTGTTCAGTGTGCAGCAATGTACAGGCATAAGAGATTCTGAAACTCACCTCTGAAGTTTGTTATGCTCACAGTTCATATTAAGGCTCTGGTATGTAAAGTCTGCAAGTTTTTGAGGCCAAAGACTGTAGGAGCCTTTCCCAGTGGAGGAAACTCTCATTAATCATGTGCTCCCAAGCACCAGAAGAGATGCTGTTTTGACTTTTCTTTTGGGCTGTTGGAACTGTTCTAATCATTTGCATGTCCTCTTTGAGCTTTTAGATATAGCATGAGTGCATGGAAATGGCAAAGGATCTGAGGCTATTCCAGGGAAATGAGTAATCATTTCTTCTAGAAAAGCAACAGCAGTAAAGCACACAGTTATCAGACTCAACAAAAGAGCATCAGAAAGTAATCTGGGCACATACAGTGGAGTGTAAAAATTGGCCAGAGGATAAAGATAGTGAAAGTTGGTGGCAGCTCATGAAATACCAGTTACCCCTGGGGGCTGCTCTATTATGTATTTAATAACAAGCATTTTGTGCAGTCATGGCAGCTTCTTCTGTGAGCAGAGAATTGCTTTGAGCCAGGCCAGATCTGCTCTGGCATCTGTGTGCTGCTTTGCAGGCCATGCTGAGTTAATCTGTGTCTGGAGGGAGGAGAGGACACCAGTCTTGGTCTTGTGGGACAGAGCACAAGGTTAGGAGTTGGAATACTGGAAGAGTATCTTTTTGTGCATGACCCACATATTCATTATACCCCAAAGTAAATTCCCCTTTGGGTGGATCTGCTTCCTCCATCTGCCTCAGGGCAGCTGGAACTCCTGGATGTAAAGCATCTCCAAGGGCAGGTGCATATTTTATGTACAATGCACAAAGTGGCTTCCAAGTTCTGTCCCTCTGCAGATCAAGCCTAGATCAGTTGTTAGGGTCATCTGCAACCATGATCTTTTGTTAAGGCCAGTATGAAAAATAGCTTCATGTTTGAGCCTTAGAATAGCCCAAAATTGCTACTATTAATATCTGTGGTGGATTGACTGTCTCATTTAATGGCATATGGCAAATAAAGCACATGTCTACAAAAGCAATTCCTTTGTTAATCTTCACAGACCAAGCAGGTTTCAAATATAAATAACTTGCTGAGTTGAAAGTTTTTTTAGCATATTGGAGTTTCCTGCCTAAAAACTGCTGGCAGTGGCAATTAAGTTTGCTCAGAGATGAGTAAAAGTCAAGTTGAAGCTACAGTAAAAGCAAGTTGAATTGTTTTGGGGTAAAATTCTCTCTCCATGTTCCTCTCTGAAAGTTTAGCCAATTCAGCTTTTTAACAAAATTGCACAATATAAAGAAGCTCTCAGTATGTGTTCCCACATCCCTACTGAGATTGAGCAGTTAGTTGCCAGTTATCCTGGTTGTAGAACAGTGGTGCTTGCTCGGAGCATGAAATAGGTCCCAGGGAGGAGTAGGAACAGGGGTGGGGGTAGAATTGTGGGGTTTAAGTTGGGTGGCATAAAACACTGGCACCCTTAGGAATAGTGTAAGGTGAAGAAAATGTTCACTTGAATGTGATCCTTCTAGGTCAAGGTTGGAAGAGATTAGCAAAAAAGTCTGCAGAAGGCTCATTTCTAACTGAATAAAAGCCAGCTATGTGCTGGATTTTCTCTTATTTTTAACCCATGTCAAATTCCCCAATTAATTGCAGAAGTGAACAATAGAGATCATGTCAATAGTGATTATCTTGCAAAAGCAGCCCTGCTGGGGGTATGCAGCGTGGAAAATGTGATTGCTGGGGAAGATAGATGAGAAAGTGATCTGTCACACCTTCAGATGAAGTGATCACTTGAGAGGCCACGCTCCCTTACGTTTGTGTGCGTAACTCCTGCTTGTTAACAGCAGTTCCACGTGAATATTGATTGGGAATAAGTGGTTGGGTGAGTACATGTTCTGCCTGTCAAACCATTTAATGTTCAATTGCACATCAGGGAAAATAGCAAAGGTAGCTGGAAAATGAAACTGGAGTGCAGGGCTGTCCGAGTGAAAAGACAGCTGTGTTAGTGGTCAGATCTGAGCAGATAAAATGAGTTGGGGAGAGGTAGAATTAAGAGTTGATGACAAAAGAAAGAATCTATATATAGTTCATGGATTTTAGACTTAAATATTGTTTCCTGTCCAGTCCATCTACTGCAGATCTCACACTCTGTGCAAGCAGCTGCTGAACAGGGTGGTGATTAGCATGAGCAATCAGGCCAAGGGATTGCACTTTTTGTAATCCCTCATGTGCCCTGGAAAAGGCACACTTTTTTGTGATTTTAGCAAGATATTTTTGCCATCAAGGTTGCTTCCTTGAAAGAGCAGTCACCTTTTTAAAATAGGAGGAACTGCAGATGTAAATGGCCTTACTATAGAAGCCTGAAGAACTCACTGGCTAAGTGGTGGTGAATGCTTACACTTGACTTTACAAGATCTTTACCAGGGAAGCTTGAGCAGCCTGTTTTACACCAGCCTGGCTTAGCACAGAGGCAGTTCTACTCTAAACCCCAAATTTCCTCTTCTCTGGATGTTTTGACACCTTTTTCTGGGGTTTCCCAAAGCCACCCTTCCTACTTGATGAGCTTCATTAGCAACAGGGTGCCTGTTCTTGTGAAGAGCAGCTCTTTTCTTTGCTAAGTTGACCACTGCTTTTCCACATAGGAGCTATTCCTTCTTGCAGGCAGAGCAGTGTGAGCCGAGCAGAGCTCAGTGAAGTCTGCCCAGAGGCAATCCCTGTTCCTGTGACCTTGCTGACAAGACAGATAAGCCCTTTCAACAGAGCACAAGTGTGTGTCATGTTGGAGCACACAGAACGCCAGCCTATCTACATCTCTCAAGTGTTAACAGCAGCTTGACTGGCCAGTCAAAAATGTGTTTCTTCAAATGCTGCCTTTCTCAAGAGGCAGGTCTTTTAGCAGCTTCTGCTGCAAGTTCCATGAGACTGAGAGTTTGATGGTGTGGAAGATGTATTCAAGTGTGTTGTCTTTTCTTAACCTCCCTTATCATCCGTGTAGCTAAATCCTCCTGTTTTCACTGTGCTCCTGTCAAAGGTGGAAAAAGCCCCCGTGTCACATTGTGGCTTAGAGACACAGACAGTCCATGCTATCAAGAAGTCTGTTTGCAGTTAAAATTTGGATGAAAATTGCAGCATCATGGGCAGAGCCATTACATTTGGTTTGCACTTGAATTGCTTCTCCCCTTGTGTTATTTTCCCCTCCTCGCTCCCGTGGAGAGACAAAAGCAAAACAAAACCACCCACAAAACACATGCGCTCTCTATGCTGCGGTGGATCTTAGTTACTTTGATCATGTATTACACAAAGAGAAACTAAAATCAGTATCAGGATTTAAGGATGAAAGTGCCTCCATGCCCTGTGCTTTTGGATCTTCTTGGCTTTCAAATGGAAATGCCATCCTTGTTGATTAGAAGCATGAAACTTGCATGCAATGAAATGAAAGGGAGCTGCTGTCTGTGCTCCAGCCCCTGCTCTGTGCTAGTTCAGTTGACATCTGGGCTGGATCTGATTTTTGGGTTTCTGTTCTTCCTTATCACAAACCTGACTCATCTTTGAGGCAGTGATAGGGTGGGGGCCTAGGCAGCAGCCCTGACACGGGCACTGGGCAGGTGTGAGGCTGTGGAGAGCAGGAATTCATCAGAGCAGCAAAGTGATGGGGTGATGAGCCTCTTCCTTGGCTTCAAAGAGTTGCTTATGCATTTAATTTGTGATAGGAAATTGAGCTTGGCTGGCATGTATCAGTGGCAGAAGAAAGCCCTCGAGGGAGAAGCACAAGAGGAAAAGCCAATGGCAGAGCAAAAGAGTACCAGACCAAAGATATGAGATGTAGAGCATGGAAACACTGACCTGACTGTCATCTGCCAGCAACTGAATGACCCCTTTCAAATACTGATGCAGCCCTTCCTTCAAAGGGGCTCTGCTGAGTGCCACGACCCCGTCCAGACAGCTGGTGCAGAGCCCTGTGGTTTCCTGCATTCTTGTGTGAAAACTGCCATTTACCTTATATGACTCTCTTCCTTCTATTCCCATGGGACAATTCTCCTCCTTAGCAGAGTTCAGCACTCAGAAGAGCCTCTCCTCTCCTTTGTAGCCTTTCTCAGTGCTTGCTCCAGATGGAGGTCAGGGAATGTGAGAAGTGACAGGAGCAGTGGCATGGACAGAGAGCTGGAGGAGGGGGTGCAAGGCTCATACAGCTCTGAGTGCTTGCAGACTGCCCCTTTCAATACCAGCAGCGATGGTGTTCAGTGGCTTAGGGCTCTGTCCCTCCCTTGTACCTTTGGCCAAACTGCATCACAGGTTGGGCAGCCCCTGCTGAAGATACCTGGCCCCAACCCTTGCAGGTGCATCCTGCATTGAGGGGTGTGCTCAGGGCTCTGCAGATCATCACTGAGAGGGTTTGGGGTCAAGTTCATAAAAGTTCAGGGAGGCTCATTACAGAGAAGCTGTGCCAGGCAATGAGAGATGCTTTGCACAGCCTGTTTAATGGACTGAGCCCCCTGTGAATACATCATTTTAAAAGCTGCTGCAATCTTGATGAAGCATCCAGTGTAATCAGAAGAGAGCTGGTCCTCTTAGAACTACCCAGTTGCTGATGGGGGGAGTGTGCCCCTAACAGAGACTATCTTGTCTTCAGGAATCTTTATTTGCTTTGATGTCACAGCAGGTTGTGTAATCTGCTGAAGAGATAAGATGGCCTCTGTTTTAAAGATGACTAAATTCTAATCCTGCCTGTCCCACACATTTTGTTCTCTTAATGGAATGAAATGCTGAAGGCTTAGGAAGTTGCATGTTGCAAAAATATCCAAAATCATATGGTGGCAAGTCAAAGTCCAGTGAAAGGAAATGCAGATCAAAGTGGGGGAGGGAGAGAGCTTTGAGAAATGACATGACTTACCTCAGTGGATCTAGCACACAGTGTAAGGTCATGTAAGAAGTCAGAAAGCCTGCATAAACAGTGCTAGTTCAGAAATATTCAAAGAGAATATGTATCTCAGTGGGTATGTGGTGGTTTTGGTTACAGTAGGAGAAGAGCTTTCCTTCATGCAGTTCATACTTAACCCAACGAAACCCATTAAAGGTTGTTCAGCAGATCCAGGCCTTTGCTTATGTCCAGCTGCTAGGAAAGATTCTAAAGAGAATGCTTGATCCCCTCCTCTTATCCATGTGGCTGCCTTATGAAGGAGCTGTGGGAGTGTGCCTGGCAGCAGGATAACATCTGCCCATGGTTGGGTACGAGGGCACGAGGATGCTCTGAGGATGCTCTGAGGCCACAGGGTCAGTGGTTGCAGTCCATCAATGGGAGAGGCAGATGAGCTTGGTCCCGTGAGTGGCCACAGAGTAGCCTTTAATAATAGACAGTGAAAACATAGCCCCTGGGTCACACTGGGCTCACATGAGCAGTCCTGTTGACTGCAGGGGAACTATTTGTATGAGTAAGAGTTGGCTTGTGGGAATAGAGTTCATAGCACAGCCCTCTGCAGGTGGCAGCTGCTCCCAGGCCCAAAGGGGGTGAATTAGCAAATCTCATCTCCCAGGCTGATTTCTGCCTCCAAACATCCATGACCTGGAACAGAGACACAGTCACTTCACTGTGAAAAGTTCCATTTTTCTCCATCCCCTCCATCTTCAAAAAAAACCCCCCAAAACCAGCTTGTTTTTAAACCCCCCTGTCTTGTCCCAGCTGTGTGTAGCTGGGGGTAGTTTGCTTCATGCTACTCCATCCTAAACCACAAAACAGGGTGAGAACATGACCTGATAAATAAAAGCCCCCTGGAATATATCTGGTTTGAAGCTGATGTACAGCAGATGAATAAATCATCTTCAGATTTTCTGCTGTAGTTAGATATAGTTGGAATAGCTCTGTCAGCTTGTTTCATGCATTATTCCTTTATATGATTTTAAGTGAAAAACAGTGTAAAATGGTCATGGATTTTGTTTGCTTCATCTTACACCTTTTTCTGAAGGAGTGCTAGGGAGAGGGAAGATCTGACTTACAGTCTCAGGTAGAACATATAAACCTTTAAGGGAAAGTTTGGATATCTGTAAAAAATATGCAAGTAGCTTTTTTTTTCCAGTGGTTTGGGGTTTGGTTTTTTGTTGTTGTTGTTTTGGGCTTTTTGGGGGTGGTGTTTTTTGGTTTGTTGGGTTGGTTTGTTTTGTGTGGCTGACCCTAAAATGCAGTGGCTGCCTGGCCTGCCACTGCTCTGCTCTTGTTGTGTGTGCAGCCAGCACCTGAACAAACAGAGCTGTATCTGTGACAGCCTGGGAATCTGCCAGGATTCCTCAGGGAAGGAGTGATTCAGAGCATCTGAGAAAAGTGGGGGCTGCTTCCATGCATCCTTGCTTCCTGTCCAAACAGCAACCCAGGCAGCCTTGCTCTGAAAGGACAGTGGGGCAGTTCCCATAAGCAAATACAGTTTTTGTGTTGGATGAAAATACACATTCTTGTGACAGTACAAAATCTTGTGCCTCGTGGATTATTCTGGAAAGGCTGATATGACAGCACAAAGTGTCAGACAGCTAGTGGGGCTTTCCAGAGCACTTGGGAAGTGTGAGGGCTCATGCACATCAGGCAGTTCAGTTTTTCTGGGAAGGTCTTATGTGAAGAACTAGAGAGTGGTGTGACACAGACTTCCAGCATGTCACCTGCATGTTTACTTCATGTTCAGCTACAGAGATGGCTTCACTGTACTCCAAGGAAGACATTTTACAAGTTACAGTAGAGAAGAAAAAGTTTTCTGAAAGAAGTCTTTGGAATTAATATTTGTGAGTAAAATGTTAAAACCACGTAAGAAGTTCTACACTGATAAATTGTTTGAACTTCAAGTCAAGGCTAATGTGCAGGTCCCAATGCTATTCTTCCCCTTTCTTCTTTCCATACGTTAATAAAAATCACTTAGGAGATCTTTGGTTATTGAATGTAAGAAGGTGACCAGGAAAAGCAGAAACATTTATGTCGCTGCTGTTGTAAACACAAATTCATCTTCCAGATTATCAGTTACCCTTCTTGCCTTGTTAGGAAAATTACTCAGGAATGGCATTCTACTCTGAAACCATGATTTATTTATTATTTTTTGTTTGTGTAGTGAGTGACAGACTAAAATCAAATAGCAAATCATGTAAGGTGAAAGCTTAGGAACCCATGTCTTTGATCTTCTTCAGTGTTTCTGGAAGTTTCAGTATGGGATCTCCATCTCCTCTGAGCTGAGGAGGAGGAGGGCAGGTAGTTCCAGGCATGTGTTAGTCACAGTGTATGTGATCCATCTCTGGTTACGCTGCCTTTGATCTCCCTCTCTTTGCGCAGCCAGTCTGTGACACCAAACCTTGCCTGTCCTTCAGTACCAAACCCCATAACTCTTTCTGGCTCCAGCATTTTGTTTCTTCAATGCTTTGTCAGGATGGAAATACTAACCAAACCCTGAACTTCTTAAATCTTTCTAGTCCTGTGATCTCCCTCGTACGCTAATTTTGAAAATGTGCTGGCATATTAATAGAGCCCTGCCCGAGGTGCAGAGCCCCTCTTTAGAAGCTCAATTTTATTTTTGATGCCTATAACAGGTGCTGGTTTAATAGGTTTGCTGTATTACAGCTTTCCTTTTTCTCTGGTGAGCCGGGCCAGATCTGTAAGCTGACACTACATGAAGGCCAGGCATGTGACTTCTGCCTGCCTTTAGCCTCGCTTCACACTGAACATTTACACTGCAGACTTGCAGCAGCTATGGCAGCCTTAATTCAAGCTTTGTCTAAACCAGGAGGTTTTGTGCTGATTGTATTTAAATCAGCCCAAGCAAAGCCCCTTGTGCATTCCTGTCTGAGGGTCTTGCTTTGATTTTCTGCTGTCAGCTTTTGAGTGGGCAGCTGCTGGGGAGAGCGAATGTGGCTCAAACAACAAAGGAACGTTTTTGTGCTGCTCTGAGCATCCGTTTCACATGAGGAGTTTGAAGCTAAGGTATAAATTAAACTGAGTGGTGTTCTCCTTGCTTGCTGCAAAGAGGAAGGTGAATTCTTCCCCTATTAGGTCTGGTGGAAAATGTTTCACAGCCTGTTTATCAAATAAATATTCACAAAGACGCTTCGAACGAGGAAACGCACCGGGATTAAAGTGTAACTTTACCTCTAAAATACAAGCTGAGATTCCTGGAAATGCTGCAAGCCTTTGACTTTGAGCCACCTGTTATTTTCCTGCCACCCCCTTCAGCTCCCTCCCGACTCCGAGCAAACCCAAACACGCTTTGGCTTTGCTGGAACGTTCTGCTTGTTTTTCTCAGCGCGGAGGAGCCGAGAGCGCGCGTTTGTTTCCTCACGGGCTCCTCGCGGCCTTGGCCCAGCAAGGAGCTGGCTGGGATCGATCCAAATCTCCTGAAAGCACAAGGGGTCTGTCCAAGGGCGGTGTGAAGTGCAAGGGCTGAGGGGCTGTGCTGCCTTGGGGTGTTGAACTGGGTTAAACTGAGGGGCTGGAGGGGGATCCACCCAGCTCTCCTCTCCCTCTGCGGCCGGAGCTGGTGCTGACCCGAGGGTGAAGTTCCTGAACAAGTGCCATGGGTACAGAGAGTGTAGAAGTGAGCACTGCTGACTGCCAGTTACCTTAGCTTGGCACGGAGGTGGTCCAGGTCTGCGCTCGCTGCAGATGAGGTGTCTCTGGGAATGACGTTGGGGATGAACTTGGAAGTTGAGTTGTTTTAGCCAGATCCTCCCATGTTCATAAACAAACCTAAATGGACTTGGATGGGCTCCTTAGTTCCTATGATTTCTTTTTTGCTTGAGCTGCTCTCACTCCAGGTTTTTAGTCCTCAGCAAAGGCTGCATCATCCTAGCTGGATAGTCCTTTTCCAAGCACATTGGAAAGCCAGAGGTAGAGAGGGGTTAAGGAACTTGCCCAAGGCAGATGAGTCTGTGCCAGAGCTGGGAATAGAAACCAAGAGACTTGGCTCCCACTCCAGGCTCTAATTGCACAATCTCACATTGAAGCCCTGTCATTGTATACTCTTGAGGTAACACTGGCTGAAGTGAGGCAGGCAAAGCTGTTTCCAGGCTCTGATACCTAAGGAGTGGGGAGAGGAAAGGGTACCTGGAGGTGTTGCTTGTGCAAGCGCCAATTATTTGTGCTTTAACGCCTGGTTTCGGCAATTGGTTCTAAAATCTGGTCTGTCACATTTAAAGCCAACCCACTGTGAAGTGGTTGGGAGAAATCCAGCCCTTTTCCAGTCAGTGATAAAGGGGAGAGGCAAATTCATAACATCACTGGTCTTTTTTTTTTTTTTTTCCTGCAAAACTCCCTTGTGATGAACAGGGGAACAAAGGCAGGAGAGCTGAGAGGATCCAAGTAGTAACAGTAAGGGTTAAATCACATTTGGGCTCTTACCAATAGAATGAAAAATAAATTGTAATCAAGCTAGTAAAAGGTTTGGGCTATGTTGCCTTCATATCACATGCTGTGTATAGGAAAAGTCACAGGCTTTGTTTGAAGTGCAGTGCTTTGAGAGGGTGCAGTGCTTTGCAGCAAACTGTCTGACATTCCCCAGCTGGGACTGGCCCGGGATGGTGTTTGGAGCTGAGAGTTACATTTGGAGTCAGCCCATGTTTGAAGGAAAGGGGGAGAGGGAGAGAAAGGAGCCAGTTTTTCTGCCTGTGTAAAATAATGTATCCATCTCATCTGCCAGCTGCAGCACATGAAAAGCGAGAGGCGAACAGACAGAAGTCACCTGGAAACTGCGAACACGGCTCAAACAAAATAGTTCTTTCCTGTCCTTTTCTTCCCTTCTTCAAGTCTGTCTTCTGGGATGGGTTGGGAGATCTGGCAGGCGGGCAGAGTGGATATATGTTGAGCAACCAAAGCACAAAAATATTAATACTCCAAAAAAATAAAAAAATACCATTGGCTTCTGAAGAGCATTTCATGTCCAAATTCACTCTGTGCTCTCAGTCCCTTGCAGACTTAGCTGCCCTGTGTAGGGATTGTCAGGTGATTTATAGATTCTCCATGTTCGTTTGTACAAGCCTTCATTTCCTGTTAATTTACAGCCAGATTCATCTCAGCCATCACAGCTTAGATGAGATCAGAGCTGAACTCGCAGCCCTTGCTTCAGGAGAGCTCCAGAAAATGTGCTTGTGGTTTGCTTTCAGTTATGTCTGTGTTGAGGTACTTTTCTGAGTCAGGCTTGGATGCACATTTAATGAGTGCGCTTCTTTTGAGGAGGAAAAAAAGATTAAAAATTTCTGAACCCTGTGATTCTACTAATCAAGTTAGTTGCATTAAAAAAAACAAACAACCACCTAGTCCTAGGGGGAAAGAAATTCCCCTTGCCCTTGTGTTTACTTAATGGAGGTCACAAAATTCTAGGTATAGAGATTTTTCCTGTATTTTAGTCTCACTATACTATAAATTCAGTGCACCACTGTCCTACTAGATGCATGAATGTGAAAATTCAGAGTTTATTCACAGCTGTAAATGAATATTGGTCTTTTGGATGGCAGCCATGTCATTACCTTGAAACAGTTATGGTTGTGGAGACCTGTGTGCAGGTAACCCATGAAATAACCAGTTTGGAGATGTAAATTATGGAGACGTAAACTACCAGTCAGGCAGTTTGGAGACGTAAATTATGACTTCCCTTTGATTTTTCTTGACACCTTGTTGCATTGTATTAGCAGCTGTAGTGCTGTAAAATTTGTCCTTAGTGTTTTCTGAGCCTGCACTGAATTAATTATCATTTAAACTCTTCAGTCAAAGTAGTGTTTCTGTGCCTGTTTCCCCAGCGTTAAGCAAGGGCCATGTGCTGGCTGTTTAAAGGGTGAGTCTCCCAAAAGCAAATTGTTCTGGGGTTGCAGATTTTTCACTCTTCCTGTTGTGGACACTAGCAAAGGTTGTGGTGAAACAATCTGGTTTTAATAACAGGGAGGGTAAAGGAGCAGATCACGGTGTGGGGAGCAGGTCCCTTGCCATGTGCTGCTGGCATTTTCTGTCAAAGGGGGGTTTTCTTCCAAAGGGGCTTATCTGAACCCCTGGGAGAGCCTGAAGTGGGGGTGAAGCTGGAGAAGATGGGCTCCTAAACAGCTGTAAGCTTCAGTGCCTGAAAAGCTGTGTCAGACATCCTTCTGCTTTTGTTTTAAAGGGCTGATGCTTTGTCAGGGGAGCTGGGACTCCGTTCAGGAGTGCTCTTACTGGCTGCTCTCCCCTCCTCTGCTCACCCAGTAGGTGTCTGGATGGATTGAGGCACAGGACTTGTCTGAACTCTCTTTACTATCTCTTATTATTCAGCAAGTTCCCAAGTGTCTGGTGAGCGTCTCCGTTTGGAGTGCCTTACTCAGAGCCTTGCCAGTAATATCAGTGACTGGTCTAAATTCACATCAGGCATGTGCTCTGCCTCTTGTGACTAATGCACAATGTATTTTTTTAATTGATTACTGTTCTCTACTGACTCAGGCCAGAAAGGAGTCAGAGGAAAGGGCTCAGTGAGGGGGTGATTTTTACTTAGACCTTGTTGAGTACAGATGAAGTCTAAAGGTATTTAACTGTTTGGTGGCTGTGGAAGCAAACTGAGGGCAGTTGGTAGAACTTTCTCTAAAGAAAAACCTTAACTTGGATCCATCAGGCTGTCCTGGTCAGGCAGCAAACACAGGTGATCAGTGCAGGGTCTGATCCTGCAGCTGGTGCTTGGAAGGCACTGGCACTGCAGAGTTGTCCTAATCCTACAGGGGGACAAAAGTAGCAAAAGATAAGGAAATGCCAGCAAGAACATTTGCAAGACTTCTTATTTCTGTGTGTTATAAATCATTGTAACACAGTGCAAAGCTGGGAACTCTCAGAGGAATCCTTAGGAATTAAGAATGTTATGTAACTTTTGTTGGGTTTGTGTTTACTTATTTGTTTCCTTCTCTGAAAGTTGCATTCTTTGAAGATAAAGCCTTGCCATGTTGGCTGAGCCACTGGATCCTTGTCTTTGGGGTTCAGAAACAGCCTGTAGTCTTTGCATGTAACAAATCCAGTTTGGAAGTGCAGGCTTGTAGGAGAGCCTGGATTAATGGAAGAAAAACTGATGAGTGGAGTCAATAGTTCTGTAGAAGGTAAAAAGTGTCAGGAAGCCTGCTCACCTGTGAGCTGGCTCTAGCCAGAGGAGCAGAGAGGGGAAGCTCTCTGGAAGGGGTTTCTCCTCAGACAGCTGTTAAAAAGCCACCATAACTCCGAGTGTACAAACCCGGGGCCGGCCTGGGGGCCTGCTGCAGCCTCGGATATTCTTTCTGTTTTTCTAAGAGAACTAAAGAGTCCCTTTTTCTCCTCCTGACTGTTTCAGGCATCACAACAGGATCCGCAGCGTTGAGGGCAGTCGGCTGCAGCCCTACGTTGCCCTGGAAACGTTGGACCTGAGTTTCAATGACATCACGGAAATCCGAAACGGCTGCTTTCCACAGGGACTGCACATAAAGGAGCTGTGAGTTCTTCTCGTTGGGAACTGCTCTTGTTGAGTTACCACAGCAGAGAAAAGGGCCTCATACCTTTAGAAAAAGAAGTAATGAACGTAAAAAGTATTGGATTATTTGTCGGGATTTGAAGTGCAAGGGAGAGTTAGAAGGCAGCACGTTGTCACTGTTGTCAGGTTATTTTTGGAGTGCTGTTTGGCTTCTGATGTAGCTATAAAGAATGCAGATTATTATTAATTGTGTTGCAGAGAAAAGGTATCTTTCAGGTATTCTACATCCTTCATGTGTAGGTGTCTTTACAACTGCAAACCCATGTGCATCTAGAAGAGTGGAGAGACAACAACTATTTCATCATTAAAGTGACTTTCTGAATATTGAGGACAGAAATGTCTCTGATTATTGAAGAAAATGGGGTCAAGCAGAGTAACATACTCCCAACAGGATGTTTGCCTATTCAGAGAAACATGAAATAATCTGTATTTTAGGTACTTTTGAAGAGGTGTAGGCAAGTAGTCTGCCTGCATTAAAATTTACACCCAAGTTTGTGTTCCTGGATGCAAGAGGGTATAAGAGAGTGGTGTTGTGACTGATGTCCTGCAGAAACAGCCCCCTGTGGCTCAGACTAGGATTCAGATAAAAAAGACCTCTGGGACAAATACTGAGGGGAAAATGGGGAATGAATAGCATCATCCTGCAGTGGCACAGTCTCCAGTTTCTAGCTTCCACTCCTGATTGCCTTGTTCAAGTAGGAGGATGTCAGGGAGCTCTTTGGAAGTGCCCAGCAATTCTCCACATTCATCACAGGCTCTGGAAAAGGCCCTTTGTGCAGCCAGAAATTCAGCTGGTTTGAAGCCATCTCTGTAGGTTCACCAGCTTGTCTGGAGACCAACTAAATGCTGGTAAAAGCTAATTTCTGACAGAAGTGTTCATTTTTCTGCTGTGATTTATTGCAGCTACCTGGGGAGCAACAGAATCAGCACCCTGGAGCCTGGTGCTTTTGACAGCCTGTCCCGGTCGCTGCTGACGCTCCGTCTGAGCAAAAACAGGATCACTCAGCTTCCTGTCAAGGCCTTCAGGCTGCCCATGCTGATACAGCTGTGAGTACAAATGTCCACTTTAATTGAGCTCAGCCTCTCTTCATGGAGATAAAACGATCCTGGGGGTATGCACAGCAAATGTCACCCAGCCTCACCTGCTGTGTGTGAAATGTAGAATCCACTATGCAGGAGTCCTCTGCCAGCTCCTAGGAAGACACACTGGGAGAGGGTTTTGTCTTCTAACTGTTGGCTTTTCAGGTCATTATTTGGATCAGGTGGGAGGGAGGGAGGGAGGAATGCTGCAGCAGACATCAGCATCTTTTGCACTTGACAAAGTGAGACAAAGCCATTCCTTTGTAAGCTGCTGGTGTCTGTGGTGCAAGACAGGTTTTCAAGATGTTTCTATTGAGAGTGGCAGAGCTCAGCTGCCATGTTAGTGATTTGAGGCCACACAGGTAACTTTATGTGGCTATAAAAAAGCAATGAGGGGAGGTTGTTAAACTGTGAGGTGATATTTGGGCAGAGAAAATTGCAGCTCAGATGAGTTAAAACACACACAGTTTATGTTCTGCCTGCATGGGGACCCACAGACATCTGCAGCTATAAACATGCTTTATGTGTAAAAAAGTGGCACTAATGGTTGAGCTTTTCCCTTCTGCTGCTGTTGGAGAAATGGGCCCAGCCTAAGGCTCCTTGCAGTCTTTCCACCAAATTTGATAGGCAGAAGGTCCACCTGTGTCTGTTAACATAAAGTCCACAAATGCTGTTGGAACTCACACCTCCAAGTGTCAACCTCTTGATTGAGAGAGAAATCCTCAAGCCAGGGTGTGCCCAAGGGGTGTGTGTGCATTTGTGTCTGCATACATGCAGGATTTACAGCCAGTTTGGGATGGGATAGGGGGACACAATAGGAAAAGTCTGTTGCCTCTCAGTTGGAAGTTGCTGTCCATTGAGTGAGGTCTTCTAATTCACTGTGTTTGACTGCATCATGTGCAGAACTGTAATGAAAACAACTCAGTCTGTTTAGGAACATGGTTTGCAC
The DNA here is from genome assembly GCA_013400635.1 of Hypocryptadius cinnamomeus. Lineage (NCBI taxonomy): Eukaryota > Metazoa > Chordata > Aves > Passeriformes > Zosteropidae > Hypocryptadius > Hypocryptadius cinnamomeus. The sequence continues at coordinate 165,956 of VYZP01041999.1, read as the reverse complement.
TGAGAGATGGAGTAATTGGTGCTCTTAATGACTGCCTCAGAGCTGGTTGTTTAACTCTGCAGATAAACATGAATGAATTGCAAGTTACCCAGATTGGTGTGTTGTAGAATTTGTGTACAGTTCTTTTTCTGGCAAAGCCTGTTTCACTAATAGCCCAGGAAGTGCAGTACCACAAGGGACTTTAGGCCTGCAAAATCTTTATTGCTTACTTGACTTTAATTATTCTCAACTTGAGCACAAGTTCAACATTGTTTTTTTAGGCAGTTGAAAAGTAAGCTTAAAGTCTCTATGGCTTCTTCATCTTTTCCAAAACAAGTTTGGATGTTGTAACCTCCACCATTTTCCTCAACACAAACACTGAATAGGGAACTATCCTCAGCTTAATCTTGTATGTGTGGAAAAGTATCAGTTTTAAAAGCTCTAGCTTCAGCTTTTAGTGCATTGTGTTGAAGTTCTCCACTGACTTAAGAGAACTGGATTTTCACCTGGTATGTCTGGGTCAAGCAATCCATAAGACTGATATATGTTGGTAAAGTGTGCTGTGATGGTGTTCATATTGCTTTTCAGAAAAAAGATATTGCCAAAATTTAGGATTCCTTCCTCACCCAGGGGAACTCAAAAGAAATTTAATGAACCAGGCTGGAAACTATTGTATACCCAAATACTAAGACTACATTGTTATTGAAATACTTTCACCGTTTATTAGTTTCTGATAGTAGGGGGAAAAAAAAAAGTGACATTTTTCAGGGGGACTGAAAGCTTTCCTTTCAGACTTGGTCATAAAGTTTCGTCTTGGGCCCACACTTTTGGGGCACCTGCATGTTTCAGAGCACATTTTTACTGGGCAATTACAAGTCCTATAAAAACAATGGATTGTAAAGGAAATAATGCCAATGCTTTGGTTCAAATGGTGTCTGTGCTTGAGGGAGGATGAAGAATGGAAATTGATGAGAAGGATCAATGGTTGAAAAGAAATGCAGAGAGAGGAGGGATGAAGAGGAATTGCTGCACTCTGTAATTTCTCTGTAGTGAAAGCCTGTCCCAGGGTGAGTTTGTTTAAGAGCTCACACCCAGCTGCCTTCCCTGGATAGCTCTGGGATTGAAAGTTTCCGGTGCTCTTCTGCTGTCTCCTGGGAACCACTGACACAGGAGCTGCTGGCATTGCTGTCCCCATTGTGTGCTGCACAGATGACTTGGTGAGAAAGGGCTGGGGTTTAATAAACTTGTATGGCCTTGCTGGTTTCAGGGAGCTGAACCGGAATCGCATCCGCCTGATTGAAGGCCTGACGTTCCAGGGGCTGGACAGCCTGGAAGTCCTGAAACTGCAGCGCAACAACATCAGCAAATTGACTGATGGGGCTTTCTGGGGTCTGGCCAAAATGCAAGTTCTGTAAGTTGGAGAAATGGCCTCTTTTTCCTTGAGCAGCCTCAGCTGCTGTCACATCCTTCTCTGTACCCCTGGGCACCTCTGTCACTTCTTGTGCTTCTTTCTTTGTCCTGCATGCCCAGAGCTGCTGCAGCAGCTTCTCTTTAGCTGACCCACACTTCACAAAAGCTCACTGCTTCAGCAGGTGTTCAGTAAAAGCAACACTGTTTTTTAAGCTGTGGCACTACTCCTTTGAAAGTTTGACAGTTTTAACATTCAGCATTTATCTCAATTGGTCTTTAAATATCTGGCTTCTGCAAATTTGTTTTGGCTGATAGATGGAAACTCTGTGTTGCAGACAGCATCATTCCACCTCATGGAATACCTAGGAACCAAGCTGGCCATTCTTGGGGATGTTTTCTTTCCATACCAGAGAATAAATTGATTAGTCATTGCAGAGAAATACCTGAAGCTTCCAACACCCTTGGCTTCCAGGTGTGTTTGCAAGGTCCCAGGTGATGAAGGCAGCATGTTTTTGGGTGCTTCTGTCACACAACTGAGACTCTGCAAATACAAACTTGAATGGGCTGCTTTAAGCCCAGTTTACTTGCAATGGGGCTTCTCTCTGCAGTCACTTCTCCTTCTGGGCATTTCCTTTGTGTTGTCCTTGAATTTCTGTCTTTGTTTGACAAGAAATGCCCACATGTGCATGTGTCCACATGGGTATGTGGAATGGTGTGTAGGAATGGCTAAAATCCCAGTTCTTTTTGGAAATTGTTTCAGCATTTGATCAGTGCTGCTTATCTGTCAATTCCTTCTGATTTTTCTCCACAGCCACCTGGAGTACAACAGCCTGACAGAAGTGAACAGTGGCTCTCTCTATGGCCTTTCCTCTCTGCACCAGCTTCACCTCAGCAACAACTCCATATCCCGCATCAACCCCGATGGCTGGAGCTTCTGCCAGAAGCTGCATGAGCTGTAAGCTGGTTTCTGTGGTGCTGTATAATGTTGGCAGGAGAGAGGGGAGTAAGAATTTTCTCAAGGCTTACAGCTCTCACTGTATCAACCTGTAGAAATGCACCGAGGGTAGGCTCCTAAGTGATGCCCTGGTTATTTATGATGTTATGACCTTCAGAGCACCTGTGGTGCTCTGTTAAAACATATTTGTACCAGAAACAAAGGCTAGAACCCACTAAAAGTGCACAGTGCCAAAAGACCTGGAGAGTTTGGGAGCTGTGGCTTGCCAACGTTTTTAGCTAGCAAGTTACAAGACTTGAAACTTGCCATATAATAACTGTACAGCCTGAAGGAAGCTTTCCTTTATCCTCTGTATTTACAAAGAACAACCATGCTTTCAACCAGCAGAGATTTGGCCCTTTCAAGGCAGTTCTCTTTGTTTCTCCTGTTTACACTTTATCCTTCCTGTGGGGTTCAGTTGTTGAAAAGTAAATACATGGGCTTTGCTCTGCTGAGGTGCTGGGAATACAGCCTGACAAATGAAGGAAAGCCTTGCTGCTGAGGGCAGCCCCACAGGGGTGTCTTTTGGGTCTGTGGCACTGCTTAATGCCTTTTTGAAAAGACACACAGGGATGCTTGCAGTATTTACAGAAGGTGCTGCCATCCCCTCTTTGGCACTGTGGAAAGCTTTGCTTTTTGCTTTGGTGAACTGTACACGTGGTCAGTGGAACTGGAATTCATTCTGCTTGCTGCTGGAAACGTTAAACATTGTCAGAGAGTCTCCTACCCACCAAAAAGCAGTATGGTAGGGCAAATTCCTGCTGCCAGAGGCCTCACTCTACTCTCACACTAGAGGTTGGTGTTTGCCCCGAGCTGTGAGTCCTGAAACCTTTGGGCTGTGGATTCAGAGATGGGTAGACATGACACATGTAATTTTTTTATGTTTAGAATTAATATGCTAGCCCTGTGGTCTTCTGTTCAACCCAAATGATTTGTTCAGATGTTGGTTATTTTTTGGGAGCACAAGGAAGCACTTTATTTTTTGTTTTAATTAAATACACACGTGATTGTTGAATTACCTAATTTTTCAAATTGCTGCAGAACTGCCCATGCCTTGCACAGTTCTGTGGAGAGCTGCAGTTCTTTCATGTGTAGGTCCTCACATGATACTTTGCTAGATTAAGGCAGTGTTAATGGAGACATCTTCAAGGCAGCAGGTCAGAACTGGAACTGTGCTCTGCTTTTGGTCTGTTAAAATCTGAAGCATCAAAAAAAGGGGAACCTGCCTTGCCAAGGCACTCACAGCTGAATCCTTGGAACAGCCAAGTGCAGATCACTGCACTGCACAGCTCTGAGAGCTTTCTGCTCTCAGGACCAAACATCTGGTGCCTGTGCTGAGTTTTATTTCAGCCTGGGTTAGAGGGGATGGGTAAGGCCCACCTGCACCTCGCAGGGCTAATGGCAGAACTCTTTTAGGGAGAGCTAAGCTTGTCTTCTCTACATGACTCTGTCTTGCAAACCCTCAAGGTTTAGACTGGAGGTTGTTTGTCATGCTGAGTCCTTTTTCTCAGGTGTGGATTAGGATCTCATCCAACAAGCAGCTGACAGTGAGCTGTCCTGTGCTAGAAGCAGTGATTGCAGAAACTGGGGTGCAGGATGGGTATGATAGCGAAAATGCCTGGTGGTGTGAGGTGGTGTGAGGCACTGGGGTGTGCCTGACCTGACAGGCAGGATTGTGCTGCAGTTTGAGGCCAGTGCCTGAGATGGGAAAGGTGATTGTGTGGGTGTTAGCACAGCCCTGCAAAGTACTACAAGCTCTTCCAGGTGTTGCCTTTAGGGTAAGGCTGCTGCAGGGAGCCATCAGATCTCCAAACTGAAACTCCCACAGCCAGAGAGTACCTGTAGGAGAGGTCTGTGCTGAAATGCAAGGGTGAGGAAAGGAAGCAGCCATGGATACATCTAGACTGACTCGTGCACTTTGTTAATTGTGTATGTTTCATTCCTGATTGAAAGATCCTTGCTCACCTCCACTGTTGCTAAATCTGCTGGGTTTCAGTTACCAGAAAACACTGTGGTTGTACAGAGAATGAGTTTCAAAGTCTTCCAAGGAGGGAGTTGATCATCTGAAGGAGGAGTAATCTCTCATTCAGTTGCTGGGGCAAAACGTGAACCCAAGGCTCTGGTCTGATGTAAAAGCTGATAAGGAAAGAAAGCTCTTGCCTTGTTCTGAGCATGAGAAAGGGCTGATTGTATTCACCAGTCAGGTGCTAGAGCATCAGCATCATGGAAAAAAACACAGTGGGAGCAGAGGATTTCATCAGAGGTAAATGGTGACTTGGCTGCTGAGTCTTTCCTTCCTCTTTTTACCTGTAGCTTGGTCAGTGGGAGTGAAGTGTGTTAGATGTACCTGGTCCAGAACAGGCTGGCAGCAGCAGCTCCAGTTGCACAACAGGGTTCTGGTTAAGCCCTTTCTGCGCCAATTTTTGCATGGTGCTCAAAATCTCTGACTTCTGGCCAGGCTGGAAGGGCTGTGTAGACAAACATTGCCATTTATTCATTCCAGTGATTTATCCCAGGGCCAGGGAAGCAGCAGAGATCTGCTGGCTTCTCTCAACCAGATAACCCACACTGCTGAGCTGAGGGGGGAAACCTGATTTTGCAAATTGGCCTGTCCTGTGGCAGGAAGCAGAGCCCTGGCATGCTGAAGAAGCCCCTGGCAGGTGCAATAGCCCCTGAAACCTTCCATGTGTGACACCAATGAGAGTCACCACGTCCTGCTGCTGTCTGTCCATCTTGGGGTGGCAAACAAACAGAGGGAACATGCCTTCACCAGTTGTGGCAGGAACTCTTATGTGTGGAATCAAAAGGAACTATTTATTTTCTCAGCCAGGTTTAGGATTACTTTTGAACAAACTTTTTTTTTTTAAAGCCAAATTCTTTAATAGCAGGTGAAGACATAATTTTGACAAGATGCCAGTTCTTCATAACTAACACTATAGCTTCTTTAGGAATGAAAATATGTTGTCCCATACCTTCAAACTCATTAATCTTTACTGAATTTTTTCCAGAGCTTGCCCTCTGCCCACTCACACAGCTAAAAGATAGACAGCCCCTTTGCCAAGTAAATGACACTCTCAGTGCTTTGGAGTATGTGTCTGTTTGGACTTAGGTTTTGGCTTTGCAGTGAATTTCATGCAAGCCCTAGACACATTTTTAAGCAGACTCATTAACAGGCAGTACTAGAAGAGGAATTTGGAGGTTTGGAACTCAGTGAATTTTTTTTTCTTGTCTGTACAGTGAAGAATTTCAGTGCTTGTTCAAAGCTGTTTCACTTTTTCAAAAGTTGTGCAGCTCAAACCCTCACATCTTTTGAAGTGAGTTGTACTCCCAGGTCACTAAGAAGGTGGTTTTGAAAATCTGGTGCCTGCTGCTACTCTGAGAGATCCCTCATTGGAGAATCCAGGCTGGCCTTCCACAGCAGGGCTTTATTCTGGCTAGAAGGTGGTTGCACAATGTGTGAGGTGGCTGCAGTAGCTTCCCAAGGCTTGCCCTCAGTGTCACATCTCCAAAGCCTCATCTGCACCTTGCTGGGAGTGAAAAGCAGCTGCCTCCCTGCCAGCTTCCAAACTGCAACAGGAGCAGTGCTTAAAAAAAAAAAATCTCCCAGACCAGAGATAATGCAGGCAAGGGGAAGAGGTGGATGGAAAACTAGGAAAAAAAAACAACCCTCCAATAGTCTCTTGTAAGTGGAGAGGATTTAAGGCAAACTGTGCTCCTTGACAAAGGGGAGTGGGAGGAAGGAAAGGTGGCTGGTTTACAACAGACACCTCCTTTCTGTGGGTGAAAGGAAGCATTCAATTGCCTTGTGGTGAAATGCTTTTGGCTCTGGACTGGGGTGGAGCTGAGGCACCCACACCCAGAGCCTCGGGCTGGCTGTGCACAAGTGCAGAATGATAAGGCACCTCCTGAGCACAGCAGTCTGGACCCTGCCAAGAGCCTGTGTGAGCTCCAAAATCCATCAGTGTGACATCACTCTGCACCTCGCAGGGCGTGGGGAGCAGGGCCTGCTGTTCCCTGTGAGCTCAGAGGGAGTGGGGGTTGAGCACAGCCCCCTGAGCCTTGCCTGTGCCTGTGGGAACACAGGGCTGGTGCTGCCAGCCCCTCACCCAGCTGCATGGGAGCAGGAGGAGCTCTCCCTGCTGGAGCTGACAGAGTGTGTGTGCTGGGCTGTTGCTCTCCATCGCTCCTGGGGCAGCCTCTCCCTGCAGCCTGCACAGAAAATTACCCCATAGCTGGGTACCAGCTGCCTCCTGCTCTTTGGGGTCACCCAGGCTTCCCCATGGGTGTCTTGGGGCAATACTTGCAATCAATCTTATTTCCTCATCCACGCAGCACATCACCTCGTGTCAAGTGGCTGTGGGAGGCAGGCACTGCTTGGCACAGAGGAGTTTGGAAAACCCCAGATGGATTGACAAGAGCTGTTTGTTGCATTTTTTCCCCTCAGGATACTCTCCTACAACAACCTGACCAGGCTGGACGAGGGAAGCCTGGCAGACCTTGGGGGACTGCACGTGCTGAGGCTGAGCCACAATTCCATCAATCACATTGCAGAAGGTGCCTTCAGGGGACTCAAAAACCTCCGTGTCCTGTGAGTTGCTCTCAGCTTTTGTCAGACCACACCCATGTTCCCTCCACAGTTTGTGTTCTGCCAGATGGTTCTGCTTTGAAGAACTCTGGCTCCCCATGTCTGGCAGTTTCAGGTTCCTGAGGCCACCTCAGCTGACCATCCTGAGGTCTCATTCCTGCAGCTAATAGCAGTATTTCTCTTGCTATCACATTGACTTTAATTGAAATTCTTAGAAAAGCTTATTTTCTTTTGGGTCATTCTCCACTCAGAAGGAGCAGGGAATGATTCCTTCTACTGACAACACTGGAAATTTGAATATCCTCTTAAATGTGCTATTGAACACTTCTGTTTTGTTACTTTTTAAAAACTGAATATTAAACATAAAATTATGGTTAAATATAAATCTATGATTAAATATAAAATTATTATTATTGTAAGATGATGTTAAGAAAAAAAACAATTGGAAAACAAAGAAATGTAGAGGTTGGGCTTGGCATCTGACTATACCAGAAGTGTAACAACACATGAAGCTTCACCCAGCCTTCAGTCCAGTCATAGAAATAAGAAGCTTTTGCAGGTAGCATGCAAGTGAGCAGAAGTCTTTAATGCAGTTGGGCCCATGAAAGATTCTATGCTCTGATTTTCATAGGAAACCCTGAAAAACCAAAAAGTTGCCAAGGGCAAAGTTTCGTGTGCCCTGCTACTGAATTGCAGAAATGATCCATCCAGTGCTGGATGTGGCCATTTACCACAGACTTTTATTTTAAAACCACTGACACAATGTAATACCTGGAAATGTGATACTGGAAATGAGCTTGCCTAGTCCCAATACCAACTTGTAAGGTTTTAGGAGCAGTAGAGCCCATTAGACAGATCAGTGTGGGATGCACTTGTGTTGTATTTGTGGGACCCCTGACAAGGGAAGGAAGGAATGATGAATTTGACTCTATGTTCTTAGAAGGCTAATTTATTATTTTATGATCTATATTATATTAAAGAATACTATACTAAACTATACTAAAGAATAGAGAAAGGATACAGACAGAAGGTTAAAAAGATACTAATGAAAACTTGTAACTCCTCAGAGTCCAACACAGCTTGGCCGTCACTGGCCATTAAGTCAAAACAATTCACAGCAGAAACCAATGAAACAATCACCTATTGGTAAACAGTGTGTAAACACATTCTAAAGCAGCAAAACACAGGAGAAGCGAATCAGAAAATTATTGTTTTCCTTTTTCTCTGAGGATTCTCAGCTTCCCAGGAGAAGAATCCTGGGCAAAGAGATTTTTCAGAAAATAGGACATTGTAGCATTGTACCATTACACACTGAGAGCTGTGTGAGACTGAAGTACATCTGGGCTTGTCTTATGAACATCAGAAGATGGGGGATCCAGTTCCATTCCTGCAGCTGTGTTGCCCCTGTCTCCTTACTGGGACCTGCAGGGCTGCTGGCTGCTCTCCTCTCTCTGGGAGCTGCAGGCTCAGCACCTTCATCTGGCACACCACAGAGTTCTCACAGTCCTTGTGACAGCACCAGACACGTTCCCAGGCTGGTTGGGTTCAGCAAACTGATTTAATTCTTCCTTCAAAAGAAAAAAACACACTTTGATACTTCTATTCCTCTTCAGAAGCCCATTGTGGCCTGAGTCATTAAAAGGAAATGGGAACAGAAAAATCTCCCCTCTTTACAGTACTTTTTGCATCTTACTCTTTTCTTTATTGAAGTTCATAGTGAAGGAAGTGACTGGAAAGTGAGTTTGGGTTTTGTTTGCTTTTTTTAAACTTAAGCCAAAGCCTTTCAGCCACTGGGCACTGAGAAAGAGACCTCTCTGAGGCAGCTGTCAAGACCGGAACTAAAGGTTTCCAAAGAAAAATGGAGGGGAAGGGAAGCTGGTCCTTCTCTTTGCTCTGCAGTGAATGTGGAGCCTCTTTTATGTCCAGGGCACAGGGGGGGAGGTGGAGAGGGGAGTGTGTGAGCGAGCTCTAATTTAATAAAGAGAAAGGCCTATTGGGTCCTGCACCTGGTGAAAAAGAGCTGAGCATGCTTTAATTATGGGCTATTGTTGGGGAGCCTTTGGTGGGTGTGAAACTGCTGAAATGTGGAGCTATTCAAATAGAGGTCAGGCCCGGAGACCTCTGAGCACAATGATTAACAAGGCTGCGAGCATTCAAGCTCAGCCAGCCAGAAAGAATAGGAAATTGGTAACAGGGGCTGGGAGAGGAGTTGGGATACAAAGAGAGCTGCGCCAAAATACCCCACTCTTTTTTTCTCCCTCTCTCTATTTTCACTCATTTGTTAAAAAGGTTTTTTATTCCTCCTTTCTAACACTAAACCTTTGAGTTGCCACTGGATGAACAAGCAATACAATTTTCTTACCCTTTTTCAAGAAAACACAATGTGTGGCAGTCAATTAATAAAAGTGTGTGTCAGAGCTCCTACAGGCTGTTCCCACTTGTCTGTCTCTGCCATGGGAAAGGGTTTGCTGCTCCAAAGACCAGTAGCCCGTGGTGAAACTGAAGAGGGGAAATGTCTGAGAAGGGATTTTCCCTTAAAAAACAAACAGAACAAGGGACATTGGCTTGGCAAGCCTAGGGAAAAATGTAGAAACTGAGCTCCAGGAGGATGTATTTGCTCCTGTCCCACTAGGATGGTGCTGGAAATGCCAGCACATCAAAGCATTCTCCTGGACTCATCTCTTTGGCCACCACAGCATTATGTGTGCCCACACCCCACGGGGATGTTGAGGTTTTGTCCGTGCCTTTGGCACAGAGCAGCCCCCAGATCACCCTGACATCCACAGTGATGCTGGCTAAGGCCAGGGCTCTCCAGGGACATGAGATTCAGGTCTCAGGCTTAAGCCAGCTGAGAAACAGGAATTGTGGCTTTTGGCCATCTCCCTTCACATCTTTAGTTCACCCTAAAGCAGAGAAAGGAGCAAAGGCTGAGCCAGCTGAGGGAAAACATTCCCATATTGAAACTGGGCTTTCTTTTAAATTTGTTTTCCCTTCCTGTGAGTTACTGTGTATTTGTGCTGCCCAGAAGCCACACTCTGTTGCCTGTGTCTGGAGTGTTGCAAAATGCAGGGGGACTTAGTTTTTTTTAATTTGGTCTTAATATTTTTTTATCTGGAAACGTTCTGATAATCGTCTTCAAAAGGTGTGAAAGGGGTACCTGAGGGCTCAGGGGTTATCTTGATGGTGAAGTTTGCTTTGGTGCTGTGTTTTGCCAGGTTTTAAATCAGAGTGATGTAACAAAACCAACAAAGCCTATTTGGTTTTTCTATCTTTTTACTTAACACTGGAAATGATGAATTTCTGTCTGTGTTGCTGGGTATTCATTGCTAGCTGAATTTAAAAGCTGGGAGGGAAGGATTTTTAAACAGTCTGTTTAAACAGCTTTTGTGGATCTCTGTGTTTGTTCTGTGTGCTTGTTTTTCTTCAGACCTCTTTGACTCTTGTAATTGATGGTCAATTTGAAAGCCAAAAGAAGCTAACTCTGAAAAAAGAATTCTCTTTTTTTTTTTCAAATGGTTATACAGAGTTAGGCTGGTGTACTGATGCTGGCACTTTCCTTTGTTGAGTTTTCAAGTTCATTGCCAGAAAAAATGCAGCTTTGTAGAAAATACACCAAATCATCCTAAGATTCAGCTATAGACAAATACATATATACACTGGAATACCCAAAGTGATCTTATTTCACGGTAGTAGCATTTGAGGACAGCTGTTTCTTTCAGTTTAATTTTGGCACTTTATTTTCATTTCCTCCTGTTTGGATGTGCAGAACTAGAAAAGGACAGAAACCTACTTGGTAAAAAGTAGCTGTCTCAGAGGGTTTCAGCTAGGAACAAGCCAGAGCTCTGGAATGCACCATGTGTCAGGGCAGGAGAAGTGATTGGTGCTGCTTTGCTGCAAGACTCTGCATTTTATGGTAACTGTCAGGATAAAATGGGAAGCTCTCATGGGGCACTCTCCAGCTTCCTCCACTTGTTTGTAACAGTGACATTGGGACTAAGGTGCTGATTCTGGGCTCTCTCTTGTCCTCTCCCCAGGGAACTGGACCACAACGACATCTCAGGCACAATAGAAGATACCAATGGAGCCTTTACAGGGCTGGAAAACCTGAGCAAGCTGTGAGTATCCCTGGGCTTGAATTCTGCAAGCCAGTTTTGTTGTGTGCCTGTGTGGGGTTGGGTCTGTCCCTTTTTATGCAGCCTCCCTCAAAAATCAACAGAAAATCTGAGCTGTGGTAGTTTCGCAGGCTCACTGCAAGAGTGCAAATGTGGTTTTCAAGCACTGATGTTTTTAAGCAGGTATGGGGCAATTATTTCCTTTCTAAATGGTGAACAGACGGTGCCACATACTGCAGTTCAGACAGAGAGGAATTTAAGCTGTTTTCATGTATAAAATTCAGCAAAACTATTCCTCGCTTTAAAAGCAAGCAAGCGACAAAAACGACCCCTTGCAATCTCCAGCGAGGCACTGATTGATGCAGCAAATAACAATAAACAGAAGAGAAAAATCACCCCACTTCCTGTTACAGCAGAGGGTTGAAACAGGACTCGTTTCTGTGGGATACTCTTTCTGAGAGTGATCTTTTGGGCTCAGTTCCATGTGCAGTGACAATAAAAGGCACCATGGGGCACAGGCTCTTAAAGAGATAAAAAGAATCCCAAGGCAAGCATGCGCCTTGCAAATGTTTATGGCTTGCTTGGCCTTCGCCAGGATTTCACATTGCTCTGTGCAATCCCTGTTCCGTTTGAAACGGGTGCTATAAATCAGCCCTGTCAGAGGAGTCTCTGATGGCTTGTGACAAATCAAGAGTCTCTAATCATTACCTCTTGCCTTTGTTGAAGTTCTCAGTGCCCCCCGTGCTGCTGTCTGTGCTGCTGGGATGGCACAGCCAGAGGTGCAGTAAAAGCACCTCGATGGAGAGCAGATGGCTGCAATGAATCCTGGCAGGAGGAGGGATATTGTCAGGCTCTCATCAGAAACTCCTCAGGGAGCAGGACGAGCCATGGCAGGGATTGTGGGGATGCAGTGCTTAGAGCAGGCAAATCTGAAATCACAGACAGAGGTGGCATTTGGTTGTTGCTGAGAGGAGTTGCTGGGTCCGTGCAGAGGGGACCAAGTTGCAGCTGCAAGTAACGTGGGGCAGAAGGAAAAGGAGGATTTAAGGACAGGGAGAGCTGGGCAGGGAAGCAGAAGCAGTGTAGGGGTGAGAGGGAAGTCAGTAAGAACTGCTGTGCATGCAGAGTCAGGGAATCTTCCCATGACTGCCAGAAAAAAAGCAGAGGAGCAGATGTGGTGGGTAGAAGAGTCCTTGGCTGCCTGACTGAAGTGTTTGGTTTGTCTGAAGAAACCAGTGAGACCATGTGAGCAGCTGGAAGGATGAGGGGAGCAGAGACTCTGTCCAGTGGGACTTGCAGGCTGTAGGGATTATGGGTCTGTAGTGCTGCTTTGGCAGGGGAGAGAAGGTGGTGGAAAGGAGCAGACAGAGCTGTCCTGGTGGTGCATCCCTCCAACAGGGCCACAGGCATGGGAGCAAAACTAGTGGTCCCAAGTGATTAGGATATGTTAGAAATGCTGGGTGCAGATAACAGGAGAGTGGTGAAAAATCCAGAGGAGACAGCATGGAAGGAAAGAGTTCAGTGAAAGGATTGACTTGGAAAGCAGGAGCAGTGAGCCCTGATGAGCTGTGGGGGTCAGGCAGAGGCCAGGAGGAACAGCAAGGAGCAGGAGGAGGAAGGAGGGGAGCAGGGGCAGCCTGTGGGGTGATGTGCTGGCAGCTCTGGGCAGAGCAGCTATTGCTCTCCCCTGTGAAATGCTGTGGCCTGACGTGATGTTTATCACCCAGCACAAGGAACACCTCCAAAAAATGGCTGGCTTGGGCTGCCAGTAGCCAAGGATGCTCTGAGGGCTTGTGCAAGTCCAAGGGAGTTTGGTTTATGTCTTTCTTTCCTTTGTTGACTGATGCCTGTCATTGCACATGGACTCGGGCCAGCTCTGAGGCTGGCTGAGGGACGTGTGCAGGGAAGGTTTGTGCAGGGATTGCAGCACATTTCTTAGCCTGGAAGAGCATGTGGATCAGGTTGGTTTGGGGCAGAGAGGAGTGGCTTGATTACTTAACAGAGTGAGCTGCTGTGGGACAGACAGCTTGCTGGGATTGTTCACTGTCAGCCAGAATGTAAGGCTAAAAAATGCTCAGAACATGAAATTATTTTATTATTTCTGGAGGCATTTTGAGAATACTTGTGAGTGGTCACTTTTAAAGGGATCTCCTCAGAACTGTTTTAGCTTATCAGCACATAAATCCCAAACTGGTGATTTCTAAGGCTGAAGTGAGTATCAGGATTTTTTGGTAAATAAAAGATCAGCCCTTTCAGCAAACATTTCACTGTGTGATTTAGGGCCTGTGTTTAAACCGTCAACCCTTTAAATGTATTAGCATACAAAAAATAAATGGGCACTTCAGAGGAGACCTTCCAATGAATTAATAATCACCTCAGCTCTGTGGAGATTGCCTTAAAAGCCATTCCCCTTTGATCTGGCACAGATTAGCCTCTGAAAGGATTTAGCACAGAGAGGGTTGTTTGCTGACATGAAGGTGTTAAACAGAGATGGAGAGGCCAGTCACTTTAGCCTTCTCTGAATTATATATGAAGCTCTCCAGGATGGAGAGCACAGGCCTAAATTAAAATGTTGCTTGAAGAAAGAGGGAGTTGAGAAGCACTGAAGCATAAAAAGCACCGGTGGAATCACTGTGGAACAAGGAGGTTCCTAATTATTCAAGCTGCTAAATGTAACCAGCTTTTTGATGGCTCACTCAGCGAGATCTTCCTGCAGGTGCAAAACTGACTGGAGGAGAAAACACTGCAGTGAATTGTGTGCTTGGCATGTAATTACACTGGTGCAGTCTCCAGGAGAGCTTGTGCTTGGCTCTGCCCCGTGGAGGAGGTTCAGGCCAGCAGTGGGATGGCTAATTGTGGCTGTGTTCTGCTGCCTTCACATTCCAGCCTTCACAGCCCTTTGATGGGGGCCTCTAGGTTCAAACTCTCAGATTTGTAGAGGCACTTAATTGAAATTAGTTGCAAGGAGTAATGAGTTTGCTGAGGCCTGACTTGTTATGTGTGTTAGGCATTTCTCATGTCCAGGCATCGAGCTGTGTGCACCTACACAAGTGGTGTAGCTGTGTATTCCCTTCCCCAGGTGCACTCCTTATCTCTGCACAGATAACTGAACAGATATCAGCAGTATCTCCAATTTTAAAAGTCCTAAATCTACTGAACAGTAATAGAAATCTGCAGCTATCAAACCCAAGCTCAGCATAATTTTTTCATCAGCAGTTGCCCATCTAACTTCCATTAGAATCATAAAGGTTGGAAAAGATCTTTAGGATCATCAAGTTCAGCCATTAACCTAGCACCATCACCATGTTCATCATTTGACCATGTCCTGAAGTGCCACATCCACGTTTTTGAACAATTCCAAGGATGGTGACTCTGCCACTTCCCTGGGCAGTCTTTTCAATGCTTACAACCCTTTCTCTGAAGAAATTTTTCCTAAAATCTAATCTAAACCTCCCCTGGCACAGCTTGAGGCCATTTCCTTTAGTCTTTATTTTTTCCTTACCTTGTCCTTATAACACATTTATTAGGAATATGGCTGCAGAAATCAGTGTGTATGGATGCAGCCATTTGACCAGAGTTTACATATAGTAAATTATTTACTGTAGTAATCATTCTAATGGATTTTTCAAAGCCTTCATTAATGCAGCATCCCTTTTACCAAATGATGGCACACATGATTGCACACATCCTTTGGTGCTGGGGGTATTTGAGACTGGGCTTTCCTGGAGCCAGTATATAACCAAATTATCCTGACATTTGAAAAGTGCTTTGTAGAAAGCCTTGACAAGTTCTTGGAAATGTATTTGCTCATGGAATGGCTGCACATGCTCCACCTTGTACTCCTCTCCTTTCCCTGGCCAGCAAGCAAGCAGTGGGGTCATCATAGTTGTAAGTCTTTTTGGGGTGCAGATAGGGTTTTCATACTCTATACTGAAGCTCTTGAATGAAGACTCAAAATCAAATGCAGCACCAGATGTGCCCTTTTTTCACCTGAGGTGCCCTGGACACCACGTGGTGATAACAGATGCACCTGGAGGATAAACCTTAGAGGGAGCCTGGGGAAGAAAGCAGTTCCTAATTAATGATACTGGTTGATGTTTTATTAAAACAGGTGAGGGGACTATCCATTTGGCACAAACCCTGCCCCTGGCCATCAGCACTGGTCAATATTTATGGAGAACTGTTGCTCTGGAGATGACAGCTGGGCTGGGATCTCTCCAGCTGGCTGTTTTCTGGTGCTAGCCCCCTCATGCCACTGCTGATTCAGAGGAATGCTCTCTGGTCACAGATGCAATCAAGCCCACTCCTGATCTCTGGACATTACCTGCTCTGCCTTTTGCTCCTTGAAATTATCCCTTGGCTATGATCTGTTGCATGATGTTGCTTTGCTGTTGCATTCACAAGGAAGGAATGAGCAGTGCCTCCAGTCAGCTGCTGGGTGAATGTGCAGCCCAGGGGCAGCCCTCAGCTCTGTGTGCTGATGGCTGCTCAGGCCAAGCACCAGGGAATAAATCACCACTCTCCTTCCTGTCTGGGAAGAAGTCAGAAATGAAGAGTTTGTGGGGGGAAACCAATGTCTTGTTAAACTGGCACTGCACTTAATCCTGTCCACAGCCAGCCTGTGAAGAACAGAGGGGACCTTCTGTTACTCAGCAAGCTGGTTCCCAAGCACAGGAGCAAGCCTGCCTTTTTACATGATATGGCACATTCCCTTTTGCGCTGTCATCACTATTAAATTCAAATACAGATAAAAGGATTTAATTTCAGGAGCAGGAAAGCGAGTGTGCTTCAGCCCTCTTAATCTCTGTGCAGTTCAGATTTCCTGGGACTTACACTGAGTGTGTATATCAGATAAAGCCACACTAATTGTGTTCCTTTTTTTTTTTTCTTCTTTTTTTTTCCCCCCCTCTCCCCGTTTTCTTTCTGTTTATCTGGCACTGGATGTTTGGAAACTGCAGAACTCTGTTTGGAAACAAGATCAAGTCGGTGGCCAAGAAAGCTTTCTCAGGGTTGGAGGCTCTGGAGCACCTGTGAGTAACCCACCATGCCTCAGAGTTTGGGAAGGGGGGTCTGCCAAAAGTAGCTGCTTGAGAAATCTGCTAGCAATTTAATAGTGTCTTTGTAAACTGAGAAGCCAGTCCATTTGTGGGGGCCACCTGCTTCCTTCTCATTATAAGTCCGCCTCAACTTTGGCCTTTTTTTGTGCCAGGAACAAAGTTATAGAACATATGGGAAATTTGCATGCTCTTAATTTTTGAGAGTATCACCTTGACTTGCACATTACTGCTTTGCAGGCTGTTAGCAATGAAAAGAGGCTGGTGCAGGCATAGCACTCTCGCCTCCCTTGCCCCAACTCCCTCCTAAACCCAGGCTCTGTCTGACACATGTTACAGGTGACTGGTATTGATGCATCCCCACTGAACATCCCCATTCAGCACAACCCCCTTAGAGCCATTTGCAAGAAGTAAATTTTGGCTGCCTCTTTAATTTTTTTCTGTGTCCCAAGGCTGATGATTCCAGCAGTGATTCATGAATAACCTCCTTTCTTGGATTAAGACAAGTTGAAGTATATGTGACTGTGCTCTACATGTTTTATTGGCTGTTGATTGTATGAAATGTTATGGCCATCAAGAGCACACTGGAAGATTTGGGCTGCCTGACTGGGAGTACATTCCCAAATAAAGGTGCCCTTAATTCTCTACTGAGATTGTCCTCTTTAGGCAGTGCTCGTCTGCCCTACATGTCAGTTAGTAAACTTCAGCCCTAAATCTGACACTGTGCTTTTTCAGAGAACAAATTTTTTTTTTTTTTAATTAGCAATAGTTGTGAGGGAAGCCTTTCTTTTGATGCTTTTTTAAACCCAACAGTATCCTCTCCAAGTCGCTTCCAAATAATTCCTCAGATGCTGCTTAGTGCAAGTATTTACTTTCTTTTATGTTTGCTGAAGGTCTAGCCTGGGGTACCACATTCCTGACTATCTTTGGTTATCCAGGGGGCTGAGGAATTTCTGAGCTGTGGCTGATGGAGGTAGCTCAGACTGAGAAAATGCAGTGAGAAGATGGGGTAGGGAATGACTTAGTGATTCAGTTAAGTGTAATTTTTGTTGGCTGGCTGTTGTTCAGCAATACTTTAATAATACAAAGGTATTTTGAGGAACATTTCTATGCACTGTAAGTGCAGAAGGCCTCAACAAGGAGCTACCAAATCACCTTTTACTCGAGTTACTGCTTAAATCAGTGTGGAGAGGCTCTGTTCCCAGCCATGGCATCTCTTTTGTTGACACTGCCTGTGGTTGTGCCTGCAGGAACCTCGGGGACAACGCCATCCGCTCCATCCAAGCCGATGCCTTTGCCAGGATGAGGAGCCTGCGGCAGCTGTGAGTGATTGCCCTGCTCACACCCCCCCAGGCAGGAGGGATCCTCCTGGCCCTGCACCTGAGCAGCAGCACATTGTCCACATTGCCACTCATTCATCTCCCCCTCCTCTGCACCCTCCTCTGTGGGGTGTTTTTACACATGAGGAGCTGTCACTGCATGTAATAGTGAGTGAAATTAGATCGTGGGGACAGGTTCTTCCAGCAGGTTTGTGCCTGTGCAGTTATTCATCTCCATTCAGGAAGTCCAGCCCTGCTCCTGTTAGGCAGCTCTCCTGCTCACAGCACCATGGATTTAATTCCCAGTGGCCCATCTGCCCCCTTGCTGCTCCTGTGTTTAGGGTTCACACACAGGACTGATACTGCAGTGATAAGCACCATTTGAACTTGTCATTCAGCCTTCTGGTGTAAAAATACGGATGTGTTATCAGAGCTGATGCTTGTGCTCCGGGCTGGGGCTCTGCTCTGTTATCAGACACTGTTTCCAGTCTTGCCTGGTTTCCTTTTCTCTTCTTCCCCATAAATATTTAATCCACTGTCAGTGTGTTGCTATGCCCCAGAGTAGTGCAGTGTCTGCAGAACACAAAATCATTTATTTGGTACTTGGGCAGGTACAGGTTCTTGCTCCTGACACTGGAAATGGGAATCAGATGGTCACTGCTGGCAGTGACACTTGATACTAGTGACTGGGAATGAAGAAGATGAACACTGTGTGTCTGTTGTGTGATTAAAAACTTTATCTCCTACACTGGCACTTGAAACAAAATTGAGATGAAAGATTGATCTTATTAGGAAGAGATACTGAGATCCCAGATATTGTGAAAGAGTGTTTATAATATGGAGAGGTTCAGATAGAGGACATTTACATGCAGAATGCATTGTGCTGAAGGATCTCATGACCTGTCCCAAGTAGCCAGGAGGGTTTTATGCCATCCATATGTGTTAGAGGCTACACATTTTCTAGAACAGGAAAGTGGACAGCTTTGAAAAATCAAATCCCTATATTCCCTCCCTCTCCAGTCAATTTCTTTCTTTTTCCCTTCCCTGCTCATTTTGAACTTCAGGATTCCCCAAGGTATTGGGTAGAAAATTAGCAGGAGATTCACATCTTATAGTGCAGTGCTGGAGTTGGGATTCTGCTGTGCTCTTGACACCCTGCTCTTGCATAATTTGTAGGATTGCAGGGCAGGAGCTCTCTGGGGCATTTTCCAGTCTCTGAGGCATCCTCACAGTCAATTCCAAGGATCAGACTGAGTTTTGCAAACCAGACCAAAGTATGAATGCCCTGTTTGTGTAAATATACAGTTCTTCACTGGCCTTAGAGCTATGCTGAGCCATAATTTGGCCCAGAATATTAAAAAGAACATACATTAATCCCAAAGCTCCCCTTTTCTTTGTCCCTTTTCACACCTCTTTTCCTAACAGAAGGTGTTAAGCTAGTGTTGGATCAGAGAATTACAGAACCCTGCAATGGTGGGGCTGGAACTCAGGATGCTGAGAAATGTTTATGTGTTTTGTTTTCCAGACTAGTTACTGTTTCTGTGGGGTTTACACAAATATCTTTGGTCATTTCTCCTCTCCTGCTTCTTTTAATCAGTAAACACAGCTCCAGGGTCACCTTATGGAAGGCAGGGCCTCTCCACTTACTGCTCTGCATGGAGGGAACTCGAGGCCTTTCAGTGGGAGCTGGGTGTCCTCTCTCTCTGGTCAGCAGCTAAGTGCTGAATTTGGTCCCCACCAAAGGCTCAAACCACAGGGGCAGAGCAGGAGCTCATTGGCATGTCTTGTGTGTTCCTGGGGATCACTTTGGGAGCTGGTTAATAATTACAAGGAGCTGCAGAGTGTCACTGCAGTACAGGAGGGGGTTTCTCTGTGTGGAGATGAAATGCTGTCTAAATGTGTCATGCCTGTAACATCTTTAGTGCCTCGAAGACATCCCTGCAGTCCATTTTCTTCCTTCCACCCATGCTGGGGGGGCAGGAGGAATGTGTTTGACATGAAAGGGCTGTGAGTTTCCCAGGCTTCCCTCTGTGCAGGACTCACAGCAGGCTGGTGTTGGTTTTGTTTCCCTGCAGCCACATTAACAGTGACAGCTTCCTCTGTGACTGCCAGCTGAAGTGGCTGCCCCAGTGGCTGGTGGAGAAGGAGCTGCAGTCCTTTGTGGTGGCCACCTGTGCCCATCCTGAGTCACTGAAAAGCAAGAGCATTTTTGCCATCCAGCCAGAGAGTTTTGTGTGTGGTAAGTCTTGCCTGCGTGTTTTGAGGTTGCATGAAGGGTAGGAGTCACTTGGGAAACATTTTCTTTGAGTACCAGCATGTTATTATGAGAGGGTTTCTGTTTTGTTTTGTTATTCAGTGGAATCAAAGGAAGCCCAAGCCTGCATTTAAAAAATTTGTCATTGGCTACAATTTATTTCCCACTAAAACCACATAGTGCATTGCTTGCATCCAGAGTATTCCTTACAGGGCTCCCTGAGTATTAAATCAAAAGGGACTAAGGCCTGTTCCACTTCCAGATGGGGCTGCACAGACACTTCCCCAGTCCTCTCTGTTTGATAGTATCAAGCCTGCAGCTGTAATTTTTTTCCTTCTGCAGTGTTGTGAGCTCTTCTGTGGATTTGTGGTCTTCACCCATCTTTCCTCCTTCTTGGAGACAACAAAGAGTTAAAAACAAAACCCAGAGGAGAATCTCTCCATCACAGCTGCTTTCTTTGAGGCCAGTAAGGCCCATCCAAATACTGCAGTTCACTCTGCTCCTGAGCTATGGTTTCAAAGCAGCTTTACTTAATACCAGCACACATAAACATCTACTACCTTTCTCATAAAGAAAAAGAAATTTAAATCATCAGAAGAGGCCAAATCAGTGCTGCTCAGGCATCCAGGTTTTGGGGAAAAGAAACACCTGGTCTGGGAGCCAAACCCTGTGCAGTGGAGCCAACCAGTGAGGATTCTGGGTGGAGCTGCACATGGCTGTTTGAAGGAAAAATGAGCTTTTGCAAACACTCTTTAACTGAGCTGAATGCATGACTTGCACTGCACACGGAGCAGAAGCTTTGTTCCAGTGTCCCTCCTGATCCCCCAGTGACACACTCTGCCTAGGTGGCCTCTGTCTGAGCAGGCTGGGAGGGAGCCTTGCTGTGTTCATCTGGAAGAAGAGATCCTGAAAGCTCCATCCCCACAGCAACATCACAAAGCAAAAGCAGCTTTGCTTCCCGGTGCCTGCCAAGTCCTCCAGGCACTAGTAGTCCTGGTTCCAGAGGCCTGGCTGTTTAATTAAACCTTAGTCAAATATTAAATTACACCATTTGTAGAAACCTAATAAATGAATCTGCTTGGAACCTTGCTAAAACCAACAGTCTTCAGGGCAGAGAGAGAGTGTGCAAAGCTTTCCACCCCGGTCGGGTGACAGGCAAATACAGCTGCTTCTGCTTTGACAGCCTGGGCTGCATCATGGAGTCCTTTAGGCTGGAAAAGACCTCTAAGATCTTTTAACTTTAACTTACTTACCATTAACTTCCTACAGCCAAACACACCACTAAACCAGGGCCCTGACTGCCACATTGACACATCTTTTAAATACTCCAGGGATGGTGACTCCACCACCTCCCTGCTCCCTGGGCAGCCCATTCCAGTGCCTGACAGCCCTTTTGGGGAAGAAATGTTTCCTCTTAGCTAATTGAAACCTCTCCTGGCACAACTTGAGGCCATTGCCTCTTGTCCTATTGCCTGGGAGAAGAGACCAATCCCCACCTCACTAAAACCTCCTGTGAATGGTTTTCCCTGGAGGTGACACTTGCAGCCCTTTAAGTGCCCTCTCCCCTCCTTCTTCACGCCAGTACAAGTCTGGTGGTGAGGTTTTAAGTTCAGTCGTGCTCTTCATGCTTGGATTGTACAAGGATGGACAACCTGAATATGGTCTGAGTATCTTCTTCAGGCCATAGTATCTTTCTCAGATTGAGTTGGTGAAGGAGCTGGGTGTCTTGCCGGTGTTGAGGTTACTCAGTGACCATCTCAGCCCCCTGAAAGAACCAGAGGAACAACAATCCCACATAAACCAATGACTCAGTGGAGCTGTGTGTGGCACACCTGCTCTACAGAGCGCTGCTTATTTCTCATTTCACCTCTTGGCTTGCTCCAGTCTCCCCTCAGAGTCCAGCACTGACTATTGCTGCTGTTTCCTCGCAGACGATTTCCCCAAGCCACAGATCATCATCCAGCCCGAGACCACGGTGGCCGTCCTTGGCAAGGACATCCGCTTCACGTGCCTGGCGGCCAGCAGCAGCAGCTCCCCCATGGTGTTCGCCTGGAAGAAGGACAACGAGATGCTGCACAACGCCGAGATCGAGAACTTCGCGCACGTGCGGGCCAAGGACGGGGAGGTGATGGAGTGCACCACCATCCTGCACCTGCGGCACGTCACCTTCGCGCACGAGGGCCGCTACCAGTGCGTCATCACCAACCACTTCGGCTCCACCTACTCCAACAAGGCCCGGCTCACCGTCAATGGTGAGTGGGAACTGCTTCCTCTTCTTCTCCTCAGCCTGAGCTCGGACGTGGTACAATTCTGTTGTATTTGTGGGGTGCCCCGATGAAGGGAGGAAGGATGAATCTGACTCCATGTTCTCAGCAGGCTAATTTATTATTTTATGATACTATATTATATTAAAGAATACCATACTAAACTATACTAAAGAATGCGGAAGGGATACTTGCACAATGCTAAAAAGATAATAATGAAAACTCGTGACTCTTTCCAGAGTCCCGACACAGCTTGGCACTGATTGGCCATTGAGTCAAAACAATTCACACCAGAAGCCAATGAAACAATCTCCAAACACATTCCAGACGAGCAAAACGCAGGAGAATCAAATGAGATAGTAATTGTTTCCCTTTTCTCTGAGGCTTCTCAGCTTCCCAGGAGGAAAATCCTGGGTGAAGGGATTTTTCCAGAGAATGTGAATGCCACACAATTCCTTGCTCCCGAGGGTCTGTTCCTGATGGTGAGCTCTTAACCTCTGCACAGCAGCTGTTTGTACCTCAGTGGATGCTGGGAAATGCCCTGTGAGGAGCACACACCATTTTGGGTTGGCTGCCATCCAGCCAAGCACTTCAGCATGCATGTTCTTAGCAGCTTGAGCTGCTGCTCTTTGGGTGCTCAGGTAGATTCTTTGCCCAATGAAAATGAAAATACAGTGGGAAAGAAGAGGGATGTAGCAGTTGGAAGTTCTCTGTAGGACAGATAACAGATTTTTTTCCCAGGTTTTCACAGAAGAAAATTAGCTTTGATCCCAGCTCTAATGATCTGAGTTGGGGGTGTGTTCTGTAGAAACACGGGGTCAGTCCCCAGCAGCTCAGAGCTATCCTGCAGAAGCACGTGGCCATCCTCCTGCCCATGGGTAACTGTCACCTTAATCCCTCCGTGGGAAGGAAAACAGAACCGCCCGGAAGACAACGCTTCCCCACGGAATCACTCATACCCTTTTCTTGCTTCTCCTCCCTCAGTGCTGCCATCGTTTATCAAAACTCCCCACGACATCACGAGCCGGACGGGGACGACGGCGCGGCTGGAGTGCGCGGCCGAGGGCCACCCGGCGCCGCAGATCGCCTGGCAGAAGGACGGCGGCACCGACTTCCCCGCGGCCCGCGAGCGCCGCATGCACGTCATGCCCGACGACGACGTCTTCTTCATCACCGACGTCAAGGTGGAGGACATGGGGGTCTACAGCTGCACAGCTCAGAACTCTGCGGGCTCCGTGCTCGCCAACGCCACCCTCACCGTGCTGGGTAAGGTGCCTCTTGGCTTTTGTGGTTTCTGTGTGTTTGTAATCCTGCAGTTCTTTAGTGTACAAGTCTAAACTCCATATAGAGTGCTAGATACTGTTCTCCTGTTTTTGGTCAGACAGAGCAATTCCAGGCAGAGCAATTCCTCTCTAGGCCTGGGAATCAAGGGCACATCACTGTCTCAGGTCCTGAGAGATGGGAACAAAAGTCAGTTGTGGGGGGACGCAAATTTGGGGTAAATGACTTCATTACCTGAAGCTGTAATTGGAATATTAACCCCCAATATGCAAATGGACCAAACTGATAAAAGTGTGAAAAGCCATTAAAACCATCAAAAGTGTGACCGATCATCCATTTTTGGGTGTAGTCCCTGGGGGTGCTTCATCTTCCCTAAATGAACCTGAAGGCCCTTCAATAAAATAACTGCTTTTATTCCCTCAGTTTTGTCTGACTTCTGTTTTTAGGTAGTCCCAAAAAGGCATCATCAGTGCCCCAGGAGGCTGAGTGCAAGTAGGAACTGGGAGGGATGGCCATTAAGCTCTTTACCAGTTGCAGATAAAAGAGAGACAGAGTCAAATGGTCTGCTTAGTCTTGTTTCATTCTTTCACACTGTAGTTCACTAATGAAAAATGCCTCTTAAGTAAGAGAAGGAGCTGTAAGTTGCATCTCCTCTTGTGCTGAGGAAGCCCCTCCAACCAACCTATTTGCTGTCTGGGAAAATGACTTCAGAAGGAAATTGCACTTCATTTCTCTTGCTCTGTGAAATAATTCACATTTCATCTGTTGGGCCATGTCCTCAGAAGTTTTGTGTTGGGAAAACCTAACAATTGGTTGTGGGAAGTGGGGCCTTGGCTGTGGTCATTAGATCTGTTGTGTGCAGCTGCCATATTCCTGAGCACGTGCCTGCTTCATGCATTGCTGTGTCTGCAGAAACACGAGGAACATTCAGTGCTGTTAAACCTGTTGTTACACTGTCCCTTTAAAAATTAATTTCTGTGTTTGTTCTCCTGCAGAGACACCATCTTTGGTCCATCCACTGGAAGATCACGTGGTGTCCGTCGGTGAGACCGTGGCTCTCCAGTGCAAAGCCACGGGCAGCCCCCCGCCCCGCATCACCTGGCTGAAAGGTGACCAGCCCCTGGTGGTGACAGAGAGGCACCACTTCACCTCGGGCAACCAGCTGCTGATCGTCAGGAACGTGGTGCTGGAGGACGCGGGGAAGTACACGTGTGAGATGTCCAACACGCTGGGCACGGAGCGCGCGCACAGCCACGTCAGCATCCTGCAGTCGCTGGGCTGCCGCAAGGACCGCACCACCGTGGGCATCATCACCATCGCCGTGGTCTGCAGCATCGTGCTCACCTCCCTCGTCTGGGTCTGCATCATCTACCAGACCAGGAAGAAGAGTGAAGAGTACAGTGTCACCAACACAGGTAGCTGCAGTGTCCTGAGGCCCCCTCTAAGCTTTCGTGCTGCCAGACATCCCGCCGAGGCTGAGCCGGCTCGTCAGGGAGCCCCACAATCCCCTGGAACTGCAGCTGGCTTATCTCCCTGGTTCTCTTGGCTCCCAGGGCTGGAACCAGCTTTCACTTGCTGCAGAAGCATGTTCAGAGCTGCATTTCTCCCCTTGGCTTGCTCTTCAGGAAGGTCTTTTCCACTTGGCTGTAGTTCCAGCTATTGGTTTGCTACTTTGGTTTTCTATGACCATAAATTATAACTCTTGAGGCAGTCTGAATGATGTCCATGATGCTGGGAACCTGTCTTGGTTTTTGGAAATCTGTATTTTCAAAAACTTTGAAGTCAAAACTTGAAAAATTAGACTTAAAAGCTGGAATCCCTTTTTCCATGTTGGCTATAAGAGCTAGCCCTGATGATGGGGGGGATGTCTGTTACTTTTTAGAGGAAGAATTAGCATTTATTGCTTTCTCTGGATACTCAGAGGGGATAATTTGGTGCTGAAATAAGTGTCACAGTGAGAATAAAGTCTCCTGCCCTCCTTATGCAGCCTCTGAACAAAACAGAAGTATGGAAGAACCAGCCTAAGACTTTACCAGCCTGCTTGGAATTTCCAGCCTTCCTACATTATGCTTATCTTTAGATAGAGTACAAAAGGATTTTTAAAGACATGGGCTAGGTAGGAAGTCTTGAATAGCCTGTTAGCAGTTTGATGTATTGGTGGGATTCTTTTATAACTCCCTTTTTTAGTCCTCAAAATCCAGGGCTTCGTGCTTGATATAATTGGGTTTCACTTGGTTTTGTGTGGCAAGGGAAACTGAAACTGCCTGATAGAAAATGGAGAAAGCCAAGAGGCTTAAGACTTATTTCCTGCTGAAGAGAATCAAACACCCTGTTTTGCAGAATACTTTTACTCCTGACTTCAGGAGGCAGAAGACTTGAGTCAAAGGAGGGACTGAACTTCAGGGGAAAGAGAAGGATTCACTTATTCTGAAAAAATAGTTCTAATCCACCTACTATGTCCTGACCATGCCACATGCAAACACTCAGAAGTGCCTTTATCAGCACTCTCTCCCATAGCTTTAAGCTTTGAAAAATCAGGAATGGGGCTTCTGAGGGGAAAGGAATATTTAGGCAGTTCAGTTTCCAGTGCACCTACAGAAAATAACCGGTTCTAGATCTGGTCCCAAATCCCCCTTGAAAATGTGAATTTCCTTTGAAAAATCCTGCTGAGAGCTGACTTTTCCCTTCTCCATTGCTCTAGATGAGACTATTGTGCCTCCTGATGTGCCAAGCTACTTGTCCTCCCAAGGGACTCTCTCGGAGCGCCAGGAAGTGGCCATTGGAGTGGACACCCAGCAGCCCAATGGGCACATTGACAGCAATGGTGAGCAATGCTTTCGTTACTCTGTAATGCTGCATCTCAACTTGATATGGGAGGTAGAAATCTCAGCCCAGACTACTTCTGTGTTTGTGTTTGTTCTGAGTTATCTGAGAGATCTTTATAATGTTAACTCCTGCATTTATGCAGAGCAGGGATCTGTGTTTGTTTGACTTCACAGAGCTCTCCTCTCCCAGGAGTAAGTGTTCCTACAAGCTGACTGCCTCACAAACTGCTCAGTCAGGCCCTAAGGACTGGTTTTTTGCTAATTTTGGATTCTTTTTTTGGCAGCAGAGTTACCCATAGTCATACTAGAAAATGCATTAGCACTGCCTGTCCCTGCCTTCAGGCTTTGAAATTAAATGTTGGGGTTTTACACTATTTAAACACAGCACATTAGGAAGGAGGTCTGAACTAAGATCCTCCTGAGATTGTGCAGCATTTAGTCTGTTATATGTTTGCTGAAAATTATATTTTATCTCTATATCTATTTTTTCTCCCTTTTCCAGTGTAAGTAAGACCAACAAGTCATTTAACTGTGAGCAGATGGCTGTGATCTTTACCCAGATGGTTTGTTTGTTACAGGGATGTGTCAGGCTGATGCTGGAAGGTGTCCAGATGTTGAAGCTCCTGCTGTAGGTTGTAGACAGCCCAAGCTGTGTATCAGCTATAATAAAGACACTTGGAAAACTGAGGACATGGCCGATGGAATGCTTGTTCCAGATAAGACAGGTACAAAACCCATTAATCTGGGAAGGCATTTCGTGTTAGTACAGATCACAAAACCCTCCAAGTCAGACAGCATTAACACAAGGAATTGTTACCTTCAGAGAAAAAAAAAAAAGTTCAGAATGATTCTCAGGTGCAAGCACAGAAAATTTTCTTTCTCCTGCTTGCTTTGATTCTCTCTCAAGCTTGGATAATTGGAATGTGAGGAACTGTCAGAAAGAGGCAGAGTAAAGCTCCCAGTTGCCATTCTGGAGTGCAGCTGGCTGATGGGAATTCTGATTTTGAAATATTCTTAAATTATGAGAGCACTTTCAAAACTGAGAGTGTTAAATTTTTTCATGCTCTTTTAAATGGGCGGTTGACTTCAAAGCTCAGCTTTTTCATTTATTTTCAAAATTTGAAGGTTGTTTTGGGCACTACACCTGCCTCTGCTCTTTGCCAATTTCTGTGGTGTTCCACTCATACTTTTCTATTTTTAGGATGTGCTTTCTGTTCTCACACTGCATTGTAAAAGCCACAGAAAATCAGCCAATGAAACAAATTTTCTCTCTAGGAGAAACTAATGTAAAGTTTAATAATGGAAAGTTGTTGAGTGCACTAAGGAAATTAAGTTTCAACATTTAGAAACTCCTTGCTGCTTTGAATTCTGCTCATCTGTTGATACCACTACCAGTAATAACATATCTTGAGATAACAGTGCAAGCTGATGCTGATCCCTGTAAAGCAGCAGCACAAAAATAAGAAAGGTAACTTGGTATTTTAAAGCAGATACAGTAAAGTTCCACTTGGCACTTCTACCCTGATTAGAAAGTTTGGAAAAGGAAATAAATGCATAGTTTATTTAAGAAAAAAGAAAGTTACAAGTACTTTGGAGTGAAAAAGAATCCCTAACTAACTAAAGCTGTTAGTTGGAACTACCTTGAGTGATGGTGGCTACAGATGGCGGGTGTGTAATAGCCCTGTGTAAGACCACAAAATGTCCATGTTATTTAGGGAGAGATTCCCCCAGTGAACTGCCCTTTCCTCCCATGCTTTGTGTGCTCCAGCTCCTCTCACCTTGTTGATTTTCCCTTCCTCCCCCACAGGCTACGGGCTGCCCGTGGTGTGCGTGGAGTGCAGCGGCAGCACGGACAGCGTGAACGTCCGCACCTACCCCAAGGACTGCCAGAGCCTAAAGACTGTGGAGAACACCCTCCCCAATGCACTGAGCAGCAGGGAGCACCAGAGGAAGAGGGGTGCAGGCACCAGCCTTCTTCATGCTCAGCCCTGCAACGGGATTGCCAGTGGCAAGAGGGTGGAAACAGACGGGACCCTCTACCCCAGCAACCACGACAGGATAAGGCCGGAGGGCGCGGCCGGCGCGCTGCTCGCGGACACGCACGGTACGTCCTTCCTCGGGGCCACCTCTGATCCCCAGGGCCACCAGCGGGGTTGTGGCACCACCCCATGTGCTCCCCTCAGCCTTTTCAACCAGCTCACAGGTGTGGATGGCAGTGGTGGGGTTGGTTTGGGCATAGAATAGAATTATTAAGGTTGGGAAAGACCTCCAGGGCCATGGAGGATGGGAGTGCTTGGCAGGCTGAGCGTCAGCTAACCGTGCTGCTCCTTTGGGGTTTTGCAGGCTCTTCACAAGCAGCAGCAAAGCCTTCAGAGCTTAACAACCTTAATTTGGTGAGAGCTTCACCTGCAGGAGGGTCATTAAAGCAACTGAACGTGCTTCCTGAAATATCCCCAGCACTACTGGATCTGCAGAGGGAAGCAGAGGTGGAGCAGGCTCTCCTGCCCAGCAGCACCACAGCCCAGCCCCACGACTCCACTCACGAGCCCAAGCTGCCCAACAGGTCTCTGGACTGAGAGCACAGACTGACTGCCACGTGCAAATTAACAAACACACTATTACTTTTTTAAATTTTTTTTTTTTTTTTGCACAGAGTATATAGGCTACTTACTTCTACCTCGAATCTTGAACTGATGGCCTGGCAAAGGCAACCAACTGAGGTATGAGAAACAAGCTTGTATGGGGAACAAACTCCTGTTCGAGCGTCATCTGATTGTACATAGTTTAAAACTTCCCTGAGAAGTATGAAGTGTTCAAAAGTCAACTTGCATATGAAGCACATAAATGCAAGGGATTATTGTGTAAAGAGAAAAGTATTTGATACAATTGTACATAAGAGTTTTCATATATAAATATATATATAAAAAAAATATATATCTTTTACAGAGGCTATTTTAATCTTTAGTGCATGGAAAACTGAGTGAAATTTTACAATTTTGGCAATATTGTTTTCAGTATCAGGTTGCTGTTAAACTTTGTGAGAGAAATAATTCTGGTGCCTTAAATGCATAAAGAGAACTTTTAAAAGCCAGACTGTTCCAAAGGGATTGTCCTCTTTTCAGTGGAAGTTCCTTTACACCATGTACATCGGGGTTGGGGCAATCCCAGGTACTGGCTGGGTGGAAAAGTGACCAGGAGCAGCCCTGTGGAGAGAGATTTGGGAGTGTTGGTGCATCAGAGGCTGGACATGCCCTGGCCATGTGTGCTCACAGCCCAGAAATCCAACCATGTCCTGGCCTGCATCCAGAGCATTTTGGGCAGCAGATTCTTCTCCTCTGCTCCACTCAGGTGAGGCCCCACCTGGGGTTCTGCACACAGTTCTGGTGCCCTCAATGTAAGGAGTAATGAGTTCAAACTGAAAAAAGGGGAAATTCAGGTTAGATACAGAAGAAATTGAAATTCTTCCCTGTGAGGGTGGTGAGGCACTGGTACAAGTTGCCAGAGAAGCTGCAGATGTCTCATCCCTTTAGGTGTTCAGGCTGGATGGACCTCTGAGCAACCTGGACTAATGAAAGGTCTCCCTGCCCACGGCAGGGGGTTGGAACAGGATCATCTTTAAGGTCAGGACAGGCTGGATAGATGGGCTAAATCCAACAACATAAAATTTAACAAGTCCAAGGGCTGGGTCCTGCACTTTGGCCAGAACAACCCCCTGTGGTGTTACAGGCTGGGGTCAGAGTGGCTGGACAGTGCCCAGGCAGAAAGGGACCTGGGGGCACTGGGTGACACCTGACTGACCATGAGCCTGCAGTGTGCCCTGGTGGCCAAGAAGGCCAAGGGCTCCTGGCCTGGATCAGGAATGGTGTGGCCAGCAGGAGCAGGGAGGTCATTCTGCCCCTGTACCTGGCACTGGTGAGGGCACACCTGGAGTGCTGTGTCCAGTTCTGGCCCTTCAGTTTGGGAAAGACATTGAGATGTTGGAATGTGTCCAGAAGAGAGCAACAAGGCTGGTGAGGGGCTTGCAACACAAACCCTGTGAGGAAGCTGGGGTTGTTTAGCCTAGAGAAAAGGAGACTCAGGGGTGACCTTATCACTCTCTAGAACTCCCTGAAATGTGGCTGTAGCCAGGTGGGGGTCGGGCTCTTCTCCCCATATTAGAGGATACAGCCTTAAGCTGTGCCAGGGGAAGTTTAGGCTGGACATTAGGAAAAAATTCCTCACAGAAAGTGGCTGGACATTGGAATGGGCTGCCCAGGGAGATGGTGGAGTCACCGTGCCTGGATGTGTTTAAAAAAAGACTGGATCTGGCACTTAGCCATGGTTTAGATGAGAAAGTGGTGTTAGGTCAAAGGTTGGACTTGATCATCTCAAAGGTCTCTTCCAACCTAGTTAATCCTGTGATTCTGTCCCTTGCAACCCAAGTCTTTCTGTGATTCAATTGGATTACTTAGCACAAATTTCTTTCCCCTTGGAAATTTATTGTACTTAACACATTTAATAACAGAGATCTTCAACTGTGTCAAATGAAATTTATAAAGAAAAAAAGCAGTGAGCAATTACGTAGCAACCTGATATTTTCCTGTTGGTGGAAGAACTCGAATTCCATTATTTTTCAAAACTTCATAAAAATTAGTATTTGAACTGTGACTGTGTGAGACTTTAGAGTGGACCACACAGGAGGCCCTAAATAACTCTTCAACAGTGCAGAGCCCCAAAACAACCAGAGGAAAAGGCTGTTTTGACTGGGAAGAAGTTGTTACCAAAATAAATAACTTGTGCAGTAAACCAGGGGTGGTCTCATAACAGTGCACCTCTCAAACACTTCATCAGAGGTTTTACCTGCCATGTGTGCACAGCACTGAGCACCACAGGCCCTTCCCCTCCCAAAGGGACCCAGCTCTACCTGTCTGAGGTGTGTGCAGCAATCCAGCCTTGCCCTGCTTAGAATAAATAACCTGTGCCAGTGTAATGCATTTTCACACCCAAAAACCACATCTGTTCTGGGGGGGAGTTTGAAACCATAGAGCTGTTTTGACAACAAAACTAAACTGTACTCCTAAGGGGACAGCTGTATCACTAATTCATCCAATATTTTTTGTTCTCTGCAACACAATATTACACTTTGTAGTTGAACAGCCAGACTCTCTGTATGAAAAGATCACCTTCAAGTGTTTGCTGCCTTGTGTAGCAATTCTGGGCTAGTTAGAAATACACTTGTTTTACAAGGAAAACTGTGGATTCATGGTTGAATAGACTTTTAAATGGAAATGTCCCAAATGTTTTTATGTGGTCTTTTAAGTTCATCCATTAATGGAGGGGGGGGATAAAGAAATGCCCACCTCAGTCAGACAGATCTTTGTCACTTCTGACTTCACAATGACGCTTTTTATTTATAGAAAGGTTGCTTTCTGTTGGTGTTTTTTGGTACCTGTGGATGGAGGACTCCCAGTTCTTTGTGATTTGAGTTCTGCTAACATGAGGTTGCTAACTCTGGTGATGACTACTTTGGGGCAGGTTTATCATGGGTGGGAGGGGGGTGTTGTTACTTTTTTCCTTAGGAGCAACTCAGATACCAGTTCCAGTGAGGCCGAGTCTGGGAATCCACCTTTGCCAGGACTGTGGTTCAGAACAAGCAGCAGAGCTAAGGGCAGAAACACTTCATGGTCACTTTAGATCCATCCCTGAGGGACCTGTCCCGGTGCTGCTGCACCTGTGGGGTTTCAGGGAGTGGCTGCAAGCTGTCCCTTGGTTTTGGTCCTACCCAGCCTTAGCTCCTGTAAGGGAAGGACCTCAGGCTCTGAGGGTCAGGGAGAGCAGCAGCAGCCCCTGGATGAAGCCAGGCATAATTCAGCCAGTACCTGTCTGTCCCAGTCCCTGACTATTGACACATTTGCACTTTGAGACAGGTGGCGAATTATGAGTGCCAAGTTTATTCAAAGCAAAGGAAATGGATGTTAGAAAATTATAAACTGAGCACAGTTTTCCCTTTGCTGAAGGGAAAAGTGCTCCAGAACTAACTCATGGAACCAGGGACATGGGGAAGATGGGAATGATTCAATGGGCTCATTTTGCTGGCAGAAATGTCATCACCCAGTGCAGATACAAAAGCATATTTGTCATGTTAACATTGAAAATAATGTTTCTGAATAAAGTTAACTGCCTAATGTTATGACTTCCACTAAATATGTGAATTTGCTGCTTCTAAGAGGCAATGTGAAAGAGGAAGTATTACTTTTGTGTACAAATTTATTTATTTATTAGAGAATTTGGTACAATGTTGTACATTGAAAAACATGTAAGATATTGAAGTGTCTAACAAACGGCATTGAAGTGTCTTTAATAAAGGTTCATTTATAATATTACAGCTGACCTGTTGAGAGTGAGCTTTTGGGAGTTTCAGTTGAAAATTAAATAAAATTCTAATCCATTGCTATATCTCTTTTCTGTCTTTCTCTCATGAAAGTGGAGATTAACTGCCAAAGTACCTGCTCTTGAAATTGGGCCCTGAGATCCTGGGGAACAGCGTGAGGCTCTGACAGCCTGGCACGTGGATGGGGTAGAATTTGGGGCTGGAAGGAAAAATACAATACAGAACTTGTAAGAAATAAATTTCCAATATATCAGCTTGCTTTAGTATCTGGCAAGTCCCCCTATCTTGGCAATGAGAACAGAACAGATGAGGGGGTGTGTGTGTGTGTGTGCAAGTAAAAACAGGGCCAGGACAGCACCAGACCCAGCTGCAGTTGTGAAAACCTCTGGTGTTCCCAAACCCCAACCCCACCCTGGGTGGAAATTCCAGAGGTAGCTTTGGAGATAAGCCTGCTTATTATTATTCCTGCTTTAACTAAAAATCTCAATTCAGTTTCTGTATTTTTCTAAAAAAATTAATTCCCCCTTGAAATTATCATTTTGGGTATAAAGCAGGTTGTCTGAGAATACTCAAAGTTTCTTAACACATTTAGGAGTTAAAATTTTTTAAAATTGAGAGAGGTTTTAAGAGGCTGGTGCCTGGTGTAAAATATGTTATCCCATTTTATCCTAGTAATGGGCTACATTAAATTTTGGTAAACTTGAAATAAAACATTGCTACAACTTAAGACAAACAGTCATAGGGGAATCCATGCTTTTTTTTTTGTCTATTTTTTCTCCCCACAGTCCCAAAACTAAAAATGTCCTTTTCATCCATATTAGGCAAACTGGTGCATGCAGAACAGCCCTGGCCACCTGCTGGGGCTGTCAGTTCCCTGCTGCCATTCCCAGGTACCTTTGGCCTCTGGTGCAGAGCTGCTCCACTGGCACAGGGGAAAGGGAATCACTTGAGGTCTGTCCCCTCCCAACATTAGGTTGGCTAAAACAATTTGGCTGCTTGGCTGGGTTTTGTTGGGTTTTAGTTAGGGTTTTTAATTTTAATTTAAAAAAAAAGGTGATGACAAAAACTGGTTCTGCAATATTAAATAAAAACAACAAAAAAATGCACCATTTGGACCCAATGACATAAAGATGATTATTTATAGCTCAAGTAATTAAATGCATCAACTGCAGTGCTAACCCCCTCACCATGTTTAAAGAGCTTCAATAGAAAATGTGATAGATTTTTGAGACAGAGTAATAAATCTCCCTCCCTTCCCAGCCCCTAAAATTGAATGTGA